>CM060430.1:194036405-194511577 GCA_030545235.1 Helianthus tuberosus
TGACCAAAATACCCCTTCGGGGTTTAAATTTCTTTTGGGCATAATGGGAGGTATCCTACTGATATCACAACATATTTAAGGCATATTAACTCAGGAAACATGTTCATGAATCAATTGGTTACCCGTTACGCATTATTCGTGTTCGGTGCGGTTTATGTAACTAGTTTGCATAAATTGACCGAAACGGGTCAAACCTTATCATTTTTGTCTCAAAATCCAGAATGTGTTTAGTTTACCCATATCATACAAGTATACAAACTTATCGGGTCTAAACCACATTCTAATCCGGTCATCGCTTAATCGTGCGTTTTGAACCGTATCTTCTTTTAAAACTAACCGGTCTAAGTCTAGGCTTAATTAAAGACCCGTTAGGAATCTAATAGGTTATTAAAACCTTCGTTCCAGATTAGGAGCCTGGTAAAAGCTACTTGCACTCGCTGTTTGTGAATTATACCTACTCAGGTAAATACACTTAACTTATTTTCCTTATACGGGCTTGGGATACGGTATTATAATAATACCGCTTGGTCGGGTATGTAGTCATTTAAATCGGATTGTGATTAATGTATTTACATAACTCGTTTTAATCTGTATTATTTGGTGTATGGCCTTTGGGGGTTAAATGACCATGTCCCGGATATCCTTGGCATCATTTAAATAAATGGCCACGACCTAAGCACGGGGTGTAGGCATACACCTGAAAGTTGCATATGTAAAAACTGGTAATCCACTTAAAGGAATCAACCTTGTGGGCATTATACCTGTGGCGTGTCAATTAATCTTGACCGACTCTTCTAACCGGCACTGACGGACGACAAATAAGTAAAACTGTATACAAGATTATTTTTAAATAATTGTCCCAAGTTATAAAAGATATTTTGTGCCATGTGCATTCAAACTAATTTTCTTAAACTCTTTTCAAAATGAGTCAGTTAATTGTATTTACCAGTGTAAACTGACGTATTTTCCAAAAAGGCTAAGTGCAGGTACTAGACGAAATAGGCTGGCTACTCCTGGCATCATTAATCAAGTCTTACAAGCTCTAGATGTTAAAGTCTGTTGAACAATGATCTTTTTTTTTTACCTTTTGATTCACTTGTGGATCTTTACTGTCCAGATTGTAATACTTTGATATTACTATTTATTCGGTTTGTAATGTGATTCATCTTTTGCTTCCGCTGTGCATTTAAAATTGTGTTGTTTGACTATGATGATATCAACTACGTCACGATACTCCCCATCGGGCCCACCGGTAATACGTGGAAATATCGGGGTGTGACAGGTTGGTATCAAAGCCAACATTGAGTGAATAAAACACTAGCCTTTTGTGTTTAATCTCAATGACACAGTTTGCACATTCATCGACCTCCGAGTCTAGACAAAGAACTTAGGACTAATCCAAATTTGTTTTATTTTAATCTTTTCCTTTATATTTCTTTGTTGTTCTTTTATTTGTTTTGACAGGTTGAACAAGATGCCACCTAGATTTCGTGGAAGAGGTAGGGGCAAGGGGCCACTCATCGCCCCAAACGATCACGAGGCCGGGCCGTCACACCGGCGAACACCGTCAGATTCCCTTAGCAGAAGTCCTCAAGATAACTGGAGGACCTATATTGAACCCGCAAGGCGCTCAGTCTCGCTGAGCTCCTCCCCTTCTTACCAAAACTCCTTTGGGCCTCAGTCTGAAAATGAGCCCCATAACTCCCACCATTCTTATATAACTCTCCAATGCCACAACTCACCCTTCAACGACCCAACGCCCTATTTCCCGAGCCGGTTCAACCCGGCAAACCTGATTAATGAACCAATGGGTTATAACCCGTTGGGACCGGAGGACCACTTCTCCATGGATATGGACGAAGATCCGGAACCTGCCCAACCACCAACCGGGACGCCTACTCACCCCATCGAGATTTCGGATGGGGCACCCTTTCTTAGATCGCCTTATAATGGTCCCGACAGCTACGAGGCGAGGTTCAACCAGATCGACTGAGTGTTTACTCCCAGTTACCACAACTCACCGTAGCAGCAGCGGCCACAGCAGGATCCCTCCGAGGATTCCCGTTTTGTAGCGGTCACTCCACCGCCACCACCACCAGTGCAGCAACAGTCTCCGAAGCCACCGAGGCGTAGGAGATCAACTGCATGGATGTCCGTGCAAGGGGGAGTCCGTATCAGCACTCCTCAACCATCTAGTGGCAGTCATTATCCGCCACTATACGAAGACCCACAGATGGGTGGGCCTTCGAACCCTGTTTCTGAGGTGCAGTGTAACACCCCAAAAACGGGTTTGGTAATCAAGCCACGTTAATAGTGACGACGGGTAAAATACCGTTAGTGGTAAAAATTAACCCGGTAAATATTAGGTTTTTAAATAAATTATCCTAATATTAAATAAAAGTTATACAAAGGCTTATGGATAAATAAAGTGTTTAAAAGGCCCGAGTTGACGGGACCTAAAATAAACTTAGTCATAAATATTCCCGAACCCGCTAAGCTAACTAGGAATGTTTGACCCGGTTAATAAGAGGGAATATGGATTGTAAATAAGTAGGTTATAACCTACTAAATAATTAACGAAACAAGAGGGACCAAAGTTAGATATTTGGAAAAGTTTAGTTAATTAAAACAAATAATAAAACACAACACACACACTAAGAGTGTGTGTGTGTGCGTACGACCAGGGGAAGCTCCCCATGGAGCCAAACCCTAACCTTCAACAAATCTACCAAATTGAAGGTCAATCCAAGACCCAAATCGATGCATGAACGCGTAGAAACGGTCACCAAGTCATGGGGATCACAAGGTATGTCACAAAACCTAGATTGGTTGAAGTTGAAATTCGAGACAAGTAGGTTACTTGCAAATAAATTGATGGATTATGATCCAATGATGAAATTAGGAATGATTTTATGTCTAGGAGTAAACCCTAGACATTTACTTGTTGAATGGAGGCTCACAATTGTGAATTTCATGATATTCCATTTATGTGTTAAATGGGTTTTGTAGAAGTAAGATGAACCCTAGAATTATGACTATTAAAATGGTGTTAATTGATTTCCATGAGATGAATCTGAGAATGGTATGCATGCTAGACATAATAGAATTGAAATTATGTTTATGTTTATGTTTAGTAGAAATAACTAGTTATGAACTAGTTGTAAAATGTGTAAAAACAATGTATGCACATTAGGTGTTTGTTAAAATGCCTAAATGAAAACTAAAGTGCTGAAATTAGAGTGAAAATGTGCAATGAATAAGTTGATAAGTCGATTGACTTTAAAAAGTCAAATCGACCAAGTGTATGATCGGATGGTAAATTCGATATAAGAAGAGTAGGATGGAATAGTCGTAAATGATTATGACTAACCTAACCATCTTACAATTACAATGATAGTTTGACGCTTGGCAAGCTAGGTGAAGGCATGGGGAAGGAAGCGGGTCAAACGAAGCAAGAATGACGGAAAAGCATAATTCGGATGCAAGGTAAGTATAGCTTACACTAGTCTTATATTTTAGAGTATTCTCTTATCGTATTAGTTACGAATAAGATAAATACAAAATCGAGGTATGATGTTCCGGCGTGTAGACGTACGGAACAAGATAGTCGAGCATAATAAGAAACCATGATTTATGGTTTAAAAGGAGTTAAATCAGTAATTCGATCATTTTATGACAAATGGAAAAATGAACTTTTGAATGGTTACCTTATAGGGTAAACCAAAACAAACAATAAGGGTAAAACGGTAAATTGGTCATGCGTTGACCATAACTATTGGTTTTGAAAGACACGGTAGGACGTAAGCCATGATAGACTAAAAATCGTTAAGAAACGATTAATAAGTGAAATGATCGCACTGTGTAAACCAGAGCGAGTCATGTAGATGAGATGGTAATAAATATCATCTCGCCAACAAAATCGGTCACTTAGACCAAATGGGTCAAAAGGTGAAGGTATCACCTTTTGACAATAACGACTAATGATTATTGTCGAGTTATATCATTTCAGGAGTAAATGTCAAATGGGTATTCGCAACGCTAAGAATTTGCAATTATAAAAGCAAGGTATTAAAAACTGGTCAATATATTGGTCCGCGCCAGGTACGTGAAATAGGGTAACACTCATTTAGAACATGTGGTTCAAGGAGTGTTAAAAGTAGTCAAAATAAACATTTGGTTACTTGATAAGTAAACCGAATGTTTTAAATAATGAACATTGCGTTTGGAAAGCTTAATGACTTTTCAAACAAAATCATAAGTTAAAAGAGGGTTTATGGGTCAAATATACTTTCAAAAGTCCTTCATCGTAAATAATTGGCTAAATGGACTAAAACGCCCTTATAAGCTAATTTCGACAAATGACCTTTAAAGGTAGTTTTGAAACGAGTTTTATGATCAAATAAATAATTGGAATAAGTGTAAGAAGCGAAAGATGTAAATCTTCGGTCAAATGACTCTATATGAGTCTTTGTCGTAAATTAGCAATCCGACGAGAAAAACTCGGATTATATAGATCACCTCATTAAGTCCACCACAAATATAGTTGTGGTGGAAGATTACTTGATAAGAAATGTTGTATAATAACGCTAGAAACGAATGAAAGCGTTTCATGCTCAAAATATGTCTAAATACCCTTAACGGGTCAAAATACGCGAATGAGCATAAACGGGTTTATGATATGTAAGAGACCCGTGACTTGAACCTAATATGATAGGAATTATTGAAATTATGAATATCATGAGAATAAGGATCAAATAAACATGTTTGTTTGATAAAATCGCGAACGGGTCAAAATTTGGTAAAAATGGTAATAAGCCGAAGACTTAAAAGTCTTAAATTTTGTTAATCCGGATGTTGGATTTTGACTCCATGTGATGAAGGGTCAAGTTACAATCATGTAGGAAGAAACGGTGGGTCAAACGGATAAGCGGATTGAAAGATACGAAAGTTTTCGTGTCAATAAACGACAAAATGGAAAGCTGGAATGCAGAGGCCACCGTAACTTACGGTGCCACCGTAAGTTACGGTGGAGCTGAAAAGCTTTACGGCAACCCCCTACTGGTTTACGGTAGGGGCATGTCAAACCAGGGGCCACCGTAACTTACGGTGCCACCGTAAGTTACGGTGGAGGCCAGTTGGAAAATTTTGTTTTTAGATCAAGAGTTTAACGTTGGGATTCTTTTTCCTTCCATTATCATTACCGGATTTGTTTAGACACATTTTAATCCGCGTATGACTAAAGCATTTCATGTTTATGAAATGTAGGTACTTTTAGAATGCCGGAAGACGACCAAGCTCATCGAAGAACCGAACACGATATAGATTCATGCTTCCGCACTTGGTCACGTTGTAAATTTTTAAACGACGAATTCGCTCACGTTATGATTGAATGACTTATGATTGTAAAAGTTTTAATAAACCCGTATTTCCAATGTTTATGTAATCTTAATTACATGTTTGTTTTTCGTAAAATATACGTTAAACCTTGAATAATAAGAACGGGTGTTACATGCAGTCTGCGCCGGTCGCACCGCCACCAGTGGGTTTTAACAACCCAATTCCTACATACGCCGGTTCAGCGGCGTACAACCCATTCGAGCAGCCGGCCCACACCAACTACAACTACGCCGAGGCTGACCGATACCTGGTAGCGGCAAACTACAATGCCCTTCATCCGGAAGGACCCTTTGGAGTCCCATATCAAGCTGGATATCCACACTATGGGTACACACCTTATGGGTATCAACAACCGCCACCTCCTCAACCTCCGCTGTATCAGCAGCCCCTGCAGCCGCTAGTGATATCGCCACCGCAGCACCAGGAGACACTTCAAAGGTTGAGTCAGGTGGAGGATGAGGTTCGGGAAGAGCGTAGGCAAAACCGAGGAATTTTCAAGGGTCTGGCGAACTTAATCAATGGGAAGACCAAAAAGGGTCATTAAACCCTTTATTTGTTTATTTGTATTTCTTTATTGTTAAATCAAGTCCCTGCGTGGACATCTGTTTCTGTAATCAGTCCCTGCGAGGACTTGTTTTTCCTGTTAGCCCCTGCGTGGGCATGTCTTTCCTGTTTAGCCCCTGCGTGGGCAAGTATTTCTGTTAAGTCCCGTTTAGGGCAAAATGTATTCTTTTTAATTTATTAGTGGCATGTTATCATTTAAAAATTTATTTGTCATTATATGCATAAATGTCAAATGTATGAAATAAATAAATATAAAAATAACATTTCTTTTATAAGATCTACCATTATAATAAAGTGGCAATATCTAAAAAGGACAAGACCTAGCCCATGTGTCATCTTTAGACTAGGCCAAGATCGTAGTTCCTCAATTAGATTCAGATCCTTATTAACATCTGTAACACCCGTTCTTATAAATCAAGGTTTAACATATATTTTGCGTAATTAATCATGTAATTAATGATTACATATACATCGAAAATACGGGTTTGTTAAAAGCTTTTACAATTTTAGTGATATACATAATGTGATTTAATTCGCCGTTTAGAATAACGACAAAACAACGTTGCGGAAGCTTTGTTTAACGTGTGTTCGGTTCTTGCTCGATGCTTGATCTTCATCCGGGACTCTCGACATTCACCTGTGATCAAAACGAACTTAAAGGTCAGTTTTGATAATTAAATAACTAATACAACGAGGAAAAAAGGAAAAAAATCCAACATTGATATCTTTATTCAAAACAAAATGCTTGAACCTGGCCTCCACCGTAACTTACGGTGGCACCGTAAGTTACGGTGGCCCCTGAATTGCAAATCTTCCCACCGTACTTCAGTAGGCACCCACCGTAACATAGTCAGCTCCACCGTAACTTACGGTGGCACCGTAAGTTACGGTGGTCCCTGCATGCAACCTTTCCATTTTGCCGTTTATTGACACGAAAACTTTCGTATCTTTCAATCCGCTTATCCGTTTAACCTACTGTTTCTTCCTACGTAATTGTAATTTGATTCTCCATCATATGGAGTTAAAACCCGACATCCGGCTTAGTAAATTTTGAAACTTTTATAGCTTCGGCTTATTACCTTTTTACAAAAAATTTGACCCGTTTACGCATTTTATCAAACAAACGTATTTGTTTGATTCCTACTTCACAAACACTTCTTCAAATTAATGTTATCTACCATTTTAGGTTCTAATCATAGGTTTATTACACAATTTAAACCCGTTTTCATTCGTATGCTTATTTCGACCCGTTAAGGGTATTTTAAGCACTTTAAAACATGAAATCGCTTTCATTCATTTCTAGCATCTTATTCCTACATTCCTTATTAAGTAATCTTCCACTACAACTATATGTGTGTTGGGTTTAATGTGGATATCTTTATGTTCCGAGTTTTACCCCTCGGCTTACCATTTTACGGCAAAGACTCATATAAAGCCTTTCGACCCAAGAATTTACGTTTTTCACTATCTAACTTATCCTAAGCATTTATATAATCATAAAACTCATTTCCGAACCACCTTTTAAGGTCGTTCATCCGAATTAGTTTACAAGGGCAATTTGGTCAATTTTCATCCTTCTTTAACTACAAGGACCTTTAAATACTTGTTTGACTAAAAATCCAACCTTTTAACTATAATTCTTGTTTGTAAACTCATGTGTTTCTAAAACACCATAAACATAATTCAACTTATTCGGTTTACCTAAAGATAACCGAATATCTATACCTTAACCTTGTCTAACTCTTATAGAACTCCAAATTCTACGTGATGAGTTGTGTTATTATACATACCTGGCTCGGATCAATATATTGACCCGTTTCAATACCTTGACTTAGTAGCCGCTAAGCAATAGCGATGTGCGTATCCATTTGATATTTATTCCTATAAACATGTAACTCGACAAACCATTAGTCGAATATTGTCAAAGGGTGATAATTTCACCTTTTGACCCGTTTATTTACCTAGTGATCTTCGTCACTTCCACTAAATGCCAATTTCATGTATTGTGCTAATTTAAAGTCTATTAACGAAAATACGAAATCAAGCATAATGTAACGGAACCGTAGTTACGTACCTTTTTAGCATCCTTTTTCAAACACGTATTTCCACCGGCTTGTCCACTTGACGATCCGGATTCCTCGCCTAAAGAGTTCAATTCACAATCCGTTTAGAACCCTTTTTATAAGTCTTAATGCACAATTTTTTTCCATATCCATCAAACATGCGTTTTTATCCGATTTTTAACTTTCAAGCCTTCTTTGGGGCATTTTTACAAACACTTAACATGCAGAATTTTATATCTTTTATATTCTAATTCATGGCTTGTCACTTAGCCTAGATTAACAAACATTGAGCTATCATTTATAGAATTAAACATCATATTTTTCAGAATTCAGTTTCTATGAGTCAATTTGCACTAGAATAGTCTTCTAAACCCTAGTGTTCATCATTTTCTCACAAAACCCATGAACCACCTTCAATGTGTTCATGAGATTTCCTGAATTTAGACATTATTTCACATGTTGTTGTCTAGGTTTTACTCCTAGACACTATATCATCCCTATTCTATCCACATAGCAAACATGCAACATCAGATTTCTACTTTTCTAAATTCATGAGAATTTCAAGTAGTGAATTCTTGTCAAATTTTACATACCTTATGATCTCCTTGCAATGGGGATCACTAATCTATGTTCGATTTTCGCTTAGAACTTGATTTGAACCTTCAATTTCTGAGATTTGTGAAGTTTTTGGGTTTGAAGAACCCTGGTCGCCCCTTCCCTGCTTCTGATCGAACCAGACCTCATTTGAGGTGTTTGGTTTTTATTTTTTGTTTAAAACTAATAATAATAGTTTCAAGTTTAACAACATTGGTCCCTCCCTTTTTTGTTTAACATTAAATTTTGGTTATTCTAACCTTATTTCAAGTTATTTCTAGACTTGTAGTTAACTAGGTTATAATTTTCCTAGTTATTCCTCTTGTTCAAAAACCCGTTTTATTTTAAGTCCCGTTAAATCTCGGGCCTTTTTTTATATACTTTGCTTTCTCAAAGTGTTTCCCATCCTTTTAATAAATATTAGACTTATTTATTTAAATCCTAATATTCACCGGGTAAATTTCACTACTAATGGTATTTTACCCGTCTTTTAGTATTAACGAGGTTTGATTACCAAACCCGTTTTCGGGGTGTTACAACATCTCAATTTAGGATTGCTCTGCATATTAAAAAGAATCTTAAAGGTAAAACCTAGCCACATGTCATTTTAAATATGGCCAAGATGGTCAAACCTATTTAAAAAGATTCAAACCATTGTTAACATCTGAAAACATGTTAACACTCTTGGCAAAATGTGATTCGATAAAATCGCATGAGTCATCCTTAAATTGGGTTATTCCAATTTTTATTATTTATATAATCACCCATTAGGGATGAAGTGCCTACGGGCCATAATTAATGTCCTTTGAGACTAAAGACAATGGTGGTCTACAACTCCCTGTCAAGAAAAGGTAATGAACTTGATTCAAGCCTTAATGCTTTGATTCTATAAAATCATGGCTTATAATTTAAATTGTCTTTGTGACTTGGCCTTTTGTGCCATTATTAAATTTAATTATAACTAATGATTATTAATGAAAAATCCTGAATGAAATACTTAATAAATTAGCTAATATGGTTCTTTAATACCATGGTTAATAAATTAATGAGACGACAAATCTATTATAAACTTCTAAGAAGTCATTGTCATCATTTTATGTAGCAAGCAAGATACATGGCTGAGTCTGAAGAAGTCAACAATCATCCAAGAGAAAATCATGATACCACCAGGATCAATGTAACTGATGCGGAGCTTCAAGCGCTGATTGATAATGTTGTTACCAAGGCTATAGATAGACAGTTTAATGAGTCAAGCGGTACTCGAAGTAGGACCTTATCAGTACCCCATTCTAAACCTAAGACTCACTCTGAGGCTCATAGTAAGCCACCTCCTAAACGTGATGGATCAAGGAGGGATGACGATCATCACTCCTCAAATCAGCATAGTGTTCCGTCGAAGAAGATTGAGCTCAAACAAGAACAACGTGGTAAGTCCTGTACCTACAAATATTTCGTCTCCTGTAAGCCCAGGGATTTCACTGGGGAGAAAGGGGCTGTGGATTGCATGACATGGTTGGACGAAATGGATACCATGGTTGACATCAGTGGTTGCGCTGGTAGGGATGTTGTGAAGTACGTATCTCAGTCGTTTAAAGGATAAGCACTAGCCAGGTGGAGGTCTCTAATCCAGGCTACTGGGAAGATTCCATTGTACAATTTGTCTTGGGATCAGTTTGTTGCACTCATCAAAGAGAATTACTGCCCTCAGCATGAGGTTGAAAAGATTGAGTCAGACTTCTTATCTCTGGTGATGAAAAATCTAGACTGTCAAACTTACCTTACTAGCTTTAATACCATGTCTCGACTGGTTCCATATTTGGTAACACCGGAACCCAAGCGAATTGCTCGTTTCATTGGGGGTTTAGCCCCGGAGATCAAAGCCAGTGTAAAGGCATCCCGACCTGCTACTTTTAGGTCGGCAGCTGACCTATCTTTATCCCTTACCTTGGATGCGGTCAGGCAAAGATCGCATAAAAACTCGGAGGAAAGTAAGAGAAAACGTGAGGACGATAACTCGCGGCGGTCTGAGAAGAAGTTTAAGGGAACCAGAGACCACAAGAAGAAGTTTGGGTCTGGCAAGGGTAGTCAGCAAGCAGATGAAAAGCCAAAGTGAAAAACCTGCTAGAAACGTCACTTTGGAAAATGCAGGTTTGAATCTAAATCTCAGTCAAAACCGTTTGTATGTGGGTTATGCAAATCCAAAGAGCACAAGACGATAGAGTGCAAGAAGATAAAGGATGCAACATGCTATAACTGTAATGAGAAGGGGCGCATCAAGTCCAACTGCCCTAAAGATGCCAAAAAGCCTGAAGAAGTTAAAAAGACCAATGCAAGAGTCTTTCGAATGGATGCACGAGAAGTTGTTCAGGACGATAATGTGATAACAGGTACCTTCCTTGTTAATGATGTTTATGCAATGGTGTTATTTGATTCGGGTGCGGATAAGTCGATTGTAGATGATAAATTTTGTAAGTTGTTGAATTTACCTGTTACAACCCTAAGCGTGAAATATGAGGTTGAATTAGCCGATGGTACCTTAGAAACCGCATCAACCGTGTTAGATGGATGCTTTATATCCATTAGGAACCACTATTTTCCATTATCCTTACTTCCTTTGAAATTAGCTGGTTTCGACATAGTAATAGGCATGGATTGGTTATCTCATAACCAAGCCCAGATTTTGTGTAACAAGAAGCAAGTGGTAATCAAGACTCCGTATGGTGAGCCACTTACCATACAGGGAGACACTCAGTATGGGTTGCTTGAGCAAGTGTCTATGCTCAAGGCATCGAGGTGTTTGAGAAAGGGTTGTGTCATTTACATGGCACAAGTAACTATCGATGAACCAAAACCCAAGGTTGAAGACATCCCTGTCATCTCTGAATATCCAGAAGTATTCCCTGAAGAACTACCTGGTTTACCCCCAGATAGGCAAGTGGAGTTCAGAATTGACATTATACCTGGAGCAGCACCTGTTGCAAGAGCACCTTACCGGTTGGCCCCAGCTGAGATGAAAGAGTTGAGAACTCAGTTGGATGATTTGTTGGCAAAAGGGTTTATTAGACCTAGTTCGTCTCCTTGGGGAGCACCAATCCTGTTTGTAAAGAAGAAGGATGGATCGATGCGTCTATGCATCGATTATCGCGAGCTTAACAAAGTCACTATCAAGAATAGATACCCATTGCCCAGGATCGACGATCTGTTCGATCAATTACAAGGGGCAAGTTACTTCTCTAAGATCGATTTGAGGTCAGGCTATCATCAACTGAAGGTTAAAGATGAAGATGTGCACAAGACTGCATTTAGGACTCGTTATGGTCATTATGAGTTCTTAGTGATGCCTTTTGGGCTCACTAATGCGCCAGCAGCATTCATAGATCTCATGAATCGCGTTTGCAAGCCCTACTTGGATAAGTTTGTCATCGTATTCATCGATGATATTCTTATTTACTCGAAGAGTCAAGCTGACCATGAGAAACACCTTCGTTGTATTCTTTCACTGCTTCAACAATAGAAACTCTATGCCAAGTTTTCGAAATGTGAATTTTGGCTTCGTGAAGTCCAGTTTCTTGGACACGTGGTTAGTGAGCGTGGTATCCAAGTGGATCCCGCTAAGGTTGAAGCTGTCATGAATTGGCAAGAGCCGAAGACGCCCATAGAGATTCGTAGCTTTTTGGGATTGGCAGGATATTACAGACGTTTTATTGAGAATTTCTCAAGGATTGCAGCACCCCTAACTTCGTTGACTAGAAAGAATATTAAGTTTGATTGGGGTCTTAAGCAACAAGAATCGTTTGATATACTTAAGCAGAAACTGAGCAATGCTCCTGTGTTGACATTGCCTGATGGAATAGAAGAATTTGTAGTATACTGCGACGCATCACACACTGGTATGGGGTGTGTGCTCATGCAGAAAGGCAAGGTTATCGCCTATGCTTCTCGACAATTAAAGGTGCACGAGAAGAATTACACCACCCACGATTTGGAGTTGGGTGCCGTTGTATTTGCACTAAAGCTATGGAGGCATTATTTGTATGGAACCAAGTGTGTGATCTATTCTGATCACAAGAGCCTTCAACATCTGTTTAATCAGAAGGACCTAAACATGAGACAGCGTCGATGGATGGAGACTTTAAACGAATATGATTGTGAAATCAGATACCATCCAGGCAAGGCAAATGTGGTTGCCGATGCCTTAAGTAGGAAGGAAAGGGTTAAGCCCATAAAAATCAATGCCAAGAGCATTGAATTAAAGAACAGTTTAAATGAAAGATTGTTAGCCGCTCAAAAGGAAGCCGTATTGGAAGCTAACTACTCTAATGAAAAGCTAGGAGTAACTGCTGAGCAGTTATCTTATGGAAAGGATGGAATCCTAAGATTAAATGGACGAATATGGGTTCCAATCTATGGAGGACTACGGGATGTTATCCTCCAAGAAGCCCACAGTTCTAAGTATTCCGTTCATCCTGGAAGTGACAAGATGTACCAGGATTTGAAGGCAAATTATTGGTGGATAGGCTTGAAGAAGTCTATAGCTACTTATGTAGCCAAATGTTTGACGGGCGCGCAAGTTAAAGCTGAACATCAGAAGCAGTCAGGTTTGCTACAACAACCTGAACTTCCCACCTGGAAATGGGAAATGGTGACTATGGATTTTATCACCAAGTTACCAAAGACTAAACGAGGGAATGATACTATTTGGGTGATAGTGGATAGACTGACTAAGTCAGCCCACTTCCTACCTATTAAGGAAACACACAGCTCAGATAAGTTAGCTCAGCTGTACGTGGATGAGATTGTATCTCTCCACGGAGTGTAAGTGTCTATCATCTCTGATAGGGATACGAGGTATACATCGCATTTCTGGAAAATCTTTCAGCAATCCCTAGGCACACGATTGAACTTCAGCACAGCATATCATCCTCAAACGGATGGTCAAAGTGAACGTACTATACAGACACTCGAGGACATGCTACGAGCTTGTGTTATTGATTTGGGTGGAAGTTGGGATGATCATCTTCCTTTGATTGAATTTTCATACAATAATAGTTATCATTCCAGTATCGAAGTTGCACCTTTTGAAGCTTTGTATGAAAGGAAATGCAGAACACCCGTTTGTTGGGCAGAAGTTGGAGATGTCCAACTAACAGGACCTGATATAGTCCTGGAGACGACAGATAAAATTATACAGATACGAGATCGTCTCAAAGCTGCCAGGGATAGGCAGAAAAGCTACGCAGATAAAAGGCGTAAACCTCTAAAGTTCGAGGTTGGTGACAAAGTGTTACTGAAAGTATCACCCTGGAAAGGAGTAATGCGATTTGGCAAGAAAGGCAAGTTAAGCCCAAGATATATAGGACCATTCGAGATCATCGAATGTGTCGGAACAGTAGCTTATAAGTTAAACCTGCCTGAAGAGCTCAGTGGTATTCATAATGTATTCCACATCTGCAATCTAAAGAAATGTCTAGCTGATGAATCACTAGTCATACCACATACGGATGTGCACATAGATGAGAGCTTGAAGTTTGTTGAGAACCCTTTGTCGATTGAGGGTCGACAGGTTAAGAAGCTTCGAAGGAAGTATGTACCGATTGTAAAGGTTAAATGGGATGTCCGTAGAGGTCCCGAGTACACGTGGGAGGTAGAGTCCACAATGAAAGAAAAATACCCTCATTTATTCCAGTAAATCTCGAGGTCGATATTTCTTTTAAGGGGGTGAGGATGTAACACCTCGTAAAATCATGCCCAATAAAATAAAGACACGTGTCATTTAAAGCAAACGTGTCATAAACTCGGATCAAGCTAAAGATGTATGGTAGGATTTAAAAGTGTCGACATGTTAATTATACCTCTGAGCGACCTCATTATAAATCCCAAGACCCTAATCTATTTTATAAACATCTGATATATACAAATCCGGTTATCTTTAATGATAATTGATTTAAAACCCAAAGGAATGGATTCCATGAGTTTTACGACAAATCTTTAGTTAAAAATCTTCTTCAATAAAATCCAAGAAACCTCATGTGCATTGCAACACATGCAAGGACATGCAAAGCCTGTCTATATGGTCCCCCTACTGCAAAGGAGACATGAGATTCGGAGATAGAAAGATTGCATGGTCAAAACTTGAAAGTTTTCAAGTTTTTGTTTTCTGATGAAAGTTTACGGACCGCAAAGGTGAGCCCTTACAGTCCGTAAGGGGGCGGAGCTGGGCGTTGATTTCTAAAAAGCGGATACGGACCGCAAAGCCAAGGGCTTACGGTCCGCAATGTTGTAACTGGGCATCTCAGATCAAGGTCGGTTACGGACCGCAAGGCTTCTTGCTTACGGTCCGTAAGGCTGTCGCTGGCAGCAGAAAATGGACAAATGCCTATTCAGCCTGTTACACCGCCTTAGGAGAGTGATTTTCGAATTCAGGGGCTTTGCAACTGGTTTTTGGCATTATAGGGACACCTGAGAACATCATACTACATTTGTAGACTTGTTTGGCATCATCTTGACCAATTTAGCTCACTATATAAGGAGCTCATTAGTGCAACATTTTGATCACTCACTTGAAAACTTTCAAACTTCATTTCTGGAGATTTCTGAAGCTCAAGACCTGTTCCTAGAAGTCATTAGTCGTGCATAGGACTGTTGTAAGCTTCCTTAACCTTCCTTAATTCAGTTTACTTAGTTTATTAGCCTAAAGTTAAACCGTCGTAATTAAGGTTTGACTTCGTGATTAATTAAAATTTTTCCAGTCAAATATCGAATTGAAAGTACCTATGAGTTGGTAATTATGTGGGTAATAAACCCTTAAAAGGGCACTCTCTGATTCCCACTCTAACTAGGTCAATTGTCGGGTCAAACTTAATAATAAAAAGTCAACAGAAAGCTAATTTTCAAATAAATGCATAATTAGCAATGTAGAAGCCATGCAACCTGTTTTATCACTAATATAACTTGGTAATTAATGTAAGAACATGTCTAAACATGTTCAACCCGACAATTTTCAGTTTAAGCTCGGTTTGGAACCGAAAGTCGCATAAGTGGACTTTTGCTTTGACTTTCAGTTCTGACCCAATGTAGCATGTTTTAGAAATGCCTTAGAGCTTTATTAGGACCAGGTTACATGTTAGTATAACCCTATGTGATTATACAACTTGGTTCATTAGTTATCCGATTCATATGCATGTTTCCGTTATATGCCTAAATGTTGACCATAATGCCCTTTTGACTTTAAAACAAGAATTTTGAAAATGTGAGAGGACCATAATCTTTATTACTGATTTATAAACATGTCCCTAAATTTTTACATCAGTTAGAGCTCTAGATTAAGAGTTATGCTCAATAGCGTAATTAGAAAGCGTTTATTAATTAAACGGCGTAATTAGCATAAAGCCTATCTAAACCCATTTTTTGATACCAACCTTTTTACCTGCTGATGAAAAATAATATTTTGGGATTTTTGAAGATTTTTATTTATTTTTAGGCTGAGCATAACATAGGGTTATACCTTTGATTCGGTAATTGTCGGTTTTGCCCTTTTAGCCTATAAAATGAGTTTTACAAATCATTTTGATACCAAACCTTTTTGTACTGATCTTATATGATAAATAAAAAATTTTAAGCCTTCTAGAATAATAAAAAATATCAGCTTTCATTATAAAACCCAAAAATCGCTTAAAACCGCATTTTTACGCGTTTTAAACGCATAGTAAGTATTAAAACTATTTTAAATATATAAGACTTGATACCTACTGATATTTTTAGTAAATTTTTATAGTTTAACAGTAAGCAAAAGTTTTAAACTTAGATTTCCAGATTTGACCTTTTAAGCTTATGTGAAATTACCAAAATGCCCCTACGGTGCATAGTTTAGTTATAAGAGGTAAATTTCACCTATATACCATACCCTACTGTTATGACTTATAAAAATAAGTATTTTTACTGAATACATCAGACCTGAAACTCAGATTCATATTTAAACTCTTTTATAACCTTTAAAATGACCAAAATACCCCTTCGGGGCATAATTTGAGTTTAAATTCCTTTTGGGCATAATGGGAGGTATCCTACTGATATCACAACATATTTAAGGCATATTAACTCAGGAAACCTGTTCATGAATCAATTGGTTACCTGTTACGCATTATTCGCGCTCGGTGCGGTTTATGTAACTAGTTTGCATAAATTGACCGAAACGGGTCAAACCTTATCATATTTGTCTCAAAATCTAGAATGTGTTTAGTTTACCCATATTATACAAGTATACAAACTTATCGGGTCTAAACCACATTCTAATCCGCTCATCGCTTAATCGTGCGTTTTGAACCGTATCTTCTTTTAAAACTAATCGGTCTAAGTCTAGGCTTAATTAAAGACCCGTTAGGAATCTAATAGGTTATTAAAACCTTCTTTCCAGATTAGGAGCCCGGTAAAAGCTACTTGCACTCGCTGTTTGTGAATTATACTTACTCAGGTAAATACTCTTAACTTATTTTCCTTATACGGGCTTGGGATACGGTATTATAATAATACCGCTTGGTCGGGTATGTAGTCATTTAAATTGGATTGTGATTAATGTATTTACATAACTCGTTTTAATCTGTATTATTTGGTGTATGGCCTTTGAGGGTTAAATGACCATGTCCCGGATATCCTTGGCATCATTCAAAGAAATGGCCACGACCTAAGCACGGGGTGTAGGCATACACCTGACAGTTGCATATGTAAAAACTGGTAATCCACTTATAGGAATCAACCTTGTGGGCATTATACCTGTGGCGTGTCAATTAATCTTGACCGGCTCTTCTAACCGGCACTGACGGACGACAAATAAGTAAAACTGTATACAAGATTATTTTTAAATAATTGTCCCAAGTTATAAAAGATATTTTGTGCCATGTGCATTCAAACTAATTTTCTTAAACTCTTTTCAAAATGAGTCAGTTAATTGTATTTACCAGTGTAAACTGACGTATTTTCCAAAAAGGCTAAGTGCAGGTACTAGACGAAATAGGCTGGCTACTCCTGGCATCATTAATCAAGTCTTGCAAGCTCTAGATGTTAAAGTCTTTTGAACAATGATCTTTTTTTTACCTTTTGATCCACTTGTGGATCTTTACTGTCCGGATTGTAATACTTTGATATTACTATTTATTCGGTTTGTAATGTGATTCACCTTTTGCTTCCGCTGTGCCTTAAAATTGTGTTGTTTGACTATGATGGTATCAACTACGTCACGATACTCCCCACTGGGCCCACCGGTAATACGTGGAAATATCGGGGTGTGACAAAGCAAACGGTGGGTCTGAATGTCTCCATGTAGACCAGATAGCATGGATTTGGACTAAGGAGGGGAAATCGGTTTTCTGGTTAATCTAGGTTTGAGATAGGTTTTTTATGCTGTTTTTCCGGTGACTGATGATGTCCACCGTTGGTATACGATTCAGGTAGTAACGCAGTATGCTGGCGGAGATAAAATCAGAGTGGAAAGATGATGGTGGTGTCCTTCTTGGTTGTCGGCGGTGGGGGGTTTGTGGTGTTTGATTGTCGCCGCCGGAGACAGAGTTTAAAGAGAGAAAGCATAAAGTTTTAAGCTTTTCAAAAAGCGGACGGCAAAATTGGGTCATGAAAAGCTGGAATCAAATTAATATTTACATTCTTAACTTTTTAATTTATTTTTAGAGTTAATTGCCCGGATGGTCCCTGTGGTTTCACGTTTTGTCCCCACCTTTTGAAAATAGCAGGTATGCTCCATATGGTTTGTTATTTTCTTACTCGAATAGCCCCTGAGTAGATGTCAGGGGACTATCCGAGTAATAAAATGACAAACTATAGGGAGCATACCTGCTATTTCCAAACTAACTGACATCTCCTCATGGGACTATCCGAGTAACAAAATAACAAACCATAGGGAGCATACCTACTATTTTCAAAAGATGATGACTAAACGTGAAAAAAACATGAAACCACATGGACTATCCAGGCAATTAACTCTTATTTTTAGAGTAAATTACAAGTTTTGTCCTTTATGTTTACATCAAATTACAGGCGCTGTCCTTTAGCGCAAAAATTGACAAGTTTTGTACTTTATGTTTCAAAATCTTGCATGGTTTGTCCTTTAAGCCTAACTCGGTCAGATTTTTTGGTTAAGTAGGGTCATATGCCTAGCATATGAGGGCATACTTGTAATTTCACCTTCCTAGGATTATTTTGTAAAGACTTATTATTGAGGGACTATATCTACAAATTGGAAAAAAAAAAAAAAAACTAAACTCTTTCCTCTTTCTATGTAACTCACCAGTCACCACCACAACTCAATCTCTCTCTAATCTCTCTCAACCCACCACCACCCCACAACCTTCACCGCCGCCACCCACCTTACCTCAACCTTCACCGCCTCCACTCCCACCTACCGACCACCCCAACCCTACTGCACCAACCATCACCACCACCCCTGCCTGACTGCCTCCCCCTGCAACCCACCGTCCGTCACCGCTCCCCCTGCACCCGTCAACCAAAAGAGCAGGTTTAAACTGTTGTAAATCATTCTTCAGTGCATCATCTAAGAGTCTGCAGTTAGTTGACATTTCATCGAAGAGTTTCTGGGCATAATTGACACCACCCAAGGAAGGATCATTTATTCCCGACCTATCACTGGAAACTCTAAACTCAAACAAAGCCAAACTGATATGTTGAAGCATTATAATAATAATAATAATAATAATAATAATAATAATAATAATAATAATAATAATAATGTGAGTAGAATAAGGCATGTGACGAAGATACGGACGGGGATCAAAACCAAAATTCGTTCAATGAACTTTAGCATAAAAAGGCAAAAGAAGACAATCAATTACCATAACAGGTATATTCAGCGGAAATAGTGGTGTTCCCAGATGATACATGAACAAATTTTGGATCCGAATTCAAGGTCGATACAATAGTGGTATCCTTAGTCGTAACAGAACATGCTTGTTAATGGATCGAGCTCTAGATCAGAAGTAATTCCATGTTGAGGTTGTTGAACCGAGCCCTCTTCAATCTCAAACGAATCAGTAGCAGTACTCACAGTAACTTCAGTAGAAACATCTGAATAGCTGAGGAATTGAGATCCGCTTCAGAACAGTGGCAGAACTAGAACATTAACTCAGGGGTATCCCAAATTTTTTTTTACCGTGCAATCACACAATGTTAAAAAAACGACAATAAATAGATAAAGTAAAACCATTACCTAATAGATTTGTCCTCTTCTTTTTTTCATAGCTTGAAATCGTTCCATCACATCGTCGTCTTTTACTTCAAGTAAAAAATCCTTTTCGACCGCACAAACTGTCACACCCCCAAAATCCACATGCGGAGTACCACCGCTTGGAGGCGTGACTGACCAGGATCTTAGTCACCAATCACATTGAACTCACAAGTATATTTAAATAAAACTTTCATTTATTAACAATAGTGTTACAACGTTACAATATTTCACAGTTTACAGCGGAAGCATATTTAATTCGTTAAGTGTTTATTAAGCACATGTAAAAGCTCTTAGTCTTGTGTTGCGTTTCCATGTAACTCGACCCATGACCACTCCAGCTTCCCAGACAGCAAGTTCCAATGTTATACACCTAAAGGCCTGCAAGGCATGTAACAACGAGTCAACAACAAAGTTGAGTGAGTTCACAGTTGGGGGTTCGTTTTAAGTTGCTTACAAAAACATAGTTTGTCTTTAGTTGGCTTACTTGCCGTGGGGTTTACCCCATAATTGAAAATATGATTAACCAGTTTACCCTGTTTCCCAAACATATCCATAGTTGGTGGGGGCTTCCCATGTGTATTACTAGTTTACCCTGTTTCCCAAACCTTCTCAATAATTAGTGGGGGCTTCCCATGTGAATTACCAGTTTACCCTGTATCGTATTAATCCGTATCGCGGTTTCCCAAACATGTTTGTGATGATTAGTGGGGGCTTCCTATGTGTGTTACTAGACCGTGCGTATCGACTACTACGAAAATATAAGTGGTGCCCTAAGTCAATGTCTATCAGCATTGACCATTTGCCCTTAGTCCATTAGTACACGCCCGTCCGACTGGCACGGTGTGAGGTTTGTTAAACCTAATAGCGCTATTAACTAATGACCAGCTTGCCATAGGCCTCGGCGATTAAGTCGATCTAAATGAGGGACTTCATGATAGAGTTTTGGTCCAGTGTGTAATCTTGGCATCCTACCCACGGAGGATGGCCATACGTATCCTACCCAAGGAGAATACGCGAGGTTGTAGTTACCGTTTAATTCATTAACCCATTCCCAACCCTTGGGAATCCCATGCCTCGGAAAGAGTGTGAACTCACCTCGGTTTGCTCGGTATGCTTAATTACTTGTGCACACAAGAATTCAGTCAAGTCCTATAGTGTGCACGTATACTCAATCAGTTCAAGTTCGTAATGTTTCGCATGCAACCAATATCACGGAGCGTGTTTGGCAGTCAACATCATGCATCACACGACAATTAATCACATTCATACAATTCATGTTTCACATAATGTCTTTTGCAGTTTGATCTATCATAATTATTCAATAATACACTTAACAGAGTTGGCAAGCTTAACTGTATTAACAATATAAAACGGAGTTACATATTTAACAGAGTTAACATCTAACAGAATTAATAAACTAATTGAGTTTACTAAGTTAACAGAGTTAATAATGAACAGGTTTAATAAGCTAACAGTGTTTCATGCTTAACATTGTTACATACATAATTTAGCAGGGTTAATGAGTTTAACAGAGTTAATAGAGTTAACATGTTTAACTGAATTGACAACTAACGGAGTTAATAACTAACAGAGTTACATACTAACCAAGTTATCATGCCAACAGATTTATCATATTAGTAGAGTAACAAGCATAACAGAGTTTTCATACTTAACATAACAACGTTAAATACATAACAGGGGACACTTGCTGAAACTATATGTGGCGAAATCACCTAGTGGCGAAAACCCCTTTGGGCGACGAAATCCCAAGGGTTTTCGTCGAGGTTATGGTATGGCGAAATCACTTAGTGATTTCGTTGACCTCTGTGTTTTCATCGATCCCTGTGTTTTCATCTAACCCTAATCATCATCACAGCAATTCAACTCGATCCAATCATAAAATCATTCAATCATCATGCGCTCACTAACAAGTTGGTGTGATTAACAAGAACCCTAGTCATTGCTAACGGTTACAAAGTTTTATCATCATCTCTATCATACAAAAATATTAGTCGTAGTCAAATGAATGGATACCAATCATATTCATAGATAACCCTAACTGTTACCAGATTCATCATCTCCTCTTGACAGAATAAGAGATCATCAACGTTACACTAATTACATCATGTTGCAATCTATCATCCATTCAAATATACCAACGAAATCATACATAGAGTTTTAATAACAACACGAAATCCCACTCACTAACCATGACATGCATTCCACTAATCATAGAATCTCTCGAAGTGGATATTCATATACAACAAGTATCGATCAACCAAGAAATCACGTACGATTAACAATAATACGAACTAACCGAGATGTAATAAGTGTTCGAGCAGTGAACTGGAACGCTTCGGGAATGGAGATGATATCGCTGATTGCCGTCGCACAGAGGACTGGCAAGAAAGTCCTTAGGGTTTTTCTATACGTGCTCTAACATAACCGATTTCATAAGTTATATCGAAAATACAACTGGGCCGGCCGAACACCCTTGGGCCAAAGCCCATTCCTGGCGAAATCGATGAAGTCGACGAAAACATTAAGTGTTTTCGTTGGGTGGGTGGCGAAAACAGGTGTTTTCGTCAAACATGTGTTTTCGTTGGGTGGGTGGGTGTTTTCGGCTAAGGCTCCATTTTGTTTTTATTAATATACAAACATAATATTAATACCAAACATACTATTAACATACACACTCATATTGCACATCATATATATATATATATATATATATATAAAACACGCTTGCAAATAAGTACTAAGTTAGGTCGAGTAGAGACCTTGAAAACTCGGGTTGTCACATTATCCCCAACTTGAAAGAAATTTCGTCCCGAAATTTAGCACGTGGTTACTGAGGAAGCTAGTTGTGTTGTGTTGTGTTGTTTCCTGGTTTTCCTGGGGTGTCACACAAACCATAGCATTGTTCAAAAATTCTTGGCCCATTCGATTGCGTAAATCTGTCTTGACAAGTTTCAATTTCGAAAAAATCTTTCAACGGTTGCGGTTGCAACCGGTACAAGCAAAGCTAACTTAACTATCAAAACTAAAGGACAAGAAATATGCGTTCCCGTTTCAACCATAAGACGCGCAAGATCGTAATGTGTTATTATTTACTTATTTGGGCTTACCAACATCTTATTATTTTGTAAAAAAAAATTTGAAGGGTGTCCTCGTTCTTGTTCAGGGGTGTCCTATGTATAAAAATCGGAAAAAAAAAAATTAACACTACTAGTCAAAACTTGAGCCGTAGCCCGGGCTGTCCGCCCCTGCTTCAGAATGCCCTGCAATATATCTTCTCTGTTCAAAAGAAATATATATATCTTCTCTTTTAAATTTTACACAATAGTCCTTCTAATATTGTGTATGGATTTTATACATCTTCTCTTTTAAATTTTACACAATAGTTCTTCTAATATAAATTGTTTCACACAATGGTCATTGGGAGGTGAAATGACAAGCATGCCCTTATGTGCAAGGCACATGACCATACTTAACCAAAAAATATGACTGAGTTAGGCTCAAAGGACAAACCGTGCAAGATTTTGAAACATAAAGTACAAACTCGTCAACTTTTGCGCTAAAGGACAGTGCCTGCAATTTGGTGTAAACATAAAGAACAAAACTTGTAATTTACTCTTATTCATCTCACTTTCGATCTCAGTAAACTTGTATGATTTTGTTAGAAACAGAGAGATAGAGAGAATTAAATAAATGGATTATGGTATTGTATTATGTGGGCTTACTCTCTTAAAACTCTGACTATAATTTTGTTAGAAACAAAGAGATAGAGAGAATTAAATAAATGGATTTAGTTGTGGTATTGTATTATGTGGGCTTACTGTCTTAAAAGTTAAAACCCTGACTAAAATTCATTAGTGTATACGTTTTTTAATTCATGCAACTTAAATAAATGTTACATAATCTTTTTAATTCATAGTAATTGACGGGTGTTACATAATGGCATGCATATGAATATCCATTAGACCACCCATACTCTGGCGTTTTTGTCAAAAAAACTGCCCAAACACGCCGGATATCGCCCCTCCTCCGCCCCCTGCAGCGTTTTCGGGCGTGATTTTGGGCGAATTTGTGTTTGGCATTTTTTGAATAACGCTGAACTTGAATTTGACTGACCAATGGGACCTTGCCATGTGTGTATACTTAGTTTTAATTAAAAAAACAAAAGAAATTAGTTTTAATTAGATTTTGGCAATGGTTTTTCTTGAAGAGATAAGTTGCAGGTGGTTGTTGTGGGTGACAAAGGAAGAAGAAGGTGATTTTTCATTTCAGTCTTTGCACTTTGATTGTATTAAAAAAAGGATTTAAACTTCAAAAGTCCCTAAAAAAGGATTTTGCATTTCAGTCCCTAAAGTTTTAATTAGATTTTGGCAATGTAATTTTTTTTTACTTTTTTCTGGTTTTTTTATTTCTAATATTGTATTTTTTATTTAATGAAGTATTTTAAGTTTTTAATTAAAAAAAATGATTGTGTAATGATTGGAAGGGGCGTTATTGGGCATTATTCCCACTACGGCACTTTTGCAATCAGTGGCGGATCTTGCCCGTTGAACGTGCCAGGGCGAAAAGACATGGGCACTAAAAAAAGCCCGGGCAAGCCGGGGCCAAACATAGTATATATAAAAAATTTCGATCGAAATGCAGAAAATTAGCACTGCGCCCGAAAAACTTGCCCGGGCCGTGGCCCTACCATAAGCCTCTTAAGAACCGCCCCTGTTTGCAATAACGCCCAATAATGTCCCCATGCTGACTGAACTACCACATGGCAGAAAACACCCCATGGTGGGGGCAGTGGCGGACTCACCTTATGGGGTGGGTGGGCGGCCGCACCCCTTGAAAAAAAAAATTTAGTGGTATTTTTCGCGAAAAATCACGTCCGCACCCCTTGGAAATTTTCGTCCGCACCCCTTGAAAATTTCCGACCGCATCCCTTGAAAATTTCCGACCGCACCCCTTGGATATTTTCATCCGCACCCCTTAGAAAAAAATGTTAGGAATTTATATAAAAAAATTGTGAACACGGATTGTAACCCGATCAAATTATGTAAACAAGTTAGCTCACTAACCTCTTTAATAAAATTTAAATTCAATCCATCAACCCCAATAACTTAAAACCCATTCAAGCCCAACCCAACTACTAGTTTTGTTAAACAAAATCAGCCCGCATAATTAAATAAAAACCCAAATCGCTGCCACTTGCCAGCGACTCCCGCCCTCCCTCTGCCTCACCAGCATAATTCCGGCTGCAAACTAGTTAATTCAGGCCGCCCCTGACAGGTACAAGTTTTGTTTTGTTTTGTTTTGTTTTTTTTTTTATTTTATTTTATTTTGATGTTATGCGTTTTTGTTCAAGTCATGAGATAATAGGATTTTAGGATGGGTTAAAAAAGTTTAAACTTTTATGTGTTTTAAGGTAATTTGGGGTTATTCTAGTCTTTATAGTGTGGGTTTGTTGTTTCTTAATTTTTTATTGATTATATGATTCTAGTATAGGGTTTGAAAAGATGAAATTCAAAAATTGAACTTAAATAGGTAATTTGATTTGTTTTGATGTTTTATTGGGTTTTTTCAATAGAAACACATATATATATTTGTTAAATAGGTTTAAAATTTTCTATGTTTTTATGTATTTTTGAGTTGTTCTAGTCTTTAGTTGGGTGGTTTTGTTGATTATATGATTGTTGGTTGGTAAATAAGAATTACTAGGGCTTGAAATTCAAATGGACCCGACCCGATCTGATTGTTAAAGTGATAAGAAGTTAGGAACTAAGGTTTAATTGTTTGAAAATTGAAATGGATCCGACCCGATCTGATTCAACCCGCTATGAAACTTTGTTTGTTTGCGTTTACTTGTTTTACATGACCCGACCCAATCCGACCCGCTATGAACCGATTTTTTTTATATAGCTAGAGGTCTAAAATCTTTAAAAAATTTCTGTACCCCCAGGAAAAAAATCCTGGGTCCGCCACTGGGTGGGGGCATTATTCATCTAACGACTACACATGATCTTATACACTGGATTTTCACGAGATTAGTTGGAATACCGAATACATGTGGCCCATTTGTAAAAATGTTTATTATTTTAAGAAACTTATATTGGTTGCATACAAATGTATAATTCTTGTCACGTTACACGTTATAGCGTAGCTTGCGAGTTGAATCTCTATATCCCTTTTAACTACATTTCGACTATGTTTTTTTTGTGTTTTCTCTTTTATATTTTATAGCAAATGTACCGAAATGCGATACCCACCAAATCTCCGCAGTTTGCGCCGGGGGAAAATAACTAGTTTTAATAAATTGTCAATAACATATTTAGTTCTGCCCCTCTTTTTACAAAGTAATATTATAAGTCTTATTCTTTTTCTTTTTTTTTTAAGGACGAATTTCTTTAATCCTACCGCTTTTGGGGCAGGACTTAAATCCGTGACCTGTAAACCTTAGGCGCTCCTAAAGGCTTTGTCTCTACCATTGAGCCAGCCATCCAATGATTATAAGCCTTAAGTCTACCCATTGATTTTATTTTTTAAGGTGTCACTAAATGTCTTTCTTATCCAATCGCTCAAAGCACTAGGTAGGTGAACCGCACCATGTTCCCTGATCAATTGATCTCCCTTTCGACCTATTTCTTATCTAGTTAAACGAATGAGCAAGGATATACATGATTATCGTATCTCTACACTTCTTCCCCTATTATGAGCAAGGACATACATGATTATCTTATCTTAGACTTCTTCCCCCTATTGAATACTAGCTCGGTTCGTACTTTCCAGAGACTCCAACATGCTACATATACAAGTGAATGAGTGATAGCATCATTTTTATTATTTTACTTATTTCCGCTATACCCATAGCCCTATTTACTTGAAGGACATTTACGGGAATGTGAAATATCTCAACGAGTGGTTTGGAGGAGATCTAAAGTTAAGGGTCTAACTAAAGCTTAAATTAAAGAAAAGTTTAAAAAAAGAAAAATTGTTAAGTCAGCAGTGAATTGAATAACTAATTTCCGCTATACACACAAAAATTGTTAAGTCAAAGCTTAAATTAAAGAAAAGTTAAAAAAAAGAAAAAAAAAAGTCTCATTGGTTGAAGAGTTAATGGGCCCCACAACCATATCCTTAATGCCCATGAATTTGGTGGTGGGGGTATCGTTAGCGTCCCTTCAACAGCGGGATGGCGTGGTGTTTAACGCCCCCAAGCTGATTTGGCATGGGGGCATTAATGGACTACACGTGGTCTACGTTTTCTGGTTTATGTTCTTTGAATCATTTACATGTAAAACAGGAAGAGTAATTTCAAGATTGAATACCAAATGTACATTTCTTTCTTTGATGCAAAATAGATAAAAGAGTGATAGATGGTATGGTAACTAAACAACCAAATCAGTCACAAACTTAGATGTCCCATATATAAATCTCTCTAGACCAAAATACACAAGAAAAATGTAACGAAATTTAATCAAAACATAGTGTTGAGTCAATCCTTAACACGATGATGTTCGTTGTCAAACTCAAACCCCTCTCATAGGTGTTGGCTTCAAGGATGAAATCTTAAACCACCTCCTTTTGACAAACAGGGCAGTTCTGAAACAGATTTATAACCTTAAATTAACCAAAGTTAAACCAATAAACATGTCAAATGTTTAAGATACAGAAAAATGTAACCTTTTTATTCTTTAACCATTTGACGATGCATTTCCTATGATATTGATGAACACAAGGCAATGTGATTATGCGTTTCCCAAATTTGAAATTCTCTTGACATATCACGCACCTAAATCCACATATTTATCAGTGAACGTAACGCATAGTGCATATGTGATCAAAAGATAAAAAGATTGCAGTTTTGCAAAAAAAAAAAAATACTTTTAGTTACTTATATTTTTGTACTGTGCAAAAAAAAACATAGTTTTTTTTTTACATTTTTTTTAGAACAGCATATAGTGGGATCGAGTCATAGAGGTAAGGGTCGTAAGGTTTATCCTCATCTCACTCTCCCGGGACCCTACTTTAGCATGTTTGTTCGTTTGTTTAGCTTTGATCAATTAGACGCTAAATCTTTAGCGGGGGGAAAAATCTTACGTTTCTTCCGGGTGATTCGAAAACACTCCTGATGTGTAGATGGTGACTGGTAACTGCGAAATGTGCGCTGCGGATAACCCTATGTTCTCCACACCAACTGCTTCAGTTAGGTTCAACAATTCCTGCACAAAAAAAAGCAACAAAAGGTTTTCAAAAATCTAATTTCAAAACGACTCTACAAGATTGATCATTTGTACCTCGTATCGCATGTTAGCAGGATCAATGTCGTCTTGGTTCAAATCCGGAGTAGCATTGAATTCCGCTATGAAGAACTCATCAAACTCCTCCCCTAACTCCTGCAAGGATCTAGCAAAAGCTTCATCCATCACTTCTTGTGAAATCACACTTGAGGATTCACCCTCATCTTCCGACGAACTCGATTCGTCATCATCATCATCATCATTAGTATCCACAGCCCTGTTTGCTACACATTCTTGATACGAATGATAGACGCATGCCTGTTGCATCCAGTTTCGGTTAATCGAACCATACTTGCTTAAATTTGGTTAAAAAATAAAAAAAGTAAAAATACCTGTTGCAAGATAACTTCTTCATAACTAAGACCTTCTTCATCTTGAGGCAAGAATTCTTTCAAATTCTCCGGTATATCAACCGGTATACCGCCGTTTAGATGATAATGATCATGTGTGTCTATGTCTCTACTCATGGATATGATGGTCTGTTTTGACTACTAAATCATACAAGATATTGATAACATAATTTAGGGTTTTAACAAGAGTTTCAACATCAAAATTTAAAAAAAAAACAAAAGGAAATTAGCCAAAAAGATTCACAAATCCATCCATAACAACATCAATTCCTCACACAAGATTAAAGTAAACAAAAGAAGAGTCAACTCCCCAACAAAACAGTGAACATGAGATGAAACAGATACATGTTTATATATTTAATATGATTTAAAAATTCATGTTATGGGTTTGTTGATTTGATGAGTTCAATTACATGATATTGCAGAATTAAAAGAAAAAAAAAGGTATGGAGTAAAAGAGTTACCCTGGAAGGAAGGAATTGATGAACAAGTATGTGATGGAGAGGAAGAGGAAAGTGAGGCAAGCAGCCATAAGTTGTTTATTGTTTAACATGAGCCACTGTTGACTATTGTGAACCTACTGGGTCCACTTTACTTTTAAACTTTTATGATCCAATTTTGTACTTTAATCTGAGATAAAAGTATATATCTTACATAATCATCCGTAATTTCGGATCACCTGATGAGAGGGTGTTTGGGGTTCCTTTTTTTTAGGAAAAAAAGGACTTTTGAAGGGAAAAAAGGACTTTTGAGGGTGTTTGACTTTCTTTTTGAAGGCAAAAGTCCTTTGCAAAAGCCAAAAGTCAGGTTTTTCTGACTTATTTTTTCCAAAAGGACTTTTGGAAAAGTTGAAAATAAGTTAAGCCAAACATGCCCTGAATGTACGTGGATATTTGGCGGTTTGATTTTATTAAGAAGCTACATTTAAATCCGTTAGAGATACCAGTGGCGTGGCGGATCTAGCTCACAAATTCTAGGGTATCCTAATTTTTTTGGATCAGGGGGGGTGTCTTTTATATAAAACCGGAAAAAATAAAAATTTTACACTACATAGACGGAGTTGAGGGGTAACATACACTACATCCGCCCGTGAAAGATAGAGTATGTTTGATTCATGTAAAAGACACATCTTAATGGTTTATAGAGTATCGTATAGAGTTGTTTACAAGTTTTTATTTTTATTAAGAAGTAACTAACTTTTAAAAATACATATACTGGAAATAAAGTAGAAAAATAAGGATTAAGGTCATACTTGGGATTGCTTATTGAAACTTCTTATTGACTTATTTTTACAAGTTAAAAAGGTGTTTGACAATTTTACTTTTGCCACTCCTTATTACTTTTTGAAAGTGTTAAAAAGAAGATGTTAAGAAGTTAGGAGATTTTGACTTTTGCAAACTCCTTAGTCCCTCCGCAGTGGGGTTTGGTATAGCGCCACCTCCACCTGTAGCACCCTATAGTGCCTGCGAACCTACGGGAGGCGCTAGAGGCTGGATCTTCCCCTCCTCCGTGAAAATTTTCATGGGAGCCATACCTTCCACCATTTGTTTTTCTCTCACACATATATACATACATATATATGTATAATTGAAGGGATATAACTCCATTACACACTCATGTTATATAACCCTCTTTCTTACACAATTATCACTTGTCACATAACCCCTTACTATAGGGCTCTATGGAGTCTTATGACTACACGTGGCCTTATAACTTTTTGCAAAAATTAATAAGAAGGTTTGAAAAGGAATCCCAAACACACCTAAGAAAGAAATAATATTTGAGAGGCTTGTATGCTTTTGTGTTTGTTTATTTGGTTGATCTTTAAATTGATTTCTAGTTTCTTTATTTAATTATTTTTGTGGACGACAACCCAGGAAAGATACGTATAAATGATTTTATTTTATTTTATTTGGGTGGACAGTGGACATTGGCCTGATATAAAACGATTCCATTCGATTTAAACAAAGGGGTCATTTTAAAAGAGAGTGAATAAAAGAAATTTGTCATTAAAAAAAACAACAGATATTTAATGCATTCTTTAACAAATAAAATCCCAAGTATTTTTTATTGTTTAATATGAGAGAAGCATATGAATGTCAATTTTCGCCTTCATGTGAGTAATAAAGTTGGCTTCAGCGTTTGGGCATTCATGATATATACAATATCAGAGCTTGAGTGCTAACTTTATGGTTTGAACGCTCAAAACTTCTATATCAGTGGCGGATCTTGCCCGTTGAACATGCCAGGGCCGAAAGACACGGGCACTAAAAAAAGTCCGGACAAGCCCGTGCCAAACATAGTATATATAAAAAATTTCGATCGAAATGCGGAAAATTAGCACTACGGCCGAAAAACTTGCCCGGGCCGTGGCCCTGCCACGGCTCTTCTAAGAACCGCCCCTGTTCTATATATCATATAGAAACCGGGCCAGCAAGAAGCTAAAAACCCGCCAAAAGAACCACAAAAGTTACATAATTACATCTCGAATATTAAATTCACACCATCTATCCCAATTCAAAGTATTAAACTTGGATCTACATTTAATCCATAAGAACGAGTTTGTTTTTATCTCTTCCATAACCTTTAGCTCCGACATGTTCCAGCTTGAGTGCTAACTAGAGTATCTCACATACGAAGAAAAAAATTATCTCTCAAGTGTCACATGACGAATATAAGATTTTGTAGTGTAGAGCTATTATAAATACGTAGCAAGGAAAAGTCCTGTAGCAAAGGTCAATCAAAGGTCTTTTTTGTCTTTTAGTTGTGTTTTTTTTTTTTTTTTTTTTGCTATTTTTTTCTTTTTTTACTTTACATTTTAGTAGTAGTAGACCCAGGATTTTTTTCATGAGGGTGCGAAATATCTTTAAAAATTTGAGGCCGCCTAGATATATAAATAAAAAAAATCGGTTTGGTTCGGTCAGGTCATATAAAACAAAAAACATCAACCTAAAATTTATATAATCATCAAAAATACGTCAAACGTTGTTACAAACATATTTAAAATGTCGCTCTACAGGTTTTCATTTTTTTTGAAATCTATACAAAATAAACAGTGATCTTTGAGTGTTCAACAATCAATATTCCTTAATTTTCAAGTTTTGAATTTCAACTTTTCAAACGCTATACTAGAATCTTATAATCAATAAGATATTAATGGACAACAAACTCATCCTATAAAGACTAACACAACCCCAAATTTCCTCAAAACACATAAAAGTTTAAAACTTTTTTTACCTATCTTATTATCTCATAAACATCAAAAAAACAAAACAAAACATGTACCTGTTCGTGGCCGGAATTTTGAAGTCTCCGTCAGGGGTGGGTTGTCGCAGGTCGCTGGCAGTGAGGTGAGGCAGAGGGAGTGCGGGAGTCGCACAAAGCTGGCAGTCGATTGTTAGAGATGGGCATAATCGGGTATTTTCAATTCCCGGACCCGGTTCCTACCCAGACCCGGTTCCACTTAAATTTGGACGTACCCGATTCCTCTTAGAACTGGTTCCGGGTCGTACCCGGGTATTTGGCACAGAAACTAGAACCTATGGTACCCGGTTCGGGTATTGTGGAACCGGGTTCGGATCGGAACCGGCTTGTCGTATATGTGAAAAAAAAGCATGCATGCATAGTGGTAGCTACTGTTAGGAACCGGTTCCGCAGTGTATTGTCAAATCAAAGAAAAAGCCTGCATGCATATCGGTAGGCTACTGTTAGGAACCAGTTCTTAATATTATAATCGGTTATTTTGTTATTTAAACACTTTAAACCTATACCAAAATCCTCTACAAATCCTTCGTGTCCAACTCCAACACCCTTTCTGCTTTCTAATTCATACTCCAACACCAAATAAGTGACACCGGGTACATATGGGAGCCGGGTACGGGTAGGAACCAGGTACAGGTTTGGAACCGGGTATGGACCTTATTTTTTTTAAAATGTGGAACCGGGTAGGAACCGTCGGGTTTTTTAAACCCGGAACCGGGTATGCTTAATACCGGGTTGGGACTGGAACCGGTTCCGGGTCGGTTCTACGGGTCCGGGTTTGGAACCGGGTATTATGCCCATCTCTATCGATTGTGTGCTTTTGCTAACTGGACTGATTTGTTTAATTAAAGTTTTGGGTTGGGCTTAAATTCAAATTAACTTATTGGGCTTGATGGAATGAATTCAAGTTTTATTAAAGAGGTTAGTGAGCTAACTTGTTTACATAATTGGGCCGGGTTTCAATCCATGTTCACAATTTTTTTATAAATTCCTAACATTTTTTTCTAAGGGGTGCGGACGAAAATTTCTAAGGGGTGCGGTCGAGATTTTCACGAAAAATAACACTAAGATTTATTTTTTCAAAGGATACGGCCGCCCACCCACGCCATAGAGTAGGTTCGCCTGAGCCTTTTAGCATAGACATTTACACTCACTCAACTTTCTAAATAGTGTGGGCCCGCCTAAACTTCAATTCTGCAAATAGCCCAATCAGTTGTCTTTTAAAATCGAAACAAAAGATAAGTTACAATTCCTAATTTCCTTCTATTTAGAATGGGCCGGTCACAATGAATAGAAAACTACATTTAAATAAGCGGTTAAGAATACATGAAAACTACATTTAAACAACTTTCTGACTCGTGCCTATACTAAAAAAAATCTTATAATTCACCAATTTGGTTATAAGGCTCACATAAAATAAAAATAAATAAATTGTTTAAATGACTGGTTTAGTTATATGAGAACAAATGATGTTGAAAGTTTAGTGGAAATTTACTTGTCAAACACACGGAAATCTAATATTGAACCAATGATTGTGAAGCTCGAGTGTGTTTTTCAACCATTTTGTGTGTGCATGCATGCAGTGGCAGAGCTAGCCCAAAAATTCATGGGTATCCCAATTTTTTTAGGGGATTAGAGATATTTTTTGTATAAAAAGATAAAAATTTTACAACTACGTAAACGGAGTTGAAGGGTATTTTTACACTACGAAGGGTAGCCCGGGCTACCCCTCCTTGTACATTGGTTCCGCCACTGTGTGTATGTATATATGTAATGAAAGCATATTTGTGTAGATTTGTAGAATTAATATAAAGGGTAAATTACTTTTTGAGTCCCTGTGTTTTATAGGTTTTAACTAGTTGAGTCCAAAAGCAAAAAGTTTAACGACCTGAGTCCCCATAAGCATTTTCTTTAACCATTTGAGTCCAAATTTCTAACTCAGTTAGAATTTTGTTGTTAAGTTTTGTTAAATGACCAAATTACCCCTATAATTAAAAAATAAAAATAAAAAAACCACATCTTCTTCACAAGATCAGGCACACCCATCTCTTTCTTTCTCTTCAAAGTTGCACCCTCCATCTCTCTCATCTCATCTTTCTTTCCCTCTCTCTCGATCACCTACATCCTCCACCACCACCAACACCACCACCACACCACCACCGTCACCACCATAGCCACAACCACCTCCACCTCCGTCGCCAACCACCACCTCAACCACAAACCTCCAACACAACCACCGTCGTACCACCATCACAGTCACCGTCGCACCACCACCACAGTCACCGTCTCACCACACCACACCACATATGATCTGTTCTACGCGTTGAGGTTGTACTTGCCGGGTTTTGAGTAAACCGTATAAAAAGAGGGTGTTAGATCTTCTAATTGGGGCGATCTGATCCAAGTTTGATTGAAGTGGTTTCACGCGTTGATTTGTTGATTCATTCCTGATCTGATCTGATCCAAGCTGGATCCAAGTTTGATTCCAGGTGTTTATTGTGTTTTTGGTGTGATTAAACTTATTATTTTCTTCAAAAATTAATTCTCCAGTTTGTCTTCATTTAAATTCTAAACATCACAACTTATTTCAAATTCTAAACATCACAACTTAATTCTCAGTTTGTCTTTATTATAACAAACCAATAAAAGTTCACAGCTACTTAATCAAGTTTGACCAGGTGTTTATTATGTTTTGGTGTGATTAAATTGATTAATTTGTTTGGAGTTTTGTTTAATTTTGTTTTTGTTGTGTTTGGGGGAATGATTTGTTATATGAATGCAGTTATTTTAGATTTAGGCTTCTTGAGTTGAACTGGATTTGTGTCGGTTGATGGTTAAAGTTGAAGCTGATTTGATGATAAATGTTTTATTTTGCAGCTTTTGTTCATCTACATTGTTGATCTGGGATTCCTCTCATTTCATCCATAGTTTCTCAAATCAGAATCTTTTTTAACATAAAGTCACAATCTATCTCTTTCTTCTTGTTGCATACCCAACTGGGTCAACAATAATTTCTGCAAAAGAACCAACAATCTGTGTAAATTTGAGGATAAATGTCTGAAAGTCCAGCAAAAGTTCGATTAGTTCGTTGCCCCAAGTGTGAGAATCTGCTCCCTGAGGTTACTGATTATGTTGTTTATCAATGTGGTGGATGTGGTGTTGTTCGTGTTCGTCGTGGTACAGTTTGAATCTTTTTGCAAATTTTGTTTGATTTTGTTCAAGAAAGTTAGACGTGGGTCCAAATGTATGATCTTTTTGTATTTGTTGTTGATGGGTGTTTGAAGAAATGAACTGGGTATGATTGATCTTGTGAAGAACATGTGGTTTTTTTATTGTTATTTTTTAATTATACGGGTAATTTGGTCATTTAACAAAACTTAACAACAAAATTCTAACTGTGTTAGAAATTTGGACTCAAATGGTTAAAGAAAATGCTTATGGGGACTCAGGTTGTTAAACTTTTTGCTTTTGGACTCAACTAGTTAAAACCTATAAAACACAGGGACTCAAAAAGTAATTTACCCTAATATAAAACATAAGAAAGATAATATTGCAATTCGCAACTGAAACTGAAAATTCAAAATGTCGATATATATCAAATTTGATCCCACATAATATCGTTAAGTAAAAGTATGTTATCTTTTTGTACATATTTTCTCTATAAGACATAAGAGGGAAAATGTTTATTAAAGAGACAAGTTCTTTTCCTATGTCTCTTGTTTTATTTGTAGGACAACTTTTTAAAAAACAAAAAGAAATGTTTGTGTAATTTTGGATTTGTTGTTGACTTGTTGATGATTATTTGGGCCATGCTAGTGTACTTTCATGCAATCCACGTTACACTCACATGTAATACTAGTACATTAGTTACATGTAGGGCTGTAAACGAACTGAACGTTCAACGAAAAGTTCATGAACCGTTCGGCGGGAAGTTCGTTCATGTTCGTTCGTTTAGCTTAGCGGACGAACATGAACAAAAATTTCCGTCCGATAAGCTTAGCGGACGAACATGAACAAAGGTCTCGTTCGTTCATTTATGTCCGTGAACGTTCGATAATGTGTCCGCGAACGTTCGTTCGATTACGTTCGTTTATGTTCGTTCGTTTACGTTCGTCCATGTTTGTTTGTTTATATTATTCATTAAAGAATAATTTTTTTATATATTCTATTTAAATTATATTGACCACTTGACCAGAGAAAGGTGGGGTTGGAAACTAAGAAACGTGTGTAGATTATTGATTTTAAGTTTAAGTAAAAATTATATTATATTTTCTTTTTATATGTATTAAAAGACACCTTCCTGAACGTTCCATATGTTTATATTATTGATTTTAAGTTTAAGTAAAAATTGTAAACCCTAATAGGCTAATACCCAAACTTTCTTCTTCACTTCTTCACAACACCTCCTGAACGTTCCATCTCCATATCAGACTCCATCAGTCATCACCACATCGACCTCACCCCGCCACCCACTCCGTCGCACCCCGCCACCCACTCCGTCGCACCCCGCCATCGACCACCGCCGTCGCACCCTGCAATCGTCCTCAACCACCGTCGCACCCTGCAATCGTCCTCAACTGCCGTCGCACCCTGCAATCGTCCTCAACCGCCGGTCTCCGACATCAGGTAAGTCAGGGAAGTAGAATTATGAAAGTATTGTAGGCCTGTGTCTGCACCCTGTATGTTTATATTATTGTAAACCCTGATACCCAAAATTATAGATTTTATATAATTTTGTATCCTCTGTGTGTCTGTGTCTGCATCATATTGTAAACCCTAATACCCAAAATTATAGATTTTATATAATTTTGTATCCACTGTGTGTCTGCATCATATAATTTTGAAATAAATGTCATGATTTTTAAATGTGCAGATGTCAAATGGGTTGCAAAAGAAGAAAAAGAAGGTAATGTTTTATTATTGTTGAACATGATTATTTCTTTTATTATAGTGTATGCCTAATTTCCTTGATAATTGTAGGAAAATGATGACGTTATATATGTTGAACTTCCATGAACTGAAGATGGGATGACGTTAGTGCAATGAAGATGGTGAATTCGTGATTATTATGGTTTATGTTAATACTTTTTGGGATATGCTAATACTTTTTGGGATATGCTAGTACTTTTGGGATAATTATGTCTAGTTGTTCAAGTATGCTTTAGATAAACTAAAATGTCTAGTTCTTTTGGATGTTAGAATGTTTTGAACGGTGTTTATGTTAATTTTAGTTTATCTATTGGAAGAATGAAGTTGAATGTTATGGATAATTGATGTTGTTTTAATTACATTAATATTTGTTTGTTTTGTGTTCATGAACAATTCGTTTGTTAACGTCCGTGAACCAGTTCGTTTGTGTCCGTTAAGGATCTTAACGAACGAACACAAACGGACATGAACAAATTCATATCCTTAATGAACGAACACGAACAAGAAAACTCGTTCGGTCCTCTGTCCGCGAACCGTCCGTTTGTCCGGTAAAACCTTAGCGGACGAACATGAACATGGTCCCGTCCGGTCCGGTCCGGTCCGTTTACACCCCTAGTTACATGTTTAGACCCATCCTTAAACTTCTTAAGTCTTGTTGATATAAATTAATAAATATATCATATAAACGCTTAATAATTATATATATTTAATAGTAAATAAATACATCATAGCGAGTAGAAGGCATCCGTACCATCTATAGGGAAATAAGAGCATAATACATCGTAGGGGTTTTCTCTCATCTGGATCCAAGCTGGCCTTTAGGTGGAAGAGAGTGAGTGAGGGAAGTCCGGAAGTTTAGACGAGATGTGAGGGAAGGTGGGTTCATCAGCATTAGTCCGGTGATGAACATGCTCTAAGTCGTAAGGGGAGTTGGGGTGGTCACAAGTGATGAAATTTCATCACTCACAATAATCCAATCATGTTCCGCCATGTCAGCAACCACTATTCTATCACTCACAAGCATTCTTTAGTGGCGGTGGTCATCACTAGTGATGGGATTCTAGCGTACAAGTATTAATACACAACGTACAAGTCATACACATACAATCAACAATTTTACAACACGTGATATTATCAACGCGTGTATAATTCCACGCGTTATATATTGTGGTGGCAGCGGTGTGCTAAAATCCATCACTCGTGATGCAGTGTCCATAACGGACCACCCCCACTGGCCTAAGTACTATTAGATTTTGGATCTGAAATTAAAAAAATATATATATATAACTACCTAACAAATAAAAAAAAGGAATTATTTCACCAAACTAATTAAATAACTGTGAGAACTAATTAATAAACTACAACACACAGATTTAACTGGGAAACACAGGATCCATCCTGGCCTTCCCCAGTCAGTATTAATTAAACTTACTTTTTTAATCAAAATATTAAGGGAAAATGTCGTTCAGAGATCAAATTACATGCCACTGTGTCAACTCACCATTCACGAGTTAACTCACTTCCTCTCTTTATATATATAATTTCAAACAAACCTTATTGAACACTTCATCAATGGCGGGACAAACTACATCGTACTACACCAATCTCCGCCGTAAAAACAACCTTTTACTAACATGTTTTCTTTTCTTTCTTTGTTCTTTCTCCTACTTACTCGGTTCATGGCAACCACGCGCCACCACCTCTCCCACCGTCACTTCCACCACCATCAACTGCCCTTCCACCGTACCCGACTCACACAAACCCCTCGACTTCACCACCCACCACTCCGCCGCCACCACCGACAACAACATCACCCTCAAAACCTACCCACCATGTTCCCTCAAATACTCCGAACACACGCCATGCCAAGACCCAAAAACATCCTTAAAGTTCCCACGTGCTCGTCTTATATACCGAGAAAGACACTGCCCGGAGAAACACCAGCTTCTTAAATGCCGTATTCCGGCTCCGTACGGTTACAAGAACCCGTTCAAGTGGCCCACCAGTAGGGATCTGGCGTGGTACGCCAATGTACCACACAAAGATCTAACGGTCGAGAAAGCGGTTCAGAATTGGATCAGATTCGAAGGTGACCGGTTCAGATTCCCCGGCGGTGGGACCATGTTTCCTAACGGTGCCGGTGCTTATATTGATGGTATCGGAAAGTTAATCAATCTTAATGACGGGTCGATCCGAACCGCCATTGATACGGGTTGTGGGGTAAGATTATTTTATTATTTTTATCAACCTATTCGACCGTTTTTTACTCTTATTTTATTTTATATTTAATTAAACTTCGTAGTTTTAAAACTTAGAGAATATTTGGCGTTATTTAGGTAAACTTTCTTTGTCCTATTTTTTATTATATATAAAATTTTAAAACTATACTGAATTTGGAATCTGACTTAATTAATTATTAAATACTTAATAATGGAAATAGATTGGACAGATAAATTACTAGTTTTTTTTTTTTTTTTAACGGCCAACAAAATTTTATTCATTATCAAAGGCCAACGATTAAGTAGCCCACCCAATTACATACACCAACTGACACAGAAATCACCTCCAGACACTTACTCGACACTTTAAAATTACACCACTCCTCCCACGAAATTTCTTTTAACGTTGAACGACTACCGACCCATAAAAAACTTAAATGTTTGATTTCATTTGCCAAATGCTCCCGGTTTATTTGTTTATCATTGAAAACCAACTCGTTTCTGCTTCGCCACATGATAAATTACTAGTATGCTTCTGTTTTTGAAATACAATGAGGTAGGATCATTTTAGGTACATAAAATGTTAATTAATGTACCATACCATTAAACCTTTTGACAGTTTGCAAGTACTCAAGTAGGATCATTTTAGGTAAATAAATTGTTGTCATCTTGATTCAAAACAGTTACATCACAAAACTTTTTGTTGGACATATTTGTCCTACAATTCTATTAATTATTTAAAAGTGTGCTTATTTTTATTTATTTGATCAATACAATGAACATAGTTTTAAATAAATTGGTAATTAAAGGTAGCTAGTTGGGGAGCTTATCTTATGTCAAGGGACATCATAGCAATGTCGTTTGCGCCAAGGGATACACACGAAGCTCAAGTACAATTCGCGTTAGAGCGTGGGGTTCCTGCTTTGATTGGTGTCATTGCCTCCAAGCGGCTTCCGTACCCTTCTAGGGCTTTCGACATGGCTCATTGCTCTCGATGTCTTATCCCATGGGGTCAATATGGTAATTTACTTCCCTCTCATTTACTTGTTTCAAATTGGGAAGTATTGAATGAATGTTAGATTATTGATTCAATTTTAGATGGACTATACTTGATTGAAGTGGACCGGGTTCTTCGACCCGGTGGATACTGGATCCTTTCTGGGCCTCCGATTAACTGGCAAAAACACTGGAAAGGATGGCAGAGAACAAAGGAGGATTTGAAAGAGGAACAAACCCGAATCGAGAATGTTGCAAAGAGTCTTTGTTGGAAAAAAATAGCGCAAAGCGGTGATCTTGAGATATGGCAAAAACCAATCAACCATTTTAACTGTAAAACCAATCCCAAACACACCCCAACTCCCCCTTTTTGCCCCGTCCAAAATCCTGATTCCGCTTGGTAAGTTTTTATCGTTTACTTTCCAGTTGATTTTTTACTAAAAAAAGTAACTGGAAAGTAACGTTATTTTATAAAACTATTGATTTATAAATAACATGATGTCATGATCAAATACTTATAGGTACACAGACATCGAGACATGTTTAACTCGATTGCCAGAAGTATCAAGCAACGAAGAAGTTGCGGGTGGTGCAATTGCAAAGTGGCCAAAGAGATTAGACATGGTACCTCCTAGGGTCACAAGTGGAAGCATTGAAGGTGTAACACCCGAAATTTTCCAACAAGACGTTATTTTATGGAAGAATAGAATTTCATACTATAAAACCGTAAATAATCAACTAGGACAGCCCGGAAGATACCGGAACCTTCTTGACATGAACGCATTTTTGGGTGGCTTTGCGGCCTCCCTCATCAAAGATCCTTTATGGGTCATGAACATAGTCCCGGTTGAAGCCAAGGCCGACACGTTGGGTGCCATTTATGAGCGTGGACTAATCGGAACGTATCAAAGCTGGTGTGAGGCAATGTCAACGTACCCTCGAACGTATGATCTCATCCATGCCGATTCGGTTTTTACGTTATACAAAGACAGGTTGGTAATTTTTTTTTTTGTTTGTTTTTATAAATTAGTTGCAATATTTATTTTTGTAACATTTTTGTTGTAGATGTGAGATGGAAGATATAATGTTGGAAATGGATAGAATATTGAGACCAGAAGGAAATGTGATTATAAGAGATGACGTGGATTTATTGGTCAAAGTAAAGAGAATTGCAGATGGCCTAAATTGGGAAAGTCAAATAGTTGACCATGAAGATGGGCCACTAGTGAGAGAGAAACTTCTTTTTGCTGTGAAATTGTATTGGACTGCTCCTGCTGATTCTGACCAAGGGTCATAAAAGTCAAAACATACCTCCTTTCTCTTTTTTTAAATTTTTGTTTGTAAATTACGATTTTAGCCCATGTGGTTATATCATTTTTACTCTTTTAGCCCAAAAAGAATCTTTTAACATCTGAGCTCCCAACGTTTTTTTTTCTAACACTTTTGGCCCCTAACACTAACCCCATCCATTTGCTTTTAGGGGCAAAAAAAGTAAAAAAAAAAAAGACGTTGGGGGCTCAAATGTTAAAAAAAATCATTTTTGGGCTAAAAGGGTAAAAGTGATATAACCACATGGGCCAAAATCGTAATTTACTCTTTTTTTAATATTTTAGATAAAAAGTTGTAATTTAATTTCTAAAATTTAGCCCATTTAAATTAAATTAAATTATTTATATATACGCGATAACGTGCCGTTTGGTTTTTTGGTATCTGAATATCATGAATCACTGAAATTAGTGGTTTACAATTCGGCCCAATAATAATCTACGGATGCAATCCTTAATACTTTGTTTGTAATAAAAATTTAAAATATGTTGTAGTTGTTTTGCACAACGGTTTATGGACTTATCCTTCTAGTTATGTAGAGGGATAAGTATTTTTAATAAATACGTAAAACTGAGGATAAAAAACAAAGGGGTAGGGTATTTACTATTTAGGGCATGTTTGGATGGGCTTCTCAAAACAACTTATTGGCTTATTGACTTATCAAGAAGCCAATAAGTTGTTTTTGTGTTTGGATAGACTAAAAGGACTTTTGGAAATAGCTTTTTGCAAAGAAGGAAAATCAGATTTTGAAAAGCCAAGATTTCATGACTTTTGGATCCAAAAGTGACTTTTTAAAAATGAATTTACTAAATTACTCCTTCTTTACCCCCTTATATTTAAAAGAATGCCCATTTTAGTCATTTTACACCAATAAGCTAATCCAAACACTTTTTTTAAAAACTCCTTTTCAAAAAGTCCTTTTCCCAAAAGTCCTTTTCCCAAAAGTCCTTTTTTAACTCTAATAAGCTTAGCCAAACATGCCCTTAGTTTGTTTATATGAAAATGATGTTTTATGGTATAAATGTTTGAGTTGTGAGCAGGGGCGGATTTACTCTTGCCTGAGGAGGGGCACAGGCACCCCCTCAATCAACCAAAAATGCCCACAAAAAGCCCCATTTTTAAGGAAAAATACAATAAGGCCCCATAGCATATTGTTCGTAGGCACCCATGTCCAAATCGAGAGAGAGGGAGCAAAGTAAAAAAAAAATTATCGTCTCAATGAAAGTGCCCATGAGTTTGTGGTGTACTTCCATGAAAGTTGCAGGTGGTTCTATGAGAAGATAAAGATGGGAGTTGATTTTGGTAATTTTAATTTTTAAATGGCTAGTTTCATGTTAACCCCTTTTTGTTTTCTTTAAAGTTACAAATTTAACCTTTTAGTTTGATTTGAATTTTAAAGAACCCTAAAGTTATAGATATGCTAATAATATTAGGTATTAATCATATAATCATTATAATTAAATTGAGTTACTGTGTTTAATCGAATTTCTTGTTTAGACGCGTATACATGGTTTAAAAAAAAAACGCTCGAGGCATCCGTTTTGAGGAGCGCCTCGAGGCGAAACGGCAAGAAATTGAATAAGAGGCGGCGCCTCACTGCTTGTTTTCATACGTACGCTTGGCGTACATTTCGTTTCGAGGCGGAACGGTAACTAAGAGGCGTATGTACCTTTTTGGCGGGAGAAATTATGATTTTTTAGGAATACTGAAGAAAATATAGTCGATTATGAAAGAATCGGGATGAAATACAGAGGTAGATGGAGATGTACCTGGCTTGTAGCAATGAGTGGCCAAAAAAAATTAGGGTTTCAGGATGGAGAAGATGATGGAGGCGTAACTCTTTTAGGGTTACTGAAAAATGATGGCCCCTTTCTTCATTCCATTTACAAGCACTTACATTAGGACCCTCAAACATTAAACTTTTATCATATTTAACCCAAAACAATTCTCACAGGTTTATTTACATTAGGAAAGTTATATGTTGTATTTCAGTTTTTTTTTTTTTTTTTTTTTGAGATGTATAATTTTCATATTTATTTTTTAATTCCGCCTCAGGCTTACACCTCGATTCGCCTCGAGGCTTACGCCTCATGAGGCGAAGGGAAAATGCCTCGAAACTCGTTTCCGTTTTTTTAAACCTTTCAAACAAGGCTAGGCAATTTTATTCGTGAAGTAATTAAATATAAATTGTTTTGAATCGACTCATTTTTTAGACATGACTTTGGTTATCCCATCTTACGCCTGACTTGTTTTGACCCAACCATTTTTTTTGCACCCCCTAACAAAAATTTCTGGATCCGCCACTGGTTGTGAGTTCCCAAGTGGGTTTTAACGTGGAGTAAAAATTATGGTAGCCGAAACTGTAAACGAGGTGGGACCTTAATTACAAACGGAAATCACAGTTTAGGATTATGTTTTTTTTTTTAAAGGTAACTTTTATAAACACCGGCCGGGGCGGCAAAACCCGCCAAACCGCGCCAACACCTTACAACATATACAAAGGGAACTTACACCATTCTTTCCAATCTAAATTCCTATACTTCGATCGGCTATTCTTCCATAAAAAACCTAGAGCCTTAACTTCCCCAAAAATCTCTCCACTATTGCCGTTCCCGTTCGAGAATATTTTAGCATTCCTAGTTTTCCAAATGCACTAGCACGTTACGAAGATTAGGCCCCGAACAACTTCCTTCACTTTCTTGTTTCCTGGAATACTTTTATTGAACTCCATTATGTCTTTGAACGTAAATGCGTAAAGGTTCGGTAGTCTAGCCCAACCACACAACCGATCCCAAACCCTTAAAGAGTACTCACAGGCCGTGAAAATGTGGTCCACCGACTCAACCCCTTCTCCGCAAAGACCACATTCCTCCGAGTCGATCCGGATATTTCTTCTACAAAGAGCTTGTCTCGTCGGGATCCGGTCGATCTCCGCTCTCCACATAAAAATATTACATTTAGCACAGTTTAGGATTATATGGATATTTGAAAATTGTAAGCCAGTTGTTCTTAGCTTTGGTTGCTTCAACACATATTTTTCATGCACAATATTGCATAACTCTTTTTATGGGACTTTGGTCACAACTCAGTAGTGTCTAAGTTTTTTTAAGGCAAATTTTATTAAAAGCAGAAAAGAAATAAAGAAAAGAAAAAACAAAATTGTACATAGGGATTATAGATGAAAATATAACTATTGGACCATTCTATTCTATCTATTTTTCACTCATAGGAGCTCGTACATCTTGATTTCGTCCACCAGGTTGGCTATGCTAACTTTCCATGATGAGAATATCACTTCGTTTCTCAGCTTCCATATGGCCCAACAAGAAATCGGAATAAGCGCATGGATAGATTGTTTCGTGATGGTCAACCCTATTACGGACTCGTGTTCTTTCATCAAATCTGCAAGTGAAATCCGAATACAGCCACATGAGGGATGTCACACCCATCCAAATATGTTAACTTTCTTCGGGACCCAATTATTCCATTCGAATTTATATCATTGGGTAGTGATCACATTGGAGGATAGTAATGAGCTAATGACCGCACCGAGAAATTGAATCATTTACATGGATTTGTTGGTTTCGAAGAGACACTTCAAATTTTATAATATTAGACCCCCCCTCCCCCGCACGCCCGCGCACGCTCATATTAAGAGGTAAGAATTCAAATCGACATGGAGTGTGGTGAAGAGCCATCAACACACGGTGCCAAAGTCTGTTTTTCTCTACCTTAAGGCTGTGTTCCAGAGATCCACTTAACAGGGGGAGGGGAGGGGAGGGAAAATGGGGTTTTTTTTGCCTGAAAATAGTCTTTCCAATTTGGAAAGACATGGAGGGGAGGGGAGGGGAGGGGAGGGGAGGGATTTTTAACTCGGGAACACACCGTAAATCTCCAAATCCATTTAGCTTGCAGACTTTTATTGAAATCATTCATGCTTCCCAACCTAATCCCTTCGGCTTTAACCGGTGCTGTCACATTTGATCATTTCACCCACACCATTTTATTTTTCCCCATCGAGTCTCCCCAAAATAAACTTTTTTCGTATACTTTCCATTGTTTTTATTACGTCACTCGGTGCTTTAACCATTGAAAAAAGTAATATCTTGGAAGGCTATCCATTACCGATTTAATTAATGTTACCCACCCACCAGTAGAAAGATTGGATGCCTTCTAAATAGATAACCACTTTTAGATGGTTTTAATGATCGGGGCCTAATTGGGTATACGATTCATATTAGCCCTTACTTTAATACCCAGATATATAAAAGGTAGCACTACCTTTGGCACTCGAGAATGGAAGGCAGATCATTGGCGAAGCTTCGACCCCCCCCCCCCCCCCAATTTTTCCGAAACCGGGGTGGAAACGTATATACCTAAAAATTTTCTATACGAAAGTACTATTCATAACACTACGCATCGAAAAGTTCGAGGGGTCGGGCGCCCCCTCGGAAGTCCACTAAGCTGCGTCACTGAGGCAGATTAACCAATTCCTTGTCCGCCACCCATACTCCATACAAGCTTGACTTCTAATTGTTGCTTTTCAATCCAGATGCAAAGGAAAAACATCTCATAAGTCATGAGATACTCCTAGCGTTATCAGCCAACCATTCTCCCACTATGAGCACATCGTTTGCATACACAAATTGAGATAAACAAGGCCCACCCTGAGGCAGGGAAATGCCATGAATATAGCTACCATGTACCGCACTTGACACAAAGGATGAGAAAGCTTCTATTGCTATTTGCTAAAATAAAGATAAAAGGGGACAAGGGATCTCCAACAAAGGGCTTCTAACCTAATTATATCAAGATGTAGGGGTGAGCAAATTAACCGTCATAATCGCTAACCGAATCATAACCGATATTAACTGACATAACTGATAGTTATGGTTATGAAGCTTTGGTTAACTGAATCTGAACCGAACTTGTAATGTTAAGCCTATATAATGGATCTATTTTTTATAGTAAGCATGTTGATACTTTTTTTACTAAGATAAAAGTCTGTTAGTAACAAAATAACTTAATGTAGATGTTCTTTATTTAATTATTTTGATGAAGAATTGAGGTGTTATGATCATATAATCATTTGTATAATAACGAGTGCATAATTAATAGATTTAAGTTGATGGTTTTACACAATTTGATCAATGAGCATCACTTTCAGTTAGAGATGCAAACAAGGCGAGCAGCTCGCGAGCTGCTCGAGAAAAAGCTCGAAACGGACTGAGTCTTATCAGCCTGAGCCGAGCTTGAGCCTAAAATAAAGATCGTTTATTTATCGAGCGCGAGCTAGAGCCTAACCATAACCGACTTTATAACTGATTAACCACAACTGAAGTTCGGTTATGGTTATGGTTATGGTTATGGTTAAGGAAATTCCATAACCGAAGCTAGAGGCTATGGTTTATGGTTAATGATAAAAACCGAACAAAAACCCATGCAAACCCTATCAAGACATGTAACCGTGAGTTTGTCGTTCTAGAATAAGTGTTATGTTAAAATATTGTTAAGATTTGTAGTAATGATTATACTTTAACTGGTTGACGGTAACTCCTGACCATGACATGCTATAGTTATTGAATTTCATGAATTCATTCTTAATTTACATTTTTATTTGTTTTTCTAGTTTTTTTTTTTATTCGAACGACAGAAAGTTAAAGACATTGAGACCAATTAAACTCAAAAACACTCGGCAGGGAAGACGTTAATGATTCAATTTGATAGTTTTATTTAAGGTCAAACTATTAGTACCGTCTTTTAAACTATCTAAACAAAAACCAAACAGTCACGAACTTGCTGCCGAACCAAACCAAACTGTATGAATGATTCCGTTTAACAGTCTGAATTTATAGTCATTAAATAAACAAATTCAAAAAATGTAGGAGAAAATAATTATTTCCTAGTGGAAAAGGTTTTTGTAAGCCTCGTTAAGACCATAAATTAATGAGCCACAAATAAGTTAGGTATAGCATGAGGGCCCAAACCTGACCCATACGTATTACTCTTAATCTTTTGGGCCCACCTAAAAAGGTATGATGCAATGCATAATCAACAAAAATAAATATGCTAATTTTCCAACATATTATTGGTTTAGCATTAGCTAATAATCAATACATAAGATATATTTGACGATATATAAATATTGTAAAGCAGTTCTAAAAAACTATTTTGCTCATAAATTTACGTGTTAAATAGACATTTGTCGATGGCTCTTGGCTTAGTGGCACAATCTGTTTATCAAGTGGTGTGGGTTTGAGTCCTAAAAAAATAAGTAGTAGGTGAATTATAGAAGTATATATTACAGGGCGTGTGTATTCGCCGTTTGATTAATAACAACACCATGAGTACAAATAGTGGTCTTCCCTAAATAATGTGTGTTTAAAAAATATGTGATACTTAATACTAATTTTTAACACTCAAACGATCTTGTGGGTGAAAAACAATTTGGATCAAGGGTATGGATTAAATGACCTCCAAAATCGATTAGGTGATTCATGCAAATATGCATAATTCGGCCTATTTTCTACTATAAATTAATGGAGCAAAGGTTTAGATATAAGCAATATATAGTGTAGTTAATTAGCCATGGGTGCATCTCGGATCAACCAAGTGATATTGGCTTTATTAATAGTAGCTCTTGTGGCTCGAACCCATGGTCAAACATGTCCCAACCAACTCGGTGCTCTGAACGTCTGTGCACCCTTTGTGGTGCCTGGTTCCACAGACGCGACCCCTAGCTCAGAGTGTTGTTTGGCTCTTCAGTCAGTTGATCGTGATTGCCTTTGTAACACCGTTCGTATTGCAACTACTCTCCCTACGCAATGCAACTTTCCGGTTACCTGCGGTAATTGTAACAATCCCTTGCCTTTAATTTGTGAATATTATGAAACTTGTATTCTTTTTTATTTTTATTTTTATTTTTATTTTATATCTTTTAATGGTATGCAGGAAATTGAAGTGGATACGAAGGGAGGAGAGGGGCAAGAGTTGGTTATCTGCTAATTTCACTTGCGTTTTTTTAATTTATTTTTGGTTTGTCGTTTGTAAGTTGCCCAAAAAGCAAAACCAACTATGAATAAAAAAACGTTATGGTTTGTTTTATTCTTTTTCCAATCCAACAAATCTTGTATGTATATCACCTTTATTTACAACAAATCTTGTATGTATATCACCTTTTTTTTTTTTTTTTTTTTTTTTTTTTTTTTTTTTTTTTTCCAAAAAGTATACTTTAGGTATTATTACCTTTTTAATATATAAGGTCAAACAAATTACACCAAGATAGCCGGTAAGCGGGCAACAAGCTGCGCCGCTACCCCCTTTTGAATAGCGAAACCTAACCTAGTAAAAACGAAACCCCGATCTCTAGGAGACGAAATGTTGCTGTGAACAACCCGTTGGACCCGTTCAAGAAATCGGGTGGCTTCTGGGGCTAGCGCGCCAAAGGTATCAAAGGCAAAAGGGATAAAGGAATGTTGATTATCCTCGCAGGCTTTTGCGTGTTTGACCATTTTCTTTGCTGCCGCTCTTGCAATCGCCTGACCAGGGACAAAACCTGTATCCCGTAAGCCTACAAGGGGGGACACTCCAGTAAGATCAACACAAGCGTGTTTACCTGCATCCCACCCGAAAACTAAAACGTCCGCGGGGCGCAATGTAGATCTTCCTTCCCTCGGATCTGTCAAAAAGTTTACGGGGGCTTCTTTCTTCACCGAGATCCCCGCTCGTTTGAGGATGTCCCCCAAGACATCCCGCACCCAGTCGTGCCTATACTTAAAACCTGGCAGTTCTTTACAGTGCAGAGCATGCTCCCCAAATTGATCTAAGCAAGCTTTCTGGCAAATCGGGCATTGCTCATCATCAGGGAACATAGGAATCATGAGCCGATATTTTAAGATAGCACGATATTCAACAGCTGACATCTTTTGGCCTAACCCCTCGATGGGGATGACCGATAGAAAATCTTGGGCGTGGGGGCCCCGCAAGCATTCTAGGACGGCGTTCTGACGGGGGGTCGTACAGAAATCTGATCCAATATTCTGGGCGATACGACAAAACAGAGCACTCGCCAAAGTCTTCTGGGTCTTCGGTGGGGCGGTGTCCCTGTTAGCGAAACCGCCAATATCCAAATCCGGGAGGTGTCTATGCAACCCCCCCAGAGCCATGTCATAATCCCCATCCAATCCAACAACTCCACTCTCGCGCAGGATGTGATCTTGCAGCCCCCATGATTGAGCTCGCGAGGCAACAAAACCGTAAATGGAGACATCCATGGCCGATAAAAGCCCCAACCCCCCCATCTTACAGGGTAGAGACGCAACCCGCCACTGAAAATCCCCAAAAAACGGACCCCCACACACCACAATGTCCTCTATAGCCCCCCGTAGCCCTTTATCGAATATGGATACCGCCTCCTTTACAAACACAGGTTGACAAGTTCGCAGACCAAAAAGGAGCTTGGCGACACCCATGCAAGAGCGCAGCAGGAGAAGCTCACTTTGCGGGTCTCGGAGTTGCGAAAGGCTACTCATGAGGTCCACTGCCCGGGAAGCTCGCCGCGCAGCCAAAGCACTAATGAAACTGGGGTCCCGGCTCACAGCCCCCCCAAGGAGTCTCACGCCCCCCGTTGGTCTTCCAATCTCCTTCGGGAATAAACTAGCCTCCAATTTTTCTCCATTGCAAGACGGCCAAAATACCTCTGTTTTTTTTAAATTAAGCCGAAGCCCCAAAGGCGGCCCCTCAGATTGAATGATAGCCAGAGCCTTTGCTACCTCAGATGTTTTTCCCATAATAGTACCATCATCCAAATACCACGCGTGGAAGGGGAGGGTGCAACTGTCTCGTATTCGTTGGGTGAGGGGGTGCAAGACAAGGGCGAACAAAAGAGGCCCCAAAGGATCCCCCTGCTGGACCCCCGTGGACGACCCAATGCAGTCATTACCCACATAAAGCCTAGCGGTTTGCCCATAGAGAAAATGTACCCACGGAAATATAGATGGGCATCGGATCCCAACCTCCCGCAGAAGAGCTGTGCGATCCACTAGGTTGAAAGCATTGGAGAAGTCAACTGTAAGCATGGCGAAGGCCCCATCATCGTGAAAGGCGTTAAGGAACCTGTTCGCGCTATGGAGGATAGCTTCAGCCCCATCTGGTGCCCCAACCCCGAATTGATGGTCCCCCAGGTACCTGACCATCTCTTTCCCTACCTTTTTCATCGCTATCTTGGAGACCAGCCTACGCCAAATGGCCCCGACCGCAATAGGACGGATCCCCCCATCAGGTTTCAGCAAGGGGGTCAGAGGAGCGGAGGCAACGAACTCAGCAAGAGACCTGGGGCATAACCCCCCCAAGAAAACATTGACTACCCCGGTGATGGCTAAAACTAAACCCGAGGAGGTTGAGGACCCCTCCCCACAAAAGCTATCCAGTAAGGGTTGCGCCCTGAGCCCATCTCTCCCGCACGAAGTTCCTTTGGGGAAAGACTTAATGCACCCCAAAACGCACTCTGCATCAACAGTCAGGGGGGCCTGAGGGATTGGGTCTGCTGGCACAACCGGAGGGGGTGTAACCGGGTGTTTCTCCGCGAGGGCCTCCAAAGTGGAGGGCCCGAGGGGGGCAACGCCAGACGAGGACAACACCTTGACCGCAGCTGTGAAATGACCATCTGCCACTTTACGAAGGCACTGCTTAACATTGGTACAGCCCTCCCGACGGTCGGACCCAGTTACCGCCCCTTTCTCCTTTACATCCTGAAAGAGGGAAGCAACTAGCTCGCTGATCCCTTCCCCGTCTTTCCAGATAGAAAGAGCCCGTTGGATGCTAGAGCACTGTAACGTTTTCCTGTTCCCGGACCGACGTTCCTGCCTATTGGCAGGGCGCACAACTTTTAAAGAAAAACACTTTAAACCAATTAGATGAAACTATTATAAAAGGTTGATAGAGTCGGTAATCCATTTGACTCACATCATTAGTATTTCGTAAGTGTATTTTCAACTTAGCAAGTTTAATAAAAATGACTTGTTTTAAATTGTTTGTAATTCACTAATTTCGTGTAATTTAAACCACTAAAAAAGTTACTTGTTATGTAAAAGAATACTCATTCTTCAATGGGTCAGGATAAGGAATATTGAATTTTAATAAATTCTAACTATTCGTTATTGGCCGCCAACAGTCCAAACTTCAAAAATATTCAGTCCCAACTATTGACATATTGGCCACCAATGGATCCTGACTAACAGAATCCTAACGCCGTTAGCCTCCGATGGCCAGAAAACCGTTTTTGGCAAGAAAAAGGTTTCTAAAGGTCCGATCTAAGGTTACAAAGAGGTTTGGGACGAAAATGTTGAGTTTTCCGGCCAAAAATTTGAGTTTTCCGACCAAAAAGAAGTTTTCCAGCGAAAAAGAGTTTTCCGGCTATTTCAATAATTTGGGGCTTTTACTAGAAAAAAGGTTACTAAAGGTCCGTGATAAGGTTAGAAAGAGATTTGTGACGAAAATGTTGAGTTTTCCGGCCAAAAAAGAGTTTTCCGGCGAAAAACGTTTTTCCGGCGAAAAACGTTTTTCCGGCGACTTCAATAATTGGGGCTTTTACTAGAAAAAGGTTACTAAAGGTCCGTAATAAGGTTAGAAAGAGGTTTGTGACAAAAATGTTGAGTTTTCAGGGCCAAAAATGAGTTTTCCGGCGAAAAACATTTTTCCGGCGACCGGAGACTAACGACGTTAGGGTTCTGTTAGTCAGGGTCAATTGGAGGCAAATATGTTAATAGTTGGGACTGCCAGTGGTTATTTTTTAAGTTGACTGTTAGCGGCCAACGACGAATAGTTGGGATTATTAAAATCCAATATACCTCGTAATCACCCCTAGTTGTGAGTTTAATCCGATTGTTAGTTGTTCGTACTTGTATGTTCAAGCATGCCTGTATCTGTAATGTATTATAGTTTTTGTATATATAATTTTTTTATTTATGTAACTTTGAACATATAGTAATGTTCTTCTAATGCAACAGTAATGTATTTAAAATCATATCTGTAAAATAAAACGAGTAGATATTTTAAATATGCTAATTACATATAATAAAATTAGATTAGAAACTCGTGTATTACAATGGTTGAATAAAAAGACGTATTATGCAGTTAGTAAAAGATTTAAAAATTATAAATCAACATAGATATATTTACTAAGGGCCTGTTTGGTTGCCTCTGAATGGCTTCATTCAGAGGTAAACCTCTGAATCGGACAGAGGTATCCTTGTTTGGTTCACAAAAACTTCACCTCTGAACTGAACCATTCAGCTCTGAATGGTTCAGCTACTTCTCATCTCTGAATGAAAATTAGACTTGTATGCCCTTTGCTCCTTCTTCACGAGTTCTCCACAGCCACCACCTCCACCTCCACCACCTCCGACACCATCTCCATCATCATCATCAACTCCGACACCACCTCCGACACCATCTCCATCATCATCATCATCATCATCATCATCATCATCATCGTCACCGACGCCACCACCTCCACCATCTCCGCCACCACCTCCACCATCTCCGCCACCTGCACCTCCACCATCTCCGAAACCCCCAAATCAAACCCTAATCGATCCCATCATCGAACATCATCGTCATCATCTTCATCGATCATCATCATCATCTCATCATCTTCATCGATCATCGATCATCATCATCACCGACGCATCACAACCGCCGCCGCAACTCCTTCCCCGGTCTCTCTTTCCCTCCGACTCTTCTCTCGCTCTTCTCGTTCCCGTCCTCTCCCTCTGCTCGTTTTCAGGTGGTTGCAGCTAGTCAGAGGGTGCGGCTGGTCGTTTTAGGGTTGTAAGAATGTTGATGGTGATGAAGTACAGAAAGAAAGATGGAGACTCTGATTTTAGAGAGAGAGAGAAAGATAATGTTGAAGATGGATATGAATTATGTGTGTTTTTTTTACTTGTAGAAATGAGCAGGTCACTTTACACAAGGGAATCCGATGTAGGGTGTATTTATTTTTTTAAGGGGTAAAAAAGTCATTTTACACAATCATTCAGATGTGCAACCAAACAGCGTTTTATTGGTTCAGCACTTACTGGTTCAGACCCTCTTACCCATTCAGACCTCTTATTCATTCAGCACTTATTGATTCAGATGTTGCCAAACAGCCCCTAAGTAAGAAATAGAATACGAATGAATGAAATAAAAAAAATGGTCTCATATAATTGTGACATGTGACGCAACTAATTAATTAATTATGTAAAGGCTAAACTGATTATCAAACGTTAATTTGGAAAATGTGAATTTATATAGATAAAGTACTAAAAGCAAGTTGCAAATAAAAACATAAGTATTTAAGTGGGAGGGTGAAAATATATGAAAGGTTAAAATAAGATCATATATATATGAAGGCAAATATGATATTATACTATGATTTGTTGGACTTCTACTCTTCAGCGTAGCGTCGGTGCGGTTAAAAGATTATTAACAAAAAGGGTGGATCATAGCAGCAATTTCATCATGGACTGGTGCAAATGGCTTCCTCTTAAATGCAATATTAATGAATCCCCGAGATGGGTAGAAATAGAAAAGGATTTTCAACGCGTGGCGAACAGAGTTGGGGAGAATTCCTATAGCGTCAGCTCTAAGTTATAGAAACAATACTATTGAAGACTTGGCTTGCCCGTTGTGTGGTTGCGGTGAAGAAAATGTTGAACATCTTTTCACAGCTTGTTTGTTTGCTTTTTTTTGGCAACATATTAGTCCGTGGTGCCGGGTTACGAATTTTTTCGTGTTCCCCTTCGGGGACGTTCTTGAGCTTCAGAATCATGTGGGATTGTCCGAGCTAGCGAAAGGCGTGTTCCAAGGGATTGTTGTCTTAGGGTGTTGGAGTCTATGGCGCGCAAGGAACAAGTTAAAGTTCGAAGGTAAGACCCTAGAATAGAAGACATTATTGCCGAAGTGAAGTCGTTAGGGTATTTATGGGTGAATAATAGATCTTCTAAAGTCCTTGTCATGGTCGAATTGGTGTAATTTTGTAATTATGTAGTTGAGCTCTTTTGACCTCCCCAGTTTGTGGGTTAGGGGGTTCTAACGAAGGTTACTTTTCAAAAAAAAAAAAAAATTAAACTCTGTAAGACAACATTAATTTTATGGATAATCATTAAAGATAGTTATTGAATGTGTTCATAAGTGTTTGACTTTTGCTTATATGCCGGTGTGAAACATTTCCGATTCTTTTGGTCAATGGTCCATCCAAGATGAACACAAAGTCTTAATTCGATAGATCATGTACATATATGCTTTACACATGGGTAGAACTAAATATATATTATATATGTACGACTATCTGTTGGTTTCGTATATGTCGGGTTAGGAAGGTAACACTTTATAAATAGCAGTATGAATCAATATGGTTGAACTCTCGCGTATGTGTGTTGTTTTATTTAATTTTGTTTAGTGGGATAACGACGATTCTAAAAGGAGATGAATAAGGGTTTAGCCAAGAATTATATTTATATGCAAATATAAAACATTGTTGTGACAAACATGTGTAATCCAAGGGGGGGTTGTGAGGACTTTAACATGAGAAACTTGACTATACGTGTCAAGAATTATCATCACTGAGGGTGTGTGGAGAGGACCATTGCACAGTGCCCGTGATTTCGAGGGCCATATGTTGTTTAAAAAAAATCCAATATATATATGTTAATTTTTTTAAATAGTATATCCATACCAACTCCAAGCTAGGTCCATTTACAAACATTTTTTATGGTTTAGAAGTTAGTCCATTGATATTAGGTTTAGTGAGCCCAATACCCATTTGATTTTAAAAATTATTAATAATAAAACATTACGGAATGACACATTTTTTCTAGTTCAAACATGAATTCTTAGAGACACCAAACATGAATTCTTAGAGACACCACTGTTTCTAAGAGAACTCTTTCACCGATGAAATTTGAACGTATAATTATGTCTGTAAAAGTATTGTTTTGTAGAACTTGGTATAATGGAATTGAGGAGTGCATGAAAAGCGTGATCAAGATTCAAGTAAAAGAATCTTTTTTTGTAAAATCATGGTCCGTGGATTTGTGGGAAGGAATAACAAAATTATGTTAAATTACGGAACAGAGAAGAAGGTAAAGTTAGGGATAATTTTTGTGAAACATACGAATCAGGTAGTGGTGGAGTGGTTGTTGAAAGATTTAGTGTTCCTTGTGATCCAGGTTCGACTCTCATTCTCCTCATTATTTTCTGCGGCATCCAGGTGAAGGGCGAATACGGGTGGCGTGCGGGTGGAGGTCGGGTTTCCATGCATCTGGGAGAGTCAAGAGGCTGACGGCGGTCGAGTGGTCGACCTTGGCCATAGCTCCAGGTATCACAGTGATTGACACGTCGTTCCTTACCGTTCAAAAAAATGTGTGAAACGTGACAGATTATCAAAATTTAAGGAAAACAAATTAACTATTGATAAACCATACTGAAAGGTTTGATGAAACTTGAAAGCCACTTAAATATCTTACGCTTATTTATTTATGAGTTAAGTGTCATTTACGTTCCTATGATTTGTTCACTTTTGCTATTTCAGACCAAATTTTAAAATTGCACCGTTTTCCTCCATAACATTTTGGAAACGTGCCATTTCAATTCAAAAAATTAACCACAGTTAAAAAATTCAGTTAGCTTAGCGGTAACCATAGTCAAAATTGCAGCTGGCCGGGATCGAACCCGACCAGCTGCTTAGAAACAAACGAAATTTACCGCTAGGCTAACTGAATTTTTTAACTGTGGTTATTTTTTGAACTGAAATGACACGTTTCCAAAATGTCAGCGAAGAAAATGGTGCAATTTTAAAATTTAACCTGAAATAGCAAAATAAATAAACCACAGGGACCTAAATGACACTTAACTCTTTATTTATATATTATTATTTTAGTCCTATAATTTTTATAAGCACATAAAATAATATTTTTTATCAATTTAGAAAACAAAATAAAAAATTAATCCAACTCATCACCTGCATTCAATTTATAATCGGGTCCTACTGTTGACTTAACTATGTTTTTCATATCTTTACGATACTGACTCAAAAAACTAGTTTTTTTTTATGTAATTAACTTTTTTTTTAACGGCAAATTTGGATCACTGACGGACCACTGGAGTATCATCGTGCCACCAGCGGAACCACCCGATCATATCCATCTCCACTAGGCATAATGCATATACACCAATTCAGGAGGAAACCCAATAAATATGGGAAAACCCCCCTTATGGGAATCGAACCCAAAACCGATTGGTCTTAAAAACTTATCATACCCCCAAGATACCACTAGGCTATAAGACTAAAGGGTATGGGGGCCGGCTAGGCCCGGCTAGGACCGGCGCCGGTCCCCCACACCACCCCCCTGAGGGTCGGCTCGGCCCAAACGGCTCCCCACAGCCAAATGAGACGGGGCCCCACTTTGAATATTATATTTCCTTTTTCAATTTAAATACCCTCTCTCTCATCTTTTTTCAATTTAAATACCCTCTATCTTATCCATTTTCAATTTAAACACTTAGAAAATTATAAAATAATGAGGTGGGGTAGCCCCATCCTCCATCCCCCTCAAATGTGAAGGAGGCCCATCCCCCACGAGCCGCCTACGTGGCGGCTCATCCCCTCCAAGCCCATCCTCTCCATACCCTTTAGTCTAAAGCATTAAAAATCATTAAAAATCCAAATGTAATTAACTATTTTAAAAATGAAATCTGAATACTACACCTTGTAGATAAAAGCATTAAAAATCCAAATGTCATTAAATTTATAAATTATATTATTTTACTCATAATAAAATAAACATAGATAATACAAACAATGACAAAATTATTAAAGCCATTAGTTTACTGAAATTAACCACTACTTATTTATTTTTTCTATTAAAAATCCATTCTCATGTATCTAACTTTCAACTTTATTTCGAGTTAGGGGCGGATCTAGAGTGATAGAAGTGGTAACCTCCGTTGCCCCTTAACGCCCCGATGACGCTACGACGCTGGTGTAAATTTTGAAAAAAATATGACTTTTTTATTTTTATTTTGTTACCCTTTTTTATTAAAATATTATCCTATACGGATTTTCTAGATCCGCAACTATTTCGAATGATAGAAGTATGGTAGTCTAACATTTCAGTTTCTTTAAACAGTCAAAGAGTAACTAATGTTGCAAACTTGCAATTAACTGATTAAGTGTTTTGAGTCGGTGGCAATGAAACAAAACATTTACAAAAACAAATGTTTTTAACTATAATACTTTTTTTTTTTTGAAAGGTTTTTAACTTTAATACTTGTGTTAGGTTTTTTAAGCCGTGTGGACCGACATTTCATCTGTCAAAAGTCATCCCTTTTTTTTAAACAAAAAACTGGGCCCCAAAATTTGAACTACCGCCCAAAAACTTCATTGTACGAGTGCGCGTTTAAAAGCCGCCTCAATGCTCCCCTCACTCCTATTTTTCTGTACTTTATATAACCAAACTTATTGAAGCCGCCGGTGATGATAAATGGGCAAAACAACGAGGTGGCTCCGCTCTCTTTTCGGCGGTAAAAAGTCGGTTTCCAGAAAACAACTACCGGAAAACCAACCTTCATGTGCTGGTGTGGGTTTGTATTCAAAATCAGGAGATGACAACAAGCATGCTATTGCAGTGGCGGCTGCCACGGCGGCGGTAGCCGAAGCAGCACTGGCGGCGGCTCATGCGGCGGCGGAGGTTGTGAGACTGACAAGTGGTGGTGGTGTTGGTGGTAATAGGGTGTTTTACGACGGTAAGCGGCTGAAGGGCGTGGCGGCTGTGAAGATACAAGCGGCATTTCGGGCTTACTTGGTAAATGTTTTAATTTAATTTTATTATTTATCTCATTTTTAAACTAAGTCACTATAATTTTACTAAATAAGTTAGACTCAGCGTTGTCGATTAACGTCTTTGGTGGTGTTTGGGATTCCTTCTCAAAATGACTTATTGAGTTATATGGAGCTAAAAGTCCTTTTTGAGAAGGAGAAGCTTAGCCAAACATTGTTGAGAAGTTAGGAAGATGAGAAAGCTTAGCCAAACACAAGCATAAAAAGGACTTTTCAAGGTGGTTTTTTGTCTTAAGAAGGAGAAAAGGAGAAGTCACAAATTGTGACTTCTTGAGAAGGAGAAGTCCTTCTGAGAAGGAAAAGTGAAAAAGCTTAGCCAAACACCCCCTTTATGCTAAATTAGCATAGGGTGGTTAAACACCCGAGCGCCTTGTTAATGGGGACGCTATTAATATCCACCGCCTTAATGAGAAAGAAAGCGGGGAAGACGGCGAGAGACCCACTCAAATTTAACCAATCACATTGTTTTTTTTATTTTAATATAATTGTTTTCGTAATTTTCTCTGAACAATAAATTTTATTCACAACGCCAACCCCACAACAAAAAAAGGGCGGCCGCAACCAAAGACCACAACAATTACATAACATTGAATTTACACAGACTCTAACCTCCTTGTTTTAGTAAATGCATTAAACCTATATATCGGGTGTTTAGTTATTGCTCAAATTTCTATGGGACAGTGATGTAACAGTTGTTTACTTAATCGACAACACATAGGCTAACCGGAATCGAACCTTGTTCCTCTCCCAATGTGATTTTACTTAATTGCCCTTGTAAAGTTTAAATTTTTCAATAAAGTTGAAAATGAAAGGATGTGGTCCAACTTAGCTTTAATAAATTTGTAATTAACACGAAGAATCTGCATTGATTTTACACATTGGTCCCGCCACTTCACTCATTGGTGGTAGAGCCCCTCTGGCATTTTTTTTAATTTCTATTTTGGACACATTCTTAGTCCCCCCGTAGTGGGGCGTTTTTTTTAAAAAAAATTGAAAAAAAACGCCCCAAAACGCCCCCCACCCCATTACACATGGCGTTATCCGGCGTGATTTTTTGAAAATTTGGTTGCGAGCGTTTTAATTAAAACGCTGATGAAGAAAGAGGGGATATGCATGTGGCCAATCAAATTTGAGGTACCACATGGTGGTCTGACAACTTTTGTGTACTTTGAGGGGATCATGCATGTGGACAATCAAATTTTGTGTACATGTGTATTTTTTTTTTTTTTTTTTTTTTCATTATAAATAATATGGGCGTTATTGGAATAATGCCCCACTACACCACTTTTGCTATAATGCCCCCTTGCTGACTAGGACGCCACGTGTCGTATAATGCCCCATGGTGGGGGCATTAACTACTTTCTGTGTATTTATAGACATACTAATCAGACATAGTGACGACACATTCACACCCACTAAAATATTTTAATTACTTTATTTTATAATATATGCTACATGACAAAGGATAGTAATTTATTTAAAAATGTGAAAGAAAACAAATCATAACTCATCACCATGCTTGACAAACATTACATTCGTCATTTTTATAATTATATTGATTTAATAGACCATTCGTAATTTAGATTTTTGATGGAAACTCTTTTGTTAAATTACATATTTTACGAGTTAGGATTCCCGTGTAAAATTAAGAAACAAATTATGAAATGGTATTTTTTTTATAAAAAAAAATAAGAAGTTCATAATTTTTATACTTTTATTATATGGATGTGCATGTAAATGCTTATAATAACTTTTGAATATGTTAGTAATTCACTTTATTGGTAAGGGGAGTACTAGCACACGTTGACCAAGAAAGTTGCTTTGCTTAGGCCATCCATAGTCATAAAGCCCTTTGTGGGACGTTATGCGACACGTGTCGTGCCACGTTACACAGGGGTTTTATGGGGCGTTACATCACTAGAGCCCGTAGTCATAAAGCCCCTACCCATCAATACCTAATTATTAATTTTCGTTTTTATTAATTAATTATAAAAACACTAACTAATTTTTTATTGGTCCAAACTTTGAAAACATCCCCCATACCGGCGCGATATGCATGGCGCCACCCCCCTTTTTTGTCTCATAAAGCCCTTCGTGGTAGTGTTTGAGGCTTTATAGAAGCTTTATGAGGGCATATACCGCCCCACTACACACACTCTTATACATAAAAAAGAAGTAGTTGCTAAAGCAATTCTCAATTATTACGGGTTTTTTAGCTTTTTACAGTTTCTTTTTCAAACTTGTTTTTTAGTACTTTTATATTGTATGTTAATAATTTTTCAAAGTTGAGCTACATTTAATTATTATTTATATATTATAATATTATATATAATAGTATTTATCTTGCAATCATATACTTCATATATTAAACAAATATTATTATTTTTATGTTTCGTTATGTAGTTAATATTGGTGATATATCGGTTACCAGTCCCATATAAATATTGGTGTCAAATATCGATACCGATATTATCGGCGATATGATATTGACCGTTATAACCGATATTTGACTGATATATCACCGAAATTTGACTGAATTGTTGGTGTTAAATTGCATGATATTAAAATTACCAATATCTCACCGAGATAACCTATATCTCAAATATCGGCCCTTGACCGATGTCCGATATTTTACCGCATAAACTGCAGAGCTGTTTTGTCATGCGAGTACAATCAAGCTCGGTATGTGAAGGTGTGAAGTTCATGCTCGAGTTTGTTTAAGCCTCGCTTGCTTCGAGCTTTTAGAGAGCCGATCTTGAGTTATTCATGAGCGGCTTGGAGTGTTTACACCTCTAATTTTAATAATGTTCATATCAAAATATTATCATTTACAATTTGTTACATTTTTTTAAATATGTTTTTTTTTTTGCATATCCATGTCTTTTGATAAATGACCTTTATATGTACTGTTTTTACATTTTACTGCTCGTCTGCTCGAGTTTAAGGTAAAAACACTTGGATAAAAATAAGCCAGGAAGACAAAAAATCAAAACCATTTTAAAAAGTATACAAAATATAAATATTTAAAACGACAAAAATGTTATCTTTTAAAAAGATAAGAAGACAAAATTAAAAAGATTAAACCAATTTTATAAAGACAAAGAAAAGATAAAACCAATTTTGAAATATCTTTTCATGATGTAAAAGATTGAAAAAGTATAATTAGAATAGAATGATTGAAATAAAAAGAGGATTAGAATCCTTTATGCTTTTAACTTGTGGGCCGATTATATAATCTCAACTATCCATTTACCAAACTATTGTCTCTCACATAATTCTTTTTCCTTGCCTAACTTCAAACTCTTTTTTGAACCTCCAACTTTTTATACTAATCACCTTCATAGTTAAATTGTAAAACCATATTTATTAGATTCTTTGACATGTTAATTATTACATAAACGTGTTACATATGTAATCGGTAGGCTAGGAAAGCATTGAGGGCACTTAAAGCATTGGTGAAACTTCAAGCACTTGTACGAGGACACATTGTGCGGAAACAGAGTGCAGACATGCTTCGACGAATGCAAGCCATGGCCCGTCTCCAGGCTCAGGCACTCGCCAACCGGGCCTATTTGTCATCGTCACCACATTCAAGCATCAAGTCCTCTCGGTCCCACCGCCATCCTGTGAGTAAAATATTTAACAAGCTTGATTTTGTAACATATACCCGAGTTTTATATATTCTTACTTGAGTATAATGTGAATACGCAGCGATCTATTTCGATGTCAAACTTTAAAGATTCTTTTGGCCAAGAACGACAGCATCGTAACGGGCCAAACTGGTTAGAGAACTGGATGGAAGATAACTCTTGGACAAGTAACTGTGATGATAAAAGTGATAAGATTCTTGAAGTGGATACTTGGAAGCCAAGAAATAGCACCACTCCAACAAAACCAATGAAACATAAAAAACCGAGTGTGGCCCGAGTTGCAAGCGACATCTCCTCATTTGAGTCAGATTGGGGGACAGAGAAACCAGCCCGACCAAAGTCTGCATCCTCCAGGCGTAGCCGAAGCCCATTTGCTCCATCTGATAGGGCTGAATACCCACAGGCCCCATTGGGGTACTACCCGAGCCACCCAAATTACATGGCCAACACAGAGTCATCTCAAGCGAGGGGGCGGTCATTCAGTGCACCAAGGCAGAGACGATATTCAGGTCATTCAGATACCAAGTCTGAGAGAAGTTTCCGTAAGTAGGGTGGTTAACCAAATGGTGTGGGTCGGTTTGGTTTGGTTTTGACATTATGGTTGGTGTCTTGTATAGTAACCTTAATTGTGATATGGGTTTAACGTGTTTGCTTTGCTGTTTTTGCTTTCGGTAATGTAAATAGACGGTATATTTATTAACCAAGCGTTGTTTTGATAACGTCAACTAGTATTATTTTGATTACAAATGTTAGCTAACTACACAAACGAGTCAAGGACAGTTTATGGAGACCGGACCTAGAACTTTTTAAACCTTTATCCTTTACCATCTCTTATAACCTTAGGGCCGGTTTAACCTAGAGATGGTTCAAACAGGTTAGACAACAGGTCAAAACTTAAGTACACATAAATATCACACCTTAGGTATTGTAGAGGGAGGAGAAATGTCAAAAAGATATCAATCCAAAAATGCCAAATATAGTTTAATATCTTCAATAATATTCCTATGGTGCACTCTCGTCATTAGAGATTGCTTCTCGTGACAGTGTGCACATTGGGGTTGGCAAAAGACTCAACACGGCAGGAGTGAACCCAGTGCTGCAAACCAAAGTGTGGGGGTCAACAGTAATATGTTGCTGAATGGATTTTATGTTGTCAATGTAAGCATCACCAGAAGAATATTCCAGTCCATCCATAATCTGTAAAAGTTCATATTATACCATTATGCGCCAAACAGCAAAATAGTACAAGTGTAAAACTAGCATGAACGATTTGAAAGAGAGAAAAAAAAAGATTTACCAGCGAACGAACACCAGAAATATCCACAGCGTCCTTGGAAAGAAGCTCCACAAGTCTATCTGGTGTGCATATAAGGAACTCTGGGTGATATCTTTTTAATCTGTACCACCACTTTCACAAAATCAGTCATAGCAAGCAAGATATGTTGTAGTAAGTAAAATTGGTTCAAATTTACAAAGGTAAATTACCTTTTGATTTGTTGACCTATGGAGGCACCTGGTTGTAGACTCGGAAAATTTGCTCCAAACGCCTTCAAAGGGTTAAACACAGCACATACCTGCAGTCAATGTGGTCGGTATAAAGACAAATCCAATTATTCATGACTCAAATTGTGGTTGGGCAAAAGCAATACCTGTGCTACTTTCTCTTGTGATGATACAATGAACAAAAGGTATACGCCGGTGAAAGATTCACCATCCAGTTCCTTTTGTGTCATGGAATCAAGAGCAGTTGATGCTATCCAAGCAATTTGCTCCATGGTAGCACACCCGCTAGTCTCCAGCACATGGGGTCGTGCACTCGCATAGCATCTCGAATACACAAGCCCCCATGGGTCGTAGAACAAACAGCTTCCTCATTCAAATGATGATGATTTATCAGCAAGCAATCAGAGCATTCCAACAAACCAGTGGTATTGATTTATCAAACCCCTAAGTTTATAATACATGTTGTTTCACCCCTTTTCTTTTATATCCGTATAAAAGTAGCCTCCAAAACAAAACCATCGTCAAAGTTGATGGTATTAAAATTCCCAACATAAAAGAGTACATATTTTCTTTTTACATTTGAGGTTAGTCTTAGTTGTACATGATGCCTATATTGTTGTCTTATTTCACATATGAAGCTCATAAGCAACTATTAGTGACATCAAGTTGCCAAACCAGAAGCACCATGACAGACTATTGTCGCAACTAAAGCAATGGAATGTATGTTTTTGCAATGTTTACGATAACTCTGAAAATAGATATGGGGAGAAATTTGTAATATAAAAAGTAAAATTATTGCTCTAATGAGTAAAGACTTTGAATCAAGGATTAAGGATTGTAAGTCAAGTTTTGAGATAGTTTTTGACATAAATAAAATTTGGGTGCCTAGCCAAGCTCTTACTGTTTTCCGTTTTCGTTCTTGTTCGATACTAATTCTATGGTTGACGTATGAAGTAAAAAAAAGTTAATAGTTAATAGTTGATGCTCTTCCGATATGAATTGTTATGCATAGCTTTTGTATTTTAGATTACACACTACATTTAGGTGCAATTTGTTTTTTAAGAGGTAAAATGTCTGCAGTCTACGGACCACATCTATAAAAGAAGAGTTGGACCAAACCTCTGCAGTCTGCAAGAAGAAGACTCTTTGTTTTTTAACGTATGTAGACTTCTAAAATAAACTAGTGGCGGTGTACAGACAATGGTGGTGGTGGTGGGAGGTGGACGTGGATGATGGGTGGTGGTGGTGGTGGACGGTGGTGATAGTGATAGTGATGGACGGTGGTGGTGTTTAACCCTCTGCAGACCTTAGAAGATCTTAAAAGTGGCTAGTCCAAGTCTGTACCAAGAAGAGTTCGCTCAAACGTTTTTTAATGAAACATCTTCGAAAAAACAAATAGTCTACAGATAGCAATGTCTATATGTGGTCCGTGCGGAGCAGACAGAAGTGCCTGTGCACATATTTTTTAGAAAAACAAACACCACCTTAAAATAAGATGTAGACAAAAACTAATGATCATTTAAGAACACACTAACATTGAAAAACCTTATTAGTGTATAGGAAAATAAAGACTCAACTGAAAATATAACTCAAGACAAATGTTTGTCTTTTTTTTTAAAACTTTATGATTAAGAAACAAAATTGTATCTTTAAGAACATTGAAAAACCTGATTAGTGTATAGGAAAACAAAGACTCAACTGAAAATATAACTCAAGACAAATGTTTGACTCTTTTTTTTAAACTTTATGATTAAGAAAGAAAATTGTATCTTTAAGATTTAAAAGTTAGCATTTAGGAGAGATACACAGTGTTTGGACGCGTATACGCTCAACACTGCGCATGGGATAACAAGAATTCATGCGTTAATCGTAATAAATATGTTTAGAATACTTATGTATTATTGAAAAAGTTTTTTATAAGTTACAGTAACTTTCGGCTCATCAAAACGACAAGAATCAGCAAGCATATCAACTTACACTATTTCAACGCGCAGCGCGTGTGTACACGACATTTAATGCCATATTAGCAAAATACTAATATTTTGAGCATAAAAATAATTATTTTAATTTATAAACTAATTTGTATTGAAATTTATGTGAGAAAACGAGAATTCTGACGTAAGAACAAGCTGAAATGGAGTTGTGTGCAGACAATGGTGGCCTGAAGAAGGATGGGCTTAGCTGATGGGTTTCAAACCCACTACACCAAACCCTGGGTATATAAACCCCTATATACCTCCACCTCCTTCATTCTTCACAAACACTTTCTCTTTCTACCTCCCTTCTCTCTAACCTCTCTCTACATTCTCTCTCTAGAACACAAGATTCGTCGACCAGAATCCAGCCACCACACGGCGGAGCCGTGGCGGCGGCGGCGGCGGCGGACCACGACGGCGGTTTTACGACGAACCTTTCGGCGAATGTTTTCCGGCCAAAGGTACACTTTTTTTTACTAATTTCGACAATCCGAACACCATGGTGAGGTCCATTTTCTCTAACCCGGAGCGGTCTGAGTCGTAGAGCATCTCTGAAGACAAAGCTGGCCAAATTATGTCAAGTTTGTTTTCAAGTTTTCTCTTCATGCATATCAAGATCTTGCTTTGAAGGAAGTTGATATTGCTTATCCAAACTATGTCAAGATCTTGCTTTTAGGAGCCTCCAACTTATTTATAGTTAACTACAACATGTACATCATACCACATTATATGGTACATCGTAACGAAGCGATCCGAAATGAGCCTGCCCCCGCTCGTACTGAATTTTAGAGACCTAGCGAATTGCGATTCCGTTTCACGTTCCCGTACCGGAGCGTACCACGAACCATGTGACTATGCAATGGACAAGGCACGAGACGCCATATATATGAAACGCCTGTATATGACACATCAAACCAAAGTTAAGTTCATTCATAGTTCATATTTGATTTGATGGAAATAAAAATGACATGTCTACCCGTGTTAAGTTTCTGCTGCTATAGACACTTTTCCCCGTCTTCAAGTTGATAAGTGTGGTGACATCTTTACCGGCAAACATCATGTTTTGACACATGTTACACACCCATAGACGCAGTCGCAACTATTTTAACTCAACTCAACGATGGGCCGCTCCGGGTACAACAACAGATGAATCCTTATCTATCTCCTTCCCAAATATTTATCGCATGAAAAAGTCACTACACCAAAGTCATGTTCCTTACTATAGTCACTATACCCAATACCAGTCCCTAACCATTCGCACCAGATTCTAGTAATCCTATCATTCTCCCCATCCCTACTAGCGCTAATCGTGCTAGCACCTATGTATTTAAGCTTCACATTGCAAAGTTTGTTTTTAACCAAAATACCACCTACGACTCTCTCACCTACTACACTCTCACTCTCATCAGTATGAAAAAACAGTCGGCCATCATTAAATGGCCAAGGTTTTCAGGATCCTTTAGTAAAGTAGACATCCAATTTTGAAGCATTCTCATGTGATGACCCCCAACAAGATGTTGATCCAGTACTGTCTCACCAAAACATGGGGACATGCATACAACATAGAACAAAACAAGAACCTTCTTATCAGTCTTCCCATTCCAAATGTCATCATCCCTCCTAATCTCAATATAGAAGGGGTCACCTAATTGTTGTAGAACATTTGTTGTTATTTCTAACTTTGTAGCCATCACTGTCACAACAGTTGATTATGATATGATCAGTGAGTTAATTTGATAACAACAAACTAACGCATGTCTTTCAAACCGCAATATATCTAATCATACAACAAAACTACATAACAATCATAAAAAAATAGATAGATAGATTCATTATGATATGATCAGTAACTTACTTAGTTTGATAACAACATACTAACGCATCTGAAATGTCTATCAATTTTGAAAGAATGCAACAAATCTCAAAAGGCATCCATCAAAAGTTACACAGCTCACACGCATCTATCAGTTTTGAAAACACAAAATCACAGCCTGATCTCAAAAACAGAAAAGAGAAAGCATAACTAGTAGGGGTGTTCAAAACTATCCGTATCCAAAAATCTGATCTGAAATATCCGATATCCGAATCCGAAATATCCAAAAAATCGGATATCTGAAATTTTGGATATCCGAATTTTTCGGATTCGGATAGTGATTTTCAAAATTATTCGGATTCGGATAGTGATTTTCAAAATTTTCGGATATTTCGGATATCCGAAAATTTAATTTTCATTTTTTTCGGATATCCGAATATCGGAAAATATCCGAAATATTTGAAAAGTATCTGAAAAATATCCGAAATATCCGAAATATCCGGATATCCGAAACTATCCAAAATATTCGTTTCCGAATATGAAATAAATAATAAAAAAATTAAATAAAAAGTTGGATTTTCGGATATCCGATTCACTATCCTAATCCGTATCCGAAATTTCGAATCGAATATCCGAAATTTCGGATACTGATTCAGATAGTTTAATACGGTATCTAAAAATTTCGGCGTCACTAAACCCATTCCTTAAATTATAGCCATTTTTTAGTGTTTATTTTTTGGTGTCTAATCCGCATATATATCACAATTGCTCTTGATTTTCTTAACTTTCATAACTAGCTCATCTATCAATCTAATTTAACATAGCATCTATCAATCTAACATCAGATTATTACACAATTAGCTCATGTATAAGTAACGCGTTCTAATCTAACAAGAATTACATAACTAGCACATCTATAAGTAACACATCTATCATGAATTACACTAGCGCATCTATATCAATACACAACTAGAGCATCTATATCAATCTGATCTCAAACGAATTACACTCGGGTTAAGCGTCTAACGTAATTACAACATCTATCTATATATTTACCCGCATACAAAAACAGAATTACACATCGCAATTGAAAGAGAGATTGATTGCGATGACGAAACAAAACTCATGAAAACTAAATACAACATCGAATTACAATGAACAATTACACAACTAATGCAGTTTAGTCTCGATTAAGCGTAATTTAAAAAAACTAACGCAATTACAACATCTGTTAATATATTAACTCACATACAAAAACAGAACTATACAAAATTAGACCTGAGCGATTGCGATATGAAGATGAAGATTAGCGAGAATGGAGATAGAAAGAGATGTGAAGTTTGGAAGCAAGGATGAAGATGGAGAGTGAAATAAGAAATTTGGGGGGAAATTCTGTTGGAAAGATTTTTATTTGAATGAGAAAAACAGCCAGATAGTCCCTCAGATTGGTGAAATTTCTTCTATACCCCCACCTCCTTTCTAGACTTACAGAGTTGGTCCCTAATATTTGTTGATTATACCACAACTGCACCCAAGAGTCGTATCATAAAAATGTCTATTATAATTACAAAACTTAAAAAACATAATTCTAATCATACAACTACAAAAACTAAAAAAAAACATAATATCTAATCATACAACAAAATCACATCAACAACCATAAAAAAACAGATAGATAGATTCATGGAAAGTAAACTTATAAATATAATAACTATTTTTAGAGCCTGAGACAACACCTCTTATGGAGAGGCCCCGACCGCTACAAACCCGCCTCTCGACCTCCAAAGCACTGCCCCGGGAACCACCAACACTCACCGACCACCATCCATCTCCGTAACCTACAACCTCCATAACCACCATTACACGCACAACCCTCTTTCTGACCACCTGCACCCGAACCACAACCTCGCACCTCCAACGCACCACCTAACCACCACATTAGACTGTAGTTTTCTGATCCGAAGAGTTTCAGGGGGTGGATTAGAAGAACCACTCAGGTATACCCACACCATCAACCATATTATCACACAGTCAAGAAATATTAACAACTAACATCAGATAACACTATACGATTAGTAAAGAACAACATAAAACGTCGAAACCAGATCAGAGGTTCATCTCTCAAGGGTGCGCCTCAGTAGGTCTTATCAAGGGAGCTGGCTAGACCTAATGTGAAAATTAAAGAACAACAAACAACACTTAACAGGTAAACAACAAGGGAATACAAGAAATCAAATAAACGATGCAACAATCAAGAACACGTATGACTCAACCAACCACCGTTCTGACTAACCCGACAACAGAAGTGGCTGGACACGACAACGCAAATATGCAAAATAAAGATCAAAATGAACAATCTCACCGGGGGTGCATATAACTCCAAGCAGGATCAGTCTTGTAGCCTTCACTTATGGCTACAAGAACATATTAGAAGAACTACTGATAACCAAATTCGGTCAGTTTGCCCTGTAGCCTTCACTTAGGGCTACAAGAACCAACACAAATCGACGAAAACCTTCAAGATCCTCCAAACCCTAGATTAGGGTTTCAACCTCCGGTATCACGCACAAATCCCAAGAGAAGATGTACTTTACGATCTGAAATGGTCAAATCGCAGTTAAACATGGAAAAGCAGTTAACATTTAAGCTATCTTTGAATTCACTTAGGCCGTTAAAAAGCAGTTATAAACATATGAACATTTATATATCCTGTGTATAAGCATTTATATAATATATAACTAAGTCATAAACATTACCCGTAGCTGAATTCCAGACAAAAACGCCAATTTTTCCACTTCACGAGGGTCAACCCAAGAACTATCAGCCCATTTCAAGTTGAAAGAAACTACAGGACCAAGTCCGTTGTAAGCTGCCTGTATATAGTTACTGATTCTTATTTATTTGCGTACATACCTTAGAGAGTTGCCATAATTAAAAATCGGAAATGAAAAAAAAAGGGTCGCCGGCATGCCTTAATTCATGGTTTCACTAACCTTTAAACATTCCAGGCCATATATTAGGCAAGCCTTTTGCCCATTTGCATGCCTTAAACCCCGCGCGCATTGCGCCGCGAATTTCACCACGATTACCTAATCTAATACAAAACACAATAAAAATTCAGTAATTCCTAAACAAAATTCAGTTGTGATAAACTAGTAATTAGACCCGCGCGCGTTGCGGCGCGAGTACATTGCAAACACCGAATAGATTAGTCGAAGCATTATGTAATGCGTTAAACATATGAAAACGCACATTTTGACGTATCCAATTTAACTCAATAGCATTGTAGCTGGATAAAATGTAAAGTATATCGTATTTATATGTGACCTGACTCATTGATGTGTGCAAAATGCAACATATAAATTACATCAATTGTGGCATAAAACTAACCCTTTTTTAGTACTAATGTTGGAAAAAGTGTGCTTTTGTCTTCCTTTTGTATTTTCAGGATTAAATGAGCTCAAATTAACAAAAGAAGCAAAAAGACATCAAAATCTAACATAAATACAAGAAAAGGAACAAGACGTGACATGCCCGACCCCACGACAGCATCTTCCCAAGCAAAACAAGAGGTCAGAAGACTGAACGCGCCCCGTGCTCAGCCAGCACGGGGGCGTGCCCAAGTGTCAGCAGAAAAGACAAAGTGGTAGAAGCTTCTATTGCCCACCACGGGGCCGTGCTCAGCGGACACGGGGCCGTGGTCAACTATAAGATTCGCACAATCCAGGCAAATCTTCATAGTACAAAGATTCTTCTGCACACGGGGTCGTGCTCAGCGGACACGGGGGCGTGGTCAACTAATAAGACAAGCTGCAATAAATGAAGAAAGAGAAGGATGTGGACACGGGGCCGTGCCCACTGGACACGGGGCCGTGCCCGAGCTTCTGTTCAGCCTATAAATAGGAGTGCTTGGCTTAAGCTCAAACCATCCCTTGGCACACCACCTCTCTCACACTTCACCCACCACCCACCACCACCATAACACCATCATCCACCACCATCATCCATTGTCCATCGTAGAGTGTGTGAGTCGTCTCGGGATCCAAGATTGATCGTAAGAGTTCTTGACAATCAAGGCCATGTTTTCCTAAGTCTCTTACATCACTTGGTGAAGACAAAGAGTCTAGTGTAATACTTTTTATTTCTAATCTTTTCGCACTTTTTACTTGGTTTTGTATTAATGACTTTAATAACTAGTTGCTTATGTTGAAGGTGATCTTTCCTTATCGTTTGTCCGTGGTGTCTTGGCATTATTTTACTGTCTATATAAAATAAAAGATTTTCACCATTCATATCTCCACGGTCTATATGGAGGTATGTTGGCTACCTGGTCGGGGGTTAAGGGAACGGTTTGGTAAAGGTCTTGCCATTGTTCAGCGTTTAGTGGTCCTGCAATGGACCTGGGTCAAATTTAGTACGACCTCCTTCAATACTTAACGGTATTGGATGGCGGGGGTCCAAACTCTTTGATCCCCTCATAAGTTAACTACTATTAATACTGTTAGTCCCGAATAACTCGTGACATCACTCGACGGTTCGATCGAACGCGGAAAATAAGATCAAACCGGCAAGAACAAAAAGAAATATTTTATTAAAGAACTCAGTGTCGCTGCTTAGATCGCACACAGTCTCGAAGACTGTCTGGTACGATCTCCGAGAACCTTGCACACAATCCCTAGGATTGTCTGGTACAAGGCTCTCTATTTGGGTGCTACATCATTACAAAATGTGGAAGAGCTCTACTACAATAACCTAGATAAGACTATTTATATGAGCCTCTACCCTATTGGCCCACATGGCCTGGCCCAAGCCCAATTGTTAATCTAGACCAAATAAACATAATAGAACATAATAAAGATAAGCGTAAAACTCTGGACCTAACAAATACTATAACCCGGCTATTTAGGACTGTATCCCTGCTGACTCAGACTACTTAGTCGAGGGTAACGTCACCTCCAAAAGAGGGGCCTACCATAATTTGCATTAATAACTTAATTAATTATCTTCCAATAATCCACCCTTTTAGGATTGTATCCTTGCTGACTCAAACTACTGGGGTGAGGGTAACGTCACCTTCAAAAGAGGGGCCTACTACAATAACTAAGATAATCTCTTAAATAAGTGCAAAAGTGCGGAAATAATCAAAGGTTACACTAGATACGAGTCGGAACCAAGTGATTCATCTTGTCTATCTGTTTTTCTTTTTATTTTATTTTCAGCATTTTAGTTAGTTTTTATTTTTCTTAGTTTAAAACATTTTTCTAAACCTTTTTATTTTGATTAGACGTTGAGGATAAACCGGTATTAAAAGCTCTTGTGTCCTTGGACGACCTCGGTATCTTACCAACGCTATACTACGCTCACGATGGGTGCACTTGCCCATATGTGTGTTTAGTGTTAGTAAAATATCGTGTTTTATAAATTTAAAACTTGGCTAAAAATAAGTGTTAAAGGGGCTTAAAATATACACCTAATATATATAACACTTCACACGCATCAAGTTTTTGGCGCCATTGCCGGGGACACAAGGATTTTAAGAAAGTTAGGAATCAACGCCCTAATCGTTTTTCTTATTTTTCGTTTTTTTTAGGATTTTTCTTAGTTTTTCAGCTTCTGCAGAACTAAGCACGGGCCGTGCCCGCTGAACACGCCCCGTGCCCAATCATTGGAACTGGCAATCCTGTTTTAAGTCAGACAGTAAGCTGAACATGGGGCCGTGCCCACTCAACACGCCCCCGTGCCCAAGTTTCAGTTACTGAAAACAGAACCGTAAGATCCCGACGGTTGGTAATTTCTGACACAAACATGAGTGATACTGATACTTTTTACTTTCGGCACTCTTATGGTACTATGTGGTGTCAATTATGTGGTGGAAACCATAAAGAATTAGAATGTTTTTTTTCTAAATTATAAACCCCACTATATAGACCCATCATTCCCTAGTATCCTTAAGAGGGGCGAAAGTAAAAATAATCCCTATCTCTCCCTCGAATGCGCCCAACCGGATATTCTAGGAGAAATGCTTCTCGATGAATTATTTCAACTAGAAGATCTAATTATTAATTGGTTAAAAGAACTTAGGAAAGATTTCAATAATCTTTTCCAAGACGATAACCAAGAAGAAAAGTTGGAAACGCATTCAAACAACTTCGTTGTTTCCAAAGATACTCCTAACTCTAGTGAGGACTTGAGCGATAGTCGTCCCTGTGTCGATTGTGCCGTGAAGGACTCCCCATCAACTTCGTTTGATGCATACATAGACCTGAGCGATTCGACATACACCTTCATTAACGAGAGCCCGGAAAAGGGTTGGACTTGTCCACCTACATATAGCATAGGAATCACCCTCACCGACAACCTCTTGCGTTCTCGTCTTAATCTAGAACAATTAAGGTATCTTAGGCACTTTGGGGTTGTTCCATCCAGTAAGGAACCGCCCGATCCGAAAAAGTTCCTTAAAAATAGACGCACTTCATAAAACAGCCTTCCAACACGGGGCCGTGCCCAGGTCAACACGCCCCCGTGTCCACCAAAAGATTCCCTTCTGACTTTTGTCAGAATACGGACAAAACGTGTCAGGATCTTGCCTGCACACGGGGCCGTGTCCAGCCGACACGGGGCCGTGTCCAGTATGCTGCCGTTTTCTATAAATGCAGCCAAGAATCCTGCACATTTGGACCATCCAGGGACATAGATTTGAAAGGATTTTCTAACATTCCATCCTAGGTATGTTCTAAAAGAAGATTCTAACAAACATCTTGTCCTTTCCTCTTTTATCTATTACCTTCTTCTTCACCTTTCTTGCAACAACACCTCCATTGAAGCTTGATTCCAAGCTCCATTGTGATGATTGTTGAGTTTTTATTCAAGGAATCTTGTTAAAAATAAGTTACACAACATTGTTTTAAGTTATTTTTGTTCAAAAACACTTCATAAGTTGAGAAAATAATTTAAAACTCCAAGATTCCTTGTTCTAAAAATCTGCAGAAAGTTGAACACGGGGCCGTGTCCGTGGTACTGTTTCATTAAAACAAACTATTTTTGGTATGTTTTTCATAGAATGTCTAGCCAAAACAGTGGAACCTCTTCTGTGTACTCAAGGAACAGTCGACGGGAAAGGAGGCCATCGATTGAAGCAACTCTCGTAAGATACGTAATGGCGCTACGTGAAACCCTTGACGAGATGTCACACCCCTATTTTCCACGTGTCACCGGTGGGCCCGGTGGGGAGTATCGTGACGTAGTTGATATCATCATAAGTCAAACAACACAATATATAAATGCACAGCGGAAGCAAAGATAGATTCATTTCAACTTTAATAAATTCTAATATTAAATATCACGAAATTGTTGAAACGGATCCACAGGCGGATCAAGATAAAAGAAGATATTGTTCAACAGTTTTACTGACATCCAAGCTTGCGAGACTTATTGAGGACGCTAGAAGACAGCCAGCCTAGTACGAGTAGTACCTGCACTTAACCTTTTGGAAAATACGTCAGTTTACACTAGTAAATACAATTTAACTGACTCATTTTGAAAAGGTTTGAAAATTTATTTGAATGCACATGGCACAAAACATTTTATAACTTGGGATAATTATGAGAATATAATCTTGTAAGTGAATTACATGTTACTTATGCGTTCAGTAGCCCGATCCGTAGACCGGGTTAAAGATTAGTAGACACACCACATTATTTGGTTAGGCACTGACGAGTGTACGCCTACACTCCGTGCTTTGGTCGTGGCCATCTCGTAAGATGATGCCAAGGATATCCGGGACATGGTCATTAACCCCCCAAAGGCTTTAAGCAAACAAAACATTTCAAAATGTAGCATATCAAGGATTTAACCACTATTCGATTAAAGATTCAATGCCGGACCAAGCGGTATTTTATATACCGTACCCCAAGCCCGTATAGGGAAAATAAGTTAAAAGTATTTACCAGTGTAAACTGACGTATTTTCCAAAAGGTTAAGTGCAGGTACTACTCGTACTAGGCTGGCTGTCTTCTAGCGTCCTCAATAAGTCTCGCAAGCTTGGATGTCAATAAAACTGTTGAACAATATCTTCTTTTATCTTGATCCGCCTGTGGATCCGTTTCAACAATTTCGTGATATTTAATATTACAATTTATTAAAGTTGAAATGAATCTATCTTTGCTTCCGCTGTGCATTTATATATTGTGTTGTTTGACTTATGATGATATCAACTACGTCACGATACTCCCCACCGGGCCCACCGGTGACACGTGGAAAATAGGGGTGTGACAGGTTGGTATCAGAGCCAACACTGAGTGAATTAAACACTAGCCTTTTGTGTTTAATCTCAGTTACACAATTGCACATTCCTCGAATTCTCGAGTCTAGACAAAGAACTTAGGAATTATCCAAATTGTTTTATTTCTAATTTTGTCTTATATATTTTTGTCTTGTTGTATCACTTGTTTGTTTTTGACAGGTTGATAAAATGCCACCAAGGATGAGGGGAAGAGGCAGAGGAAAAGGGTCATATGTCGCCCCAAATGACCATGAAGCCGGACCTTCGCACCGGTGAACACCATCTGATCCCAACAACCCGGGTCCTCAAGAGCCATGGAGGACCTACATTGAGCCTACTAGGCGCTCAGTTTCACTGAGTACCTCCCCTTCTATTCCACACTCTTTCGGGCCTCATTCTGAAAATGAGCCCCACAACTCCCACCAGTCCTACATACCTCTTCAAGGACATAACTCACCTTTCGACCACCTGTCGCCTGTTTTTCAAGGCCAGTTTAACCCTGCCGACTACCTTGGCGAACCAGTGGGTTTTAACCCACTTGGACCCGAATATCACTTTTCCGGTGGTAACCCGATGGATATAGATGAAGATACCGATCCTGTACCGCCACCATCCGGAACTCCGAACCACCCCATCGAAATATCGGATGGGTCACCTTTTATGGGATCACCATATAATGGTCCCGACAGCTACGAGGAGAGATTCCGACAGATTGACTGGGTGTTTACCCCCAGTTACCACAACTCTCCCCTGCACCACCAGCAGCAGCCACAGCAGCAGCAGAATCCTTCCGAGGATTCCCGACTTGTCGCGGTCACTCCGCCGCCACCACCACCTCCGGTTCAGCCTCCCTCGCCACCGAGGCGAAGAAGAACGAACGCACGGATATCCTCGCGAGGGGGAGTGTGCATCAGCACCCCTCCATTTTCAAGTGGCAGCCGATACTCGCCAGTCCACGAAGAACCAGAGATGGGAGAATCTTCACACCCCGTCTCAGAAGTAGTCTCTGCGCCAGTCGCACCACAACCACCAATGGGTTTTGGAGACCCAATCCCTGCTTACACTGGCACGGCGGCATACAATCCCTTCGAGCAGCCGATCCACACAAATTACAACTTTACAGAAGATCCCTTCTGGGTAGCTGCGAACTCTCTCCAGCCGGGAGGTCCCTGGACTACGGGACACTCGACCTATGGATACCCATCATATGGGTATCAGCAACCGCAGCCCCCTCAACCTCCGCATTATCAGCAACCACCGCAGACTCCGGTGATGTCACCGCCACAATTTCAAGAAATCCTTCAAGGGATAAATGAGGTGCGACAAGAGGTACGGCATGAATTGCGGGAAGAACGTAGGCATAATCGAGGGATGTTCAAGAAAATGGTGGATTTGATCAAGGGAAAAAGCAAGAAGGATCGTTAAATCCTTTGTTTGTTTGTTTATTTTAGTGTTGTAATCATGTCCCTGTGAGGACATTTGTTTCAGTACTCTGCCCCTGCGCGGGCATATTTTTCCTTTTCTGTTCTGCCCCTGCGTGGGCATGTCTTTCTATTTTGACCCCTGCGTGGGTTTGTTTGTTAGTTTGGCCCCTGCGTGGGCATGTTGTTTATGTAAAAGTCCCGTTTAGGGCAAACTTGTACTAGTTTAAATTTTTAATGGTATGGTTAGTTCAAATTTTCATTTTTAAATTATATACATGAATATAATAAATGAATAAATGGAAATAACATTTATTTTGTAGACTTACCATTTTTTTTATGATAAGAATCTTAAAAAGGTAAAACCTAGCTTGAATGTCATATTAAAGACCTGGCCAACATGGTAGAACCTATTTAAAAAGATTCAAATCTCTGTTAACATCTGCAAACATGTTAACATTCTTGGCTAGTGTGATCCACAGAATCACACATGTCACCCTTTTAATAAATTATCCAAATTTATATTTTTATATATATATATCTTATTGTGACATAATGCCTACGGGCTATAACTAATGTCATATAAAACAAAAGTCATCCGTAGTTTATAGACTCCCTGCCAATAAAGGGATTGATTGTTATTTTATTCAAACTTTAATCCTATAAGATCTAAATTTATAATTTAGAAATTTGTCTACGTGACTAGGCCTATGTGCTATTATTAATTTATGGTTTTGGATTATGATAAAGATCCTGAATAATCATATATTTAATGAATTAACTAAAAATGGCTATTAAAACCATGGTTAATAAATCATCAAGAACGATAATACTGTTTAGGCTTCTAAATAGACCTTGTCCTTATTTCTTTATGTAGAAATTAAAACTACATGGCCAAGTCAGAAGAAATAAACAGTCATCCAGTGGAAAACCCTGATAACACTAAAATACTTGTAACTGGTGCGGAGCTTCAAGCATTAGTAGAAAATGCTGTTACCAAAGCCATTGAAAGGCAATATAGTGAATCAAGCGGGACCCGATCCGCACCACATTCCAAGCCAAAAGTTCACTCGGAGGCTCATAGCAAACCGCCCTCTAAGAAAGATGAACCTAAGAAAGATGAGCTCAAGAAAGATGATGATCGACATTCATCTAATCACGACAGTGTTCCCTCAAAAAGGATGGTGTTTGATGCCAAACCACATACCAAGTCCTGTACTTACAAATACTTTGTTTCTTGCAAACCCCGGGACTTCACCAGGGAGAAAGGAGCAATAGATTGTATGACTTGGTTGGATGAAATGGACACGGTTGTAGACATCAGCGGTTGTGCTGAAAGGGACGTAGTAAAATATGTATCCCAATCGTTTAAGGGAGAGGCACTGGCATGGTGGAAGTCTTTCATTCAAGCTACCGGAAAGATCCCACTCTACAGCTTGTCATGGGATCAGTTCGTTGCTCTCATTAAGGAGAATTATTGCCCGCAACACGAAGTTGAAAGAATCGAATCAGATTTCTTATCATTGGTGATGAAGAATCTAGATTGTCAGGCGTGCCTCACCAGTTTTAATACCCTATCTCGGTTGGTTCCGTATTTGGTCACCCCGGAACCTAAAAGGATTGCTCGCTTCATCGGGGGTTTAACCCCAGAAATTAAAGCTAGTGTTAAGGCGTCAAGGCCTGCTACCTTCAGATCAGCAGCTGATCTATCTCTATCTCTCACCTTGGACGTAGTCAGGTTGAGATCACTCAGGTTAATACTTAGACTCTTTTATAACCTTGAAAATGACCAAACTACCCCTACGAGGCAAAGTTTGTGTTTAAATTCGTTTCGGGCATAATAAAAGACATCTTACTGATGTCACAGCATATTTGAAGCATATTAACTTAGGAAACCTGTATATGGCTCTTATGAATACCCGTTACGCTTATTACGCGTTCGGTTTGGTTTATGTAACTAGTTTACATAAATTAACCGAAACCGGTCAAACCTTATCGGTTTTATCTCAAAATCCAGAATGTGTATGAAATACCCATATTAAGCAAGTCTCTGAACTTGTCGGGTCTAAATCACATTCTATCCGGTCTTCGCTTAATCGTGCGTACGAACCGTATCCTTGAAACTAACCGGTCTAAGCTTAAGCTTAACTAAAGACCCGTTAGGATTCTAATAGGTTATTATAAACCTTCGTTCCAGATTAGGAGGACCAGTAAAAGCTACTTGCAATTTGCTTATTGTGATTAAAACTTTGCTCAGGTAAATACTTTTAACTTATTTTCCCTATACGGACTTGGGTTACGGTATTTAAAATACCGCTTGATCGGGCATTAAATCTTCCATCGTTTGGTGGTTAATTGAACAATTTAATCGGCCCGTTTAAACAGTCTTGTTTACTTAAAAGCCTTTGGGGGGTTAATGACCATGTCCCGGGTATCCTTGGCATCATTTTACGAAATGGCCACGACTTAAGCGCGGGGTGTAGGCGTACACCCGTCAGTGCACAAAAGAATAATGTGGTGTGTCTATTGATCTTTAACCCGGTACGTCCGGGCTACTGAACGCATAAGGAACATGTAATTCGTTCACAAGATTATATATTGAAATAATTCTCCCAAGTTATAAAATGTTTATGCCACATGCATCCAAATCAATTTTCAATCATTTTCCAAAATGAGTCAGTTGATTGTATTTACCAGTGTAAACTGACGTATTTTCCCAAAAAGATTAAATGCAGGTACTAAGCGTAATTGGCTGGGATTTCTCCTTAGCATCAATAGAAGTCTCGCAAGCTTAAGATGCCTATCGTCTGTTGAACTATTATTTATTTTCGATCCGTCTGTGGATAAACAATCGACTGTTGTGATATATGATATTACAATATTATATTCGGTTGATTTCTATATTTCATTTGCTTCCACTGTGCATATTAAATATTGTGTTGTTTGACTATTATGTTGCCAACTTCGTCACGATACTCCCCACCGGGCCCACCGGTGACACGTGGAAACCGGGGTGTGACACGAGATGACTTCGGTGGAGGAGGTCCTCATTGACCGTATAAACTATCTCTCGGTGGGGTTGGAAAACAGTTTCCAAGAAATAAACCTCTTGCACCAGAGGTTAAACATTCTGGTAACACCTCCCATGGAACCAATCCTCCCTCAAGAGGATTGGAACCTAGCACTTGGGATCCAAAATCCTACCGGTTGGGACGACATTCCGGCGGAACCTCCTCTTGAAGAATTCCAAGAAATCCCGGTGGAAGTTGCACCTCCTCAACCCAATGCTCATGAGCCTGCTTTTCTTCTCCCCAGGGAGATCGAAGAGTGGCTCGCCGACGTATGAGGAACCCATACCCGGAGGAAGAAGTTGTCAAGCCACTTTTAACCGAAAGATCTATCTTTTTCGGAAATTTTGCTAGTAGAATAAATAGTAGGCTAGAACTTCTTGGATTTAGATTTCTTGTGTTTTGTTGACCTAACTATCTAATATTTTAATTTTAGGATTAGTATGTAATTCTCTCTATGACTAATGAATGGTGGTTTTAGTTAATTTGGTGTTTGGGTGGTGTTAAAATGAATAAAACACACTTGAGATGGCAAAGGATACAAGGGAAACTTGAACCAGCACCCCATGCTGGAAAACAGAACCATCCGACAAATTTCTTCGTTTACAGTAAGCTCGGCACGGGCCGTGTCCGCCCAACACGGCCCCGTGCTGCACAGTTTGCAGAAAAAGACCCAGTTCAGGTAACTGGACACGGGCCGTGTTCACTCAACACGCCCCCATGTCCAGGCTTCTGTTTCTCTTGATTTAATTTTGTTACTGGCACTTGAACACGGGGCCGTGCCCGGACAACACGGGGCCGTGTTCAGTGCCCAGTAACACAAATTTTTTGCTTTTTACACATTCAATCAACCTAAAAACTTATTTTTTGGGACACATTGAGGACAATGTGTAATTTAAGTGTGGGGGGGGGGGGGGATGCTAAAACCTTGAATCTTGCAAGTCCTAAATACAAGCCTTACACAAAACTCTATTGGAACCGCTAATCACCCCAAATTTTTTCAAAAATATTCATTTTTTTACTTGTCTAAGTTTAACTCGGGAAATTCAAGTTCTAAAAAGGTTATATTTTTACGAATTTACAACCGATAGCGTCGTGATAAAAAGAACCAACATAAGAAAATTATGAAAAGGCATGGCAAACTTAGTTAAAATTTGATTATATATACTTGATCACATAAAAACCCATTCCCACAAAAGTGAGTTTTGAGCCTTTATTGAGCATACAATTACATATCATTAGACTAAATGCTCATTTTTCGTTTCTTGTGTGAATAGCCGCTTGGTTCTTACGACTCTAGAACTTGCCATGACGATACATTCCCGGTCCTTACCAACTTAAACCCGAGTAAGTAAATGATGGAGGCATTAGGACTAACCCTTTTTATTTCTACACCATTATTTTTTTTACCACCTACCCAAAATCCCCCTAGTTAGCCCCTTTGAGCCTAAACCTTTTCATTTCATAACCCAAACCAAACGCCCTTTTTACCCACCAAAACCTTTTTCATTTTTAACCCTTTTGTTTTAGTAACTAGCTCGGTTTTTCGTATGACTCTAAAAAAAAAAAAATTGATTATGAAGCAAAAGCAAATAAACAAACAAGTTTATCAAAAAAATGACTTTGTTTGAAAAATAGCTTCATAAAAATGAAAATAAAAAAAATAAAAAGTCTCACGAAAACCGACGCTTGTTACGCTTTTCGCCTTTTTTCTACTAACCACTAACCATTAACCCAACCACCTACCTTTAACCCAAGCCTAACCCTTCACCCAAAAAGTCCTCTTGATATTTACAAAGGTTTATAAGTTAAAAAGGAGGAGGATTGATTGCTTGGCAAGCCTATGGTAGGAGTAAGTTCCATGCCGCTCTCGAGTGATCCACAAAAATACATTTTCAGCCGAGTGTTGAGTGATCCCCGTGAGGTATGTGAACTTGTATATAAATAGAATTTTAAAGAGGCATGTTATGCCCAAATAAGTAATTTATCTTATGAAAAGTTTTAAATAAATCATGACGAATAGGATTGTAAATAAATAAAAATAAAACTAAATAAAGAATCTTGGAAATCCAGACACTCTATGACAAGCCCAAAAACCTTCTTTTCTACCCATTCCATTTGGGAGTGTAATAGCCACATATTGAAGAGTTTTGCTTGAGGACAAGCAAAGATTCAAGTGTGGGGGTATTTGATGTGTGCAAAATGCAACATATAAATTACATCAATTGTGGCATAAAACTAACCCTTTTTTAGTACTAATGTTGGAAAAAGTGTGCTTTTGTCTTCCTTTTGTATTTTCAGGATTAAATGAGCTCAAATTAACAAAAGAAGCAAAAAGACATCAAAATCTAACATAAATACAAGAAAAGGAACAAGACGTGACATGCCCGACCCCACGAAGGCATCTTCCCAAGCAAAACAAGAGGTCAGAAGACTGAATATGCCCCGTGCTCAGCCAGCACGGGGGCGTGCCCAAGTGTCAGCAGAAAAGACAAAGTGGTAGAAGCTTCTATTGCCCACCACGGGGCCGTGCTCAGCGGACACGGGGCCGTGGTCAACTATAAGATTCGCACAATCCAGGCAAATCTTCATAGTACAAAGATTCTTCTGCACACGGGGTCGTGCTCAGCGGACACGGGGGCGTGGTCAACTAATAAGACAAGCTGCAATAAATGAAGAAAGAGAAGGATGTGGACACGGGGCCGTGCCCACTGGACACGGGGCCGTGCCCGAGCTTCTGTTCAGCCTATAAATAGGAGTGCTTGGCTTAAGCTCAAACCATCCCTTGGCACACCACCTCTCTCACACTTCACCCACCACCCACCACCACCATAACACCATCATCCACCACCATCATCCATTGTCCATCGTAGAGTGTGTGAGTCGTCTCGGGATCCAAGATTGATCGTAAGAGTTCTTGACAATCAAGGCCATGTTTTCCTAAGTCTCTTACATCACTTGGTGAAGACAAAGCGTCTAGTGTAATACTTTTTATTTCTAATCTTTTCGCACTTTTTACTTGGTTTTGTATTAATGACTTTAATAACTAGTTGCTTATGTTGAAGGTGATCTTTCCTTATCGTTTGTCCGTGGTGTCTTGGCATTATTTTACTGTCTATATAAAATAAAAGATTTTCACCATTCATATCTCCACGGTCTATATGGAGGTATGTTGGCTACCTGGTCGGGGGTTAAGGGAACGATTTGGTAAAGGTCTTGCCATTGTTCAGCGTTTAGAGGTCCTGCAATGGACCTGGGTCAAATTTAGTAGGACCTCCTTCAATACTTAACGGTATTGGATGGCGGGGGTCCAAACTCTTTGATCCCCTCATAAGTTAACTACTATTAATACTATAACCCGGCTATTTAGGACTGTATCCCTGCTGACTCAGACTACTTAGTCGAGGGTAACGTCACCTCCAAAAGAGGGGCCTACCATAATTTGCATTAATAACTTAATTAATTATCTTCCAATAATCCACCCTTTTAGGATTGTATCCTTGCTGACTCAAACTACTGGGGTGAGGGTAACGTCACCTTCAAAAGAGGGGCCTACTACAATAACTAAGATAATCTCTTAAATAAGTGCAAAAGTGCGGAAATAATCAAAGGTTACACTAGATACGAGTCGGAACCAAGTGATTCATCTTGTCTATCTGTTTTTCTTTTTATTTTATTTTCAGCATTTTAGTTAGTTTTTATTTTTCTTAGTTTAAAACATTTTTCTAAACCTTTTTATTTTGATTAGACGTTGAGGATAAACCGGTATTAAAAGCTCTTGTGTCCTTGGACGACCTCGGTATCTTACCAACGCTATACTACGCTCACGATGGGTGCACTTGCCCATATGTGTGTTTAGTGTTAGTAAAATATCGTGTTTTATAAATTTAAAACTTGGCTAAAAATAAGTGTTAAAGAGGCTTAAAATATACACCTAATATATATAACACTTCACACGCATCACTCATACATAGGAAAGGTACAAAAAATCATAAAATGCGTATCAAGGGAAAACTAACACGTGTAATCAAAAGTGATATTCATATCAACGGAAAAAATTATACCCTTTGCGTGTTGCGGAGGGGTCGAAACGTAGAATTGGAAACATACATAAAACAAAAAACATATTATATTTGACCTGACTTGTTCCCCCAAAAAGTTTACATCGAAACGTATACCAACTCGAATTTATACCGACACATAAACTTTAATATTCATTGTACAACCCGTGGGCGATGCGTCGTGGGCACGTTGCAAACAGATTAGTTCAAGCACTATGTCATGCGCAAATCATATGAAAGTGCATGTCTTGATGCACTTAGTTCAACTCAATGTATGGTTGAATCCAAACATTTAGTTCTTTAAAAAAGAAATTAGCGAACAGAAATAATTAAAGAAATTAATAAGTAAAAAATGTATATCATATATGGTACAACGATAAAGGTAAAACATTATAAATTTTTGTGATTAAACCTCAATGGTCTAATATTGCATTGTAATTGAAGTTTAACTTGGAAAGGAAATGTGTTCAAAACACAATTTAACAAAACTAAAAGCAAAGGGCCAAAATGTATTTTACTCAAAGTATGAGTGAAAATTTGAAGTTTAATTTGGAAAGGAAAGAGACTCAAAACACAATTTAACAAAACTAAAAGCAAGAGGCCAAAATGTATTTTACTCAAAGTATGGGTGTAAAGAGGAAATGTCGAAATGGACTCAAAACGCAATTTAACAAAACTAAAAGCAAGAGCGAAAATGTATTTTACTCAAAGTATGGGTGAGAAAGGCAAATGTCATGTGAATGTCGGTGGCCTTTGTCACCGACTTTGTGTTTTAAGTAAGTTAGTAATGTCTCATTTATAATTGGGTGTTGCTAAATGCACTCCTTTTTTTTTTAATTTTACTGGTTGCACTCCCTCCTGAAATTTATATATAAATACAATCAACTCTTGTATTTTTAATTTTTTTTTTGAGTAAATTACAAGTTTTGTCCTTTATCTTTACACCATTTTGCAGGCGGTGTCCTTTAGTACAAAAGTTGACGAGTTTTGTCCTTAACGTATCAAAATCTTACACGTTATGCCCTTTGAGCCTAACACAGTTAATTTTTTTGGTTAAGTATGGTAATGTGCAATGCACATGAGGGTGTTCTTGTCTTTTCACCTTCTCAAGGACTATTATGTAACATAATTTATATTAAGGGGCTATTTTGTAAAAAATAAAAAATAAAAAATATTTAAATAAAAAACAAAACTCAGCATTCTCTCACTCTATCTCTCTCTTTCACGTTTCAACTGCCGCCATCTCCCACCCTCACATGCCCGTCGACCACCACCTCCATCATCCCCTCATACCTTCAAATCAATGGATTTATTTCAAATTCAACGCCAATAGACGCTCAATTTGAGTCGTCTTTCATTGATTCCCGTTTCTCCGAAGCTTTCCGCGAACTTAGGGTTTTTGTGCGCTTAATCGTTGTGGAAATTTTATGGATTCTTGCGGCTATCTTGCAAGTTGGCTATGGATTACGAACCTTACGATATCAGCGGTGAGTTCTTTAACTTAAAGGCGATTGATAATTTTGTTAATCTATGTTGGTGAATTTGTTTTCGATAATTGTGCGATAATTCAGCTTGATTTGTTGATAATTTTGTATTTTGTTGATCTTTTTTGGTTAAATTTGTATTTTTTTTTGTTTTGAATACTTTAGTTAATAGGGTATGTGTGTGTGCATTAATGTTGCAGAGAGTGGGATATGAATGTGTTGGTATTTTGAATATTGTAGTATATGAAGCCTCTAACTTTTGCAGTATGAAATTTATAGACTTTCAGATTGTTTGATATATGATTTATTAATGACTTTAATTAATAGTGTATGAGTGTGTGCATTAATGTTGCAGAGAGTGAGTATGAAGCTTATGGACTTTCATATTGTTTTCAAATAAAGTAATTATATGGATTAATTGCAGGAACTGATGAAACACCAGAATCGTTCCCAGAAAAGTGCCTCACAAACGAAATAGCCTCACGTTTACGGAAGCACAGTATGCTCGGAAACGGAATCTACTTTCGTAGTGTCATGAGGCGAGTGGGTGGTTGTGGCGTTAGGGGCGTGTTTGTGGCGGGTGGCATGTTTGTGGTGTTAGGGCCGTCGTGGGGCGTTTGCAGGTGGCCTGGTTTTAGGGGTGGTTGCAGGCGAGTGGTGGTGGTGGTCGGTGGCAGCAGGTGTGGGAGAGATAAGAGTGAGAGAGTGCTGCTTTTTATTTTTTACACAATAGTCCATTGATATAAGTTGTGTTACACAATAGTCCTTGGGGAGGTGAAAAGACAAGAACGTCCTCATGTGTATTGCACATGAGTCATGACCATACTTAACCAAAAAAATTAACTGGGTTAGGCTCAAAGGACCTAACGTGCAAGATTTTGATACGTTAAGGACAAAACTTGTCAACTTTTGCACTAAAGGACACCGCCTGCAAAATGGTGTTAAGATAAAGGACAAAACTTGTAATTTACTCTTTTTAAAAAAAAATAGTTTAGGAAACATCCATATTTTTTCAAACCGTATATATATATTTTCAGTTTATTCAAAAATTGCATTAGCAAACATCCCTAATTTAAGCATTTTCCATAACTTCAATTTTGGATATCAATTGGCGTTAATTTTGACAAGAAAATATACTCGAATCCATAACATAAGAAGAACTCAAAATCGGACTATCAAAGCTCGGATCCTGGTTGGCTGAAGCAGAAATACGTAAGCCCCAGGGGCGGATATAGCCTTTGAAGAGGGGTAGCCCCGCTACCCCTTACGCTTTGGCGGTAGTGTAAATTTTGGAAAAATTTGACATTTTTTCGATTTCGTTACCCACTTTTATTTAAACGTTACCCCTTAATGTTTTTTTCTAGATCCGCCGCTGCTTGAATTATGAGGGGGTGTGCTTACAACAATGTGCCAAAAGTGTCGCATTTTGAATCCTTCAAACGCCCCTAGTAAGCCCTTAACCACATGCTTACTTTGACTTGTGAGTTGTGAGGTCAAACTGTCTCCTTTTCAAATTAAAGATTGATAGAGTATTAATAATTCAATTTTTAAGCAAAAGGCTTATAATATTACTGTTAGTGTATAATACTATATAAAGGAGAAGTGATGTACACACATGTAATTTTACATGACGTCCATCATTTTATCAATATGTACAACTAATGAATGCTTGTTTTGTGAGGGTAAAATTGTCAAAAGCATAAATTTTTAAAACACTAGAAGGGTATAATAGTAAATCAAACCTAACCCTACACTCACACACACAAAATATTTTCCTTCCCTGCCCTCACGAAAACCCAACAGACGTCCCTCTAATTAGCTTGCCACATTCAATAAGGAATTCCAAAGATCTTCCTCATTATTTTTCTCTTATCAAAACCACCCATTGCCATCTCACTTGCGTTTCAATCCAAATCAGAGACCTACAATCACCCCATGACTCTATTTTGGTGTTCTGCAAACGTTTCATTGTTCAGTCGATTCGTGTGTTCGTTGCCCCCTTCTTCTTCTTTTTCTTCTTCTTCTTCGGTGAAAACTATGCCAACGACTTTGATGTTTGCATGATTCCACCAGCGTTCTTCGTAAAGTTTTATTTCACTCTATTTATCCTCTAGGTTTTCTGATTTGTGCTTGATTTTTAAATTAATTTGGTATATATACTCATATTTACCCTATGTTTGCTGCTCTCCACCCTCTTGATATCAAATATTATCTTTTTTTTTGTTTTGTATTGAATTAATGCTCCCAATTTGTTGTGTATGTTGTAGGTAACTTCTAATGTGGTTTAATGTATCAGTTGAGGTATGTTTTGACATGGTTTAATTGAACATTTATGCGTATTCTTAGAGTCATTCCCTGTTCTCCTTTTTTTTTTGGGTTTTTTATGATTTCTTTTTGTTTGTTTTTTGTATATTCTGATTATCAAGTGCCAATTTAGTGATTTATCATCTATGTGGACTTATTTTGGGATTTTTAGTTGATTTTGGTGATATGGGCCGTTTTGTCAGCAGCAGCCTTTGAGTTTTGATTACTCTCAAAACCGTTAAGCTTGCATTGGATTTACAGGACCAACTACATTGAATTGGAAGCTGTTTCAAGTGAGGGGATTTTGGGATAACCATCTTTCCTTTGTTTTTATGTTATTTATTTATATTGATTATTATTATATGGCATATGATGATCAGAGTAGGCGTACCCTAATGCACTTTCAACCATTCAAACTTTAATTAATGTTGCGGTATCACGTAATGGTCGCAATGCAGCCTTGGTTATTTGCCTTAATTTTCATGATTGTTTCGTTCAGGTTATGATCTTTATTCCATTCCATTATGCTTTTTTTTGGTGATTAGTCATAAGAACATGCAGTTTTAAATTATGAACCTGGTAAATAATTTTACAGGGTTGTGATGCATCTCTTTTGCTAGGAGGTGCTGGCAGTGAGAAGGAGTCACCAGCCAATGATGGTGTGTTGGGATATGATGTTATAGATGATGCTAAAGCTGCAGTCGAGAGCGTATGTCCTGGAGTTGTATCGTGTCTTGATATACTCGCGGTTGCAGCTCGTGATGCTTCTGTCACGGTAATAATAAAACTAAATTAATTACATGTAAAACATAGGTTCATAAATTTATAATTATTTCACTATGTAGGTTGGGGGGCCGTCATGGACCGTAAGAATTGGAAGAAGAGATTCTCCACATTCAAACGCGGCAGAAGCCGCAACTGATCTTCCAAGAGGGAATATGAATTTAGGTGAACTTATCAGCAACTTTGCTAATAAGGGACCTAACACAAGAGAAATGGTCGCCTTATCAGGTTAGAACTCTTTCAGTGTAATTCCTTGATAGCATATAACGGATTTTTGTTTGTTTTTTCCCTTAAAATGTGACTTTAATTGCATTGATAAAAAAAGCAAAGGCGATATATATTTGTGACCAATATACACATAATGAAAACCCATCTGATACGATGGCCTTTCCTGACGACATTTCGTCGGGAAAGCCTTTAACAAAGGATTTGTATAGTGAGAAACAATTGCATATTTACAAGTCACAACAAAAATGCTGCAAAGCTAGCTACCGAAATGGTTCAGCCAAAAAAGGTCACTAATTGTATACATATAGGCAAATCCACCTATCGGGTCTGTAATAGAGTAAAGGTTATAGTTAGATGTAGGTTAGGGGATTGGTGAAGTGGATGAAAATTGGATATAAAGAATGATGAAAAGAACACTTTTCTCAAGTACAACTGTACAAGAGCCGATTTTTCAACATGAAGCGACTCGCAGGTTATCGCGAGTTCGTTATTCTTCTCGCTAACAGCTTTTATCTTTTCTTCATGCTCACTATTTTTCTCAATAACTTAAAAAAAACATTTTTTTAACCAACCCGACCCGACCCGTTCTGACCCAAACCCGTTTCGACCCGAACCAAAATAACCCTTTTTTTAATTAACCCATTTTAACCCGTACCCATTTTGACCCATGACCCGACCCGACCCTTGGCGCCAGGTGGTCAGCACCTTGGCGCCATGCTTAGGGTACCTAATGAAAGGGGGTCCTGTGCCACCGGCTTGTTGTGGTGGAGTTAAAGGACTCAATAATGTTGCAAAGTTGACTCCTGACCGTCAGACTGCCTGCAAATGCTTAAAGAGTGTGTATGCGTCCAACTCGGGCATTAATCTCGGCTTTGCAAGCAGCCTCCCGGGGAAGTGCGGTGTCAACATCCCTTATAAGATCAGCCCTGGCACCGACTGCTCCACGTATGTTTGAACTTTAAACTTCAAATTTACACTTTTGTTATTCTTGAATTTTGAATTTGTTTTTAAAGTTTAACTCATTTTTGCAGTGTTCATTAAGGCTGGAACTTATGCATGAAGGGAATATTAGAAGCATATGGTGTATTTGGCTATAAGCCTATAAATAATGCTCTTGTTATCTCTCACAATGTCTTTGGCTCTAAAGGGCAAAACTTTATTAATGCTCTTATTAAAAACATTTTTTTAACCAACCCGACTCGACCCGATCCTAAACCCGTTCTGACCCAAACCCGTTTCGACCCGAACCAAAATAACCCTTTTTTTAATTAACCCATTTTGGCCCGAACCCGTTTCGACCCGAACCCATTTTGACTCATGACCCGACCTGACCCGTTTGCCATAAAGGTTTTTTCCATGCCTTCAACAATGTGTCAGTGATGACATGGTTATGGTTAAGGTCAGTTCTCTTAAAGCATGGATAGCACTACTGTTATCTTTCAATCTTGAAACTAGAGACGGCAAAATGGACCTGTTAGGTGGGTTGGATAACAAATCAAAATGGGTAGATTTTTGTGCAGGTTGAGTTGGGTTGACCCGCTAACGTTTATATATAAATGTAGTGTTTTTATTAATCTAGATTATTAATGGTTTCTTTTCTTCAGTTAAATGCAGACGTGGATCAGAAATGATTGGTCGTGGCTTGTTCATGAAGAAGGCTCAGCGAAGGGACGAACAAAGTTGTCGAGCTAGCTTTTTTGGATTTATAAATTTACTACAAAAGTTGCAAATACATAGTGTAATTGATACATTCTGTAGTTTGCTTTATATCTTCTTCAAATGATTGGTTGTGGCTTGTTCATGAAGAAGGCTCAGCGAAGGGACGAACAAATTTGTCGAGCTGGTTTTTTTGTATATATAAATTTACTACAAGAGTTGCAAATAAATAGTGTAATGGATACATTCTGTAGATCGCTTTATATCTACTTCAAATGATTGGTGGTGGCTTGTTCAGGAAACCTATCGCGTAACTTGTTATTTGGATCTCATGTGTTTGGCTTGGGTCTCAATAATAGATTATACTGCACACCTTGTTTTTTATTTCACTTCCAACACCATATCAAGCCATCATGACTGACGTGATGTCGTGGTCACAATCAAATTTAATCCCAATACAACTAAATAGATAGCGGTAAGTGGGTATCGAACACAGGGAGTTTGTGGAAAATGTGTTATTTGAGAATTTATCTAGATTAACTAAATTAGACTAATTGCAAGAAAAGTAAAATTCAAGAGTTGGTTGAATTGGATTGGTTTTAAAAACTAAAAATACTAATTAATTTGCAAGATGAAAGTTGAGTTTGTAAACAATTTGGAGACGAATGACCATCCTAAGTTTCCGGTTTGTTTCAACAATTGTGTTATCATCCACTAGAAAGAACTACATAGACATAGTTCGTGTGTAATTACTTATTGTGATAAAAGGGAACGAAGTACTCAGATTCCTAGAACGTGAGGTTGTTACCCGATGACCAATCAACCCTTACCCAATCCTAATTTTACCCATGATATCTCGATTGCCAACGGCACCAAGAACGTATGGTTTCAAACTAGAAAAATCATAAGAATTAACAATTTACAAATAAGCAATCACACACCATGATAAACAAGACATAGATAAAGTTTATCATTCTAGAAATATGGAATCAAAACACAACCGTCTTAAACAAACCTTCAACCTAGGATGATCATAGAGTGTTTAGCCACGCATAGCTTCAAACAACATCTTAACAAAAGTTTCAATGTTCATATGGATCACCAACATAAAAACTAATGATTAACTCTTGTTCTTCACACCAAAAAGTCTCCAAGAAGCTCCCAATTTCGTGTACAAGCAAGTGGTAACCGAAAACCAATCATAAGTCCCCTTAAAACCTCTTGAAATCGACAATAAATGATGAAGTTACATTTTTAGATCAGTCGGAGGCGTAACCTACGGCTCCCAGCCGTAGGTTACGGCTGTCAGCAGGTCTAAGTCAACATAATGAGCCGTAAACTACGGCTGGGAGCTGTAGGTTACGGTTCTGACTGATTCTTTACGGCTCCCCTCTCCTGTTTTACGGCTGGAACATTTGGCAAATGATGGGAGCCGTAACCTACGGCTGGGAGCCGTAGGTTACGGTTCTGAGTGACTTTCTTCTCCTTATTTCTTCATCAATTTGCCATTTCCTCACTTCTCGATTTCGCCAACTTCCACCATCCTTCTAATCTTTCTAAATCCCTCATCTTGAGTACTTTAACACCTGCACATCATTTCATCTAGTGGTTACCAAGTTCAAACAATTAACCGGGTAAAGTATGAGATTTCAATCTATCTAGCTCATTCAAGGGTTGTCCTACGGACCACCCGTCACATCCCCACACTTACCCGTTGCTTGTCCCAAGCAACCCATTCAAAAATTATTCAAAACCACTAGCGATCAATTATGCAAACCAAGCTAAATGTGTCATCCTTTTACTAACTTTCAATCATACCACAAGACACACACCTCACAAAAATCTCTCGGTTACAAGAATTATTAGCATAATGTTGAACCACTCAATGCGTGTGTGTGTGTGTGCGACAATAAGCTTGTATAAAAATCAAGTTTCCTCCTAACAAATATCTAGCATGCTTTTGAATCAAAGGAACTTAAGGGTTGTAACGGGGCTAGGTGTAAAGGTAGGAAAATGGAGGAATGCATACATATAAGAGCTAATTGATTTGACCCGGCTTTTTATTTCTACTACTACAAAGCAAACACCAAATATATACAAAACTTCTTCAACATCTCAACTACTATTGCAACTAAATACTTTTTTTTTTTGTATTTTTCTCATTTTTTTTTTCTTTTTCTTTTTTTTTCTCTCTTTTTTTTTCTTTTTGTCTCATATCGAACTTCAACAATATATACAAGAACATCAACACCACATGCTAAATTTCCTAAACCGGGTCATCTCAATAGGTAAAATTTATATAGGAAGTAGGCTTGGGTCACAACCAAATGGTTTAAGGCTCAAACGTGGCTTTCTAAGGACCAAACCCCCACCCCTCACAATACCAAGCTTATATATGTAAAGTATGAGGTCCAACCCACCAATCCCGCACTCTCACACATCTAGACGAGGCTACCTAAAAGTCCCCTATCATTTCCAAAAGCATGCTAATTCTAGGATTTAACAAGAATTCGTACACAAGTTCTATTAACACACGACACACACCGCCACTCAAACAAAGAAATATCAATAACAATCATATGTGGCTCAAATTCTCACCAAGAAAAGACTAAGAATAGGTGTCGGTGTGTCAAGCGGGACAAAATCAAGCTTTCAAATTTTTACAATTTTTCGCTCGGGTTTACAAAAAATTTTAAATTCTCAAAAATTTCCCCCATCCCCACACTTGGGATACATTGTCCCAATGTATGTCTTTGAGGGAAAGATCGCTTTTAACCAACAACATTAGCTTTCGCTAATATTCTCAAATCCCAACTTTCTTTTTTTTTTTTTTTTTTTTTAACAAACAAACTAACTACTAATATTTCAAAACGAAAGAACATAACAAGATTAAGGAAAGAGTACATTGACCTGGTGAAGTTTGACATAACAGATGTTGTAGATCATTTGATTTCCTATCACCACCTTCACACAAATATCTGCATATCTTCCCCACACTTGAACGTTGCCATAGCCCTGAAACATAGAAAAATAACAAAACAAACAAGATCAATGTAAAATCCCCGGGTTGCCTCCCGAGCAGCGCTAAGTTTTCAGGTCTTCAGCTAGACCATGCCACCCCCCATTTATGGTGGCTCAAAGAAACGATTTCTATCATCTCCATTATTTCCTTGTGCCATTGAACAAAATGCATCCATCTCATGTTCGTTCGGTGGAAAATCATGTACACTCCTGCTTGAACCTTCATACTTTTCTTCACGACCCGGTGGTTTATTCGTTTTCGTTCTTTGACACATGCTTTTCATATGACCATTAGATTCGCTACCCTTCCCCTCAATGGACTCATAACTAATAATCCTCGTATGAACATCAAAGAACAACTTACGGCTCTTTTCGGTCATAATAATGATCCCGTCTCTACAATTGATTTGAGCATTTGCTGTATAGAGAAACGGTCGACCTAAAATCACCCTTTGTTGCGACGCCATCTTGGTAGTAGCATAATCTAAGACCAGAAAATCCACCGGGTATTCGAATTCTCCTAACCGAATCATAACATTCTTAACCATTCCCCGTGGACGCCTCCAACTCTCATCCGCCAAGCTCACCATGGTGTCTACATCTTCAAGTGGACCAAAATCATACATATCATATAAGTCACCTGGTAGCACACTCATACTCGCCCCATAATCCAATAATGCATGGGGAATTTTTAATTTCCCCACTCGGATAGGCACGATTGGCGCTCCATACTCTTTATCAGTTTCGACTTCGGCATCTTTCTCCAAACCTGCATTCACTTGATACGAAGAAGTTAGCAATGTTTCATTAAGTTCACTATTAGGAACGGTACTTACCATATTGATATTAACACTTTTAATGTTTTTAGGGTTTGTCACCGTGTCACTTTGTAGTTGGCTTTTTGCTTTCTTCAATATCGCCACATCACTTGCAAGTTGACTCATTTGGGTAGTCAACGACTGAATTGCTTTATCACGGATTTCGTCTTTTTGAATGCGAGCATCATCAAGTTGATTCCTCCTTTGCATCTCCGCTTGCATCGCTTTCAACATCTCCATGATCTCATTTCCACCCGAAGAACCTTGACCTGAAAACCCACTTTGATTATTGAACGGTTGATGCGAACCAAAGTTACCTTGATTCCCTTGAAAATTCGGGTTGGCTTGATTCGAGGGGTTCCCATATCGAAAGTTTGGGTGGTTTCTCAACCCGGGGTGGTAAGTGTTATAATTCATGTTATAATTTCTACCACCCCCTCCTTGACCTTGAACAGCATGAACCTCTTCATATTGCCCATCACCTCCTTGGCAATTTTCAGCCGCATGACCTATTTCATTACACAATGCACAAACATCATAAATTTGATTAGTAGTTTGAACATTACCATCGTCAACTGCATGAACTTGCGATCTCGTGACAGCCGGTCGTGCTCTCCTTGATGCTTGAGCTTTCCTCTTTGAGGTAATGGCCATTTGTTCCAAGAACTCCCAATCCTCATCTTCATAATTTGTGCCAAAAGTCCCATTTGTGATGGACATTAGATCACGTGCATCCTCGGCACACAACCCTTCATGAAAGGCGTTCATCAACTCCCAAAGCTCAATCCCATGGTGTGGACAATTTTTAATCATCATGTTTAAGCGCTCGAAGGCTTCATGGAACATTTCGCCTTGTTGTTATTGGAAACTTCTCAACCCTTTCCTAGCATCATTGGTCTTTTGGGCGGTATAAAATTCGTCTAAGAAAGTTTGTTGCATTTCCCCCCAAGTGTAAATAGATGCCGAAGGCAAAGTATAGAACCACTTCTTTGCCTTATCCTCCAAAGAAAATTGAAATAGTACCAACTTAATATCATCGGCCGAAAAACCTTGACTCCCAAGAGTATTGCAAATTGAGTCATAGGCCTCCAAATGGAAATAGGGTTCCTCTGTTGCTAAACCCTTATATTTCGGCAAACTTTGTAGGGAATTAGTCCTTACTTCAAAGGTTCTTCCTTGGTTGTTATGAGGAATAACCACCGGTGAAGGATTGTGAGTAATCACCGGCCTAAAATGCGCTTCAATACCCCTCGCATGCTCTCTAAGATGCCTCCTTGGTACACCAAACCTACCCCTTGGACGAACTCCCATTGGTCTTGGTATATGCCCTTGTGGTACATTTGGTTGTTGAAATTGTTGTTGTGGCATGGGTGGGTTTTGAATTGGCCTTTGGAATTGTTGTTGAACATTCGGTGGACGAACTTGTTGCAATGGTATGGAACGTTGCATTTGTGGCCCTTGTGGCCTTTGCCGAATGTGTTGTGGTATAAGTTGTTGTTGTTGCACCCCACCAACATTTGGCATTACTTGCATTTGGCCTTGCATGTAACCGAATTCCCCTTGATCTCCATCACCCCCATAAGCATACCCGTCTTCATCAAAACCCTCAAACTCCTCAAATCCTTCATCATACCCATCTCCTTGAATTCCCGAAGATTGCCCAAATGGAAGAGTCGAGTATTGGAAACCCGACTGGTTTGACGGTCGAAACGATGTAGCATGAACAATGGTCGAGTTTGGTGCTATGGTATGGCTTGAATATGATGGACCTGCACCCGGGAAGAAATGGGATAATGGTGGTATAGTAGTGGAAGGATTAAAGGTGATGGTTGGTTCTTCTTGGGTAGTAATGGGTTGTGTGGTGTTGGTTGGTGTAACATTTTGAGTTATGGTGGGTTCGGTAGTATTTGGTGGAATGGTGGTATTTGGTGAAGGTTGAGTGGATGTTGGTATAAATGGTGGAGTAGGTTCACCCGTAGTGGGTAGTGGTGGTGGTGGATCCATGTATCTCAGTGGTGTAATTGGTGTAGTTGGTGTTGTTGGTGAACCGCTAATTGTGTTCTCCCTTAACAAAATTCTGTTTGCTCGCAAAGTTCGTTCGATTTCCGGATCAAATGCTAATGGTGAAAGCTTGTGAGAGCTCCTAGTATGCATGCACCTGTCAATACCTGCACACTAACACACCCAGCGTAAACCAGAAAAATAACAAACTTAAGAAAAGAACAAAAATAACACACGTTGCGTACTACTCCCCGGCAACGGCGCCAAAATTTGACGTGATGTCGTGGTCACAATCAAATTTAATCCCAATACAACTAAATAGATAGCGGTAAGTGGGTATCGAACACAGGGAGTTTGTGGAAAATGTGTTATTTGAGAATTTATCTAGATTAACTAAATTAGACTAATTGCAAGAAAAGTAAAATTCAAGAGTTGGTTGAATTGGATTGGTTTTAAAAACTAAAAATACTAATTAATTTGCAAGATGAAAGTTGAGTTTGTAAACAATTTGGAGACGAATGACCATCCTAAGTTTCCGGTTTGTTTCAACAATTGTGTTATCATCCACTAGAAAGAACTACATAGACATAGTTCGTGTGTAATTACTTATTGTGATAAAAGGGAACGAAGTACTCAGATTCCTAGAACGTGAGGTTGTTACCCGATGACCAATCAACCCTTACCCAATCCTAATTTTACCCATGATATCTCGATTGCCAACGGCACCAAGAACGTATGGTTTCAAACTAGAAAAATCATAAGAATTAACAATTTACAAATAAGCAATCACACACCATGATAAACAAGACATAGATAAAGTTTATCATTCTAGAAATATGGAATCAAAACACAACCGTCTTAAACAAACCTTCAACCTAGGATGATCATAGAGTGTTTAGCCACGCATAGCTTCAAACAACATCTTAACAAAAGTTTCAATGTTCATATGGATCACCAACATAAAAACTAATGATTAACTCTTGTTCTTCACACCAAAAAGTCTCCAAGAAGCTCCCAATTTCGTGTACAAGCAAGTGGTAACCGAAAACCAATCATAAGTCCCCTTAAAACCTCTTGAAATCGACAATAAATGATGAAGTTACATTTTTAGATCAGTCGGAGGCGTAACCTACGGCTCCCAGCCGTAGGTTACGGCTGTCAGCAGGTCTAAGTCAACATAATGAGCCGTAACCTACGGCTGGGAGCCGTAGGTTACGGTTCTGACTGATTCTTTACGGCTCCCCTCTCCTGTTTTACGGCTGGAACATTTGGCAAATGATGGGAGCCGTAACCTACGGCTGGGAGCCGTAGGTTACGGTTCTGAGTGACTTTCTTCTCCTTATTTCTTCATCAATTTGCCATTTCCTCACTTCTCGATTTCGCCAACTTCCACCATCCTTCTAATCTTTCTAAATCCCTCATCTTGAGTACTTTAACACCTGCACATCATTTCATCTAGTGGTTACCAAGTTCAAACAATTAACCGGGTAAAGTATGAGATTTCAATCTATTTAGCTCATTCAAGGGTTGTCCTACGGACCACCCGTCACATCCCCACACTTACCCGTTGCTTGTCCCAAGCAACCCATTCAAAAATTATTCAAAACCACTAGCGATCAATTATGCAAACCAAGCTAAATGTGTCATCCTTTTACTAACTTTCAATCATACCACAAGACACACACCTCACAAAAATCTCTCGGTTACAAGAATTATTAGCATAATGTTGAACCACTCAATGCGTGTGTGTGTGTGTGCGACAATAAGCTTGTATAAAAATCAAGTTTCCTCCTAACAAATATCTAGCATGCTTTTGAATCAAAGGAACTTAAGGGTTGTAACGGGGCTAGGTGTAAAGGTAGGAAAATGGAGGAATGCATACATATAAGAGCTAATTGATTTGACCCGACTTTTTATTTCTACTACTACAAAGCAAACACCAAATATATACAAAACTTCTTCAACATCTCAACTACTATTGCAACTAAATACTTTTTTTTTTGTATTTTTCTCATTTTTTTTTCTTTTTCTTTTTTTTTCTCTCTTTTTTTTTCTTTTTGTCTCATATCGAACTTCAACAATATATACAAGAACATCAACACCACATGCTAAATTTCCTAAACCGGGTCATCTCAATAGGTAAAATTTATATAGGAAGTAGGCTTGGGTCACAACCGAATGGTTTAAGGCTCAAACGTGGCTTTCTAAGGACCAAACCCCCACCCCTCACAATACCAAGCTTATATATGTAAAGTATGAGGTCCAACCCACCAATCCCGCACTCTCACACATCTAGACGAGGCTACCTAAAAGTCCCCTATCATTTCCAAAAGCATGCTAATTCTAGGATTTAACAAGAATTCGTACACAAGTTCTATTAACACACGACACACACCGCCACTCAAACAAAGAAATATCAATAACAATCATATGTGGCTCAAATTCTCACCAAGAAAAGACTAAGAATAGGTGTCGGTGTGTCAAGCGGGACAAAATCAAGCTTTCAAATTTTTACAATTTTTCGCTCGGGTTTACAAAAAATTTTAAATTCTCAAAAATTTCCCCCATCCCCACACTTGGGATACATTGTCCCAATGTATGTCTTTGAGGGAAAGATCGCTTTTAACCAACAACATTAGCTTTCGCTAATATTCTCAAATCCCAACTTTCTTTTTTCTTTTTTTTTTTAACAAACAAACTAACTACTAATATTTCAAAACGAAAGAACATAACAAGATTAAGGAAAGAGTACATTGACCTGGTGAAGTTTGACATAACAGATGTTGTAGATCATTTGATTTCCTATCACCACCTTCACACAAATATCTGCATATCTTCCCCACACTTGAACGTTGCCATAGCCCTGAAACATAGAAAAATAACAAAACAAACAAGATCAATGTAAAATCCCCGGGTTGCCTCCCGAGCAGCGCTAAGTTTTCAGGTCTTCAGCTAGACCATGCCACCCCCCATTTATGGTGGCTCAAAGAAACGATTTCTATCATCTCCATTATTTCCTTGTGCCATTGAACAAAATGCATCCATCTCATGTTCGTTCGGTGGAAAATCATGTACACTCCTGCTTGAACCTTCATACTTTTCTTCACGACCCGGTGGTTTATTCGTTTTCGTTCTTTGACACATGCTTTTCATATGACCATTAGATTCGCTACCCTTCCCCTCAATGGACTCATAACTAATAATCCTCGTATGAACATCAAAGAACAACTTACGGCTCTTTTCGGTCATAATAATGACCCCGTCTCTACAATTGATTTGAGCATTTGCTGTATAGAGAAACGGTCGACCTAAAATCACCCTTTGTTGCGACGCCATCTTGGTAGTAGCATAATCTAAGACCAGAAAATCCACCGGGTATTCGAATTCTCCTAACCGAATCATAACATTCTTAACCATTCCCCGTGGACGCCTCCAACTCTCATCCGCCAAGCTCACCATGGTGTCTACATCTTCAAGTGGACCAAAATCATACATATCATATAAGTCACCTGGTAGCACACTCATACTCGCCCCATAATCCAATAATGCATGGGGAATTTTTAATTTCCCCACTCGGATAGGCACGATTGGCGCTCCATACTCTTTATCAGTTTCGACTTCGGCATCTTTCTCCAAACCTGCATTCACTTGATACGAAGAAGTTAGCAATGTTTCATTAAGTTCACTATTAGGAACGGTACTTACCATATTGATATTAACACTTTTAATGTTTTTAGGGTTTGTCACCGTGTCACTTTGTAGTTGGCTTTTTGCTTTCTTCAATATCGCCACATCACTTGCAAGTTGACTCATTTGGGTAGTCAACGACTGAATTGCTTTATCACGGATTTCGTCTTTTTGAATGCGAGCATCATCAAGTTGATTCCTCCTTTGCATCTCCGCTTGCATCGCTTTCAACATCTCCATGATCTCATTTCCACCTGAAGAACCTTGACCCGAAAACCCACTTTGATTATTGAACGGTTGATGCGAACCAAAGTTACCTTGATTCCCTTGAAAATTCGGGTTGGCTTGATTCAAGGGGTTCCCATATCGATTATTACTTGTTATTAATACGACCTCATTACATCAAGCATCTCATTGGATTCAACAACAATGTCTTCACATCACCGGATTAGATCATAAACCCATATTAGAGGTCAAACAAAAGCACAACAGGACCACATGAATAACATCATTTCCAATTTTACTTCAATGCACTTACATGATCGCGTGATTTGGGATTTTGTAAAAATGTTTGTTCTTGTACTTGTTAACAAAATTACATAGAATTCAAGAAAACAAAACAATGACTTAAAGAACTATACTTTAACACCCAATCTGATCGAGCAAACAGATGTTGACCAAAAGTCAAACAGTTGTTCACCAAAAGTGAAATAGATGTTCAATCAGATCCACTGTCTTCTTATAATTTAGAACTGTTTTCCTCTTCAAAACACTGTTCAACCTAACATGGGTTTCCATGAACTGTTGACCTAAAGTCAAACAGATGTTAAAACTACTGTTTGAGTTATTCAAACGTCTGTTGAATACTAAATGAGATGTTGACCAAAAGTCAATCAGATGTTGACCAAAAGTCAAACCGAGTATACTGTCTTTAGCTTACATCTCTGCATTGTTTCCGTTAGACATGGACCTAATAATTTACATGTACATATATTGTTTTAGAATCACAACTTCAAAACTAAACAAACAAGTCTAGTATCACTTTCGAAAAGCAAAGAACTACAACCCAAAAACTTGGTTCAATGTATCCTTCTGCATTTGCCTTCTTCAACCAATGAACATTCATCCGAACATAAAAAGCTTTTTACCTTTCACAAAGTTAAGTTTAAATGCTTGACCTGGAGCCATGCCTTTATCTCTCACAAACTTTCTCATTCCTTGCAGATAATATCTTGGTTGACCTCGAGATGAACCTATAGCAGCTTGAACATTCCAAACATCACTTGTCACGTCCACAATCTTCAAACCCATCTTACGATTCAGTCCAAGATCTTCAGCCTGTTTTTTAAAAAGGCACTGTAACAAACAACGAACAATTCAATAAACAAACAATTAACACATCTTTAAAATCTGACTAAAGTATTATATATTAGTAAACTCATCATCACAAACTTACAAAATGACCGTCCACACGGAAAGAAATAGGTACGATCTGATTATCTTCATTCACATCGACCATACCACCTTCATTGACATTAACGATGTCCTGTACAGCTTCAGTATCTGAACTCAAGACAATCTCTTCTATCACCTTTTCTTTAACAACAGCACAAACCTCCGGTGGAAGCACTAAATCACATGTAGCACAATTGAAAACCGTGATATGAAAAGTCTGAAGATCTATCATCTCAAAGATAATGAGATGATCAACAGTTATTGACAATTCATTCTTTATCTCCTTCCATCCGGTAATTATGTAAAGTTCATTGTTGATATCTTCCATCCCTACAGACCAGTTCTGGTTTTCAGATCCTTTAATAAGAACCGGATATGAAGGAATAGTGTTTAACATCTTGTGATGAACAAAAGAACGATTAATACTCTACAATCAGAATAAAACACATTATATAGTACATTAGTAAAAATATATCAGAAAAGTAAGTAAACAAATAAAAAACAACAATTAAACAACTGTATCTTCAAAAAAATTACATGATGAATAATATTCGAAGTTACATACCACATAATCTTCGTTACCAGATGGTTTGTAGTAAAATTCTTCACAAGGAGCAAGAGCAATGTCTTGATAAAAATACAATATTCTGAAACTTTCTAATGCTTCTTCATAATGAAATATCAACCATGAATCTGAAGGTATTTTCAAACTGTCTACCAACTGACACCAACCATTATAGAAATAATATATGTCATTGCTTAGAGGATAGATCTTGACTTTAAAAACATTTCCAGTTGTGGCCCGGATGTTTGTATTTCCAGTTGGATAATTAAACTGTTGAATCCAATTTTGATACTGTTTTGGGAAAATCTAAGCATAAATAAAAGAAACACTTTTATTGCTAAATATGATACGAAAAAATTAAAATTAAGTGTTAAACTAAGATCGGATAAAATTACTAACCAAACATTTCCTTTTACTGTCTTCAAGGTAACACGGAAATCCATAAATCATTCTCACGTAAAACTGTAAGAAACAAATGAATACAATCTATTAAGGTATGCAATCCATTACGAAACATATAGAATCAAAATCAATAACAGTATCAATCATATAGAATCAAAATCAATAACATTAAGAAACAAATGAATACAATCCATTAAGGTATGCAATACATGTAAATAAAAGATGATACAACTAATATATATCAAAATAACAATAGACAACATCAAAAAGGTGAGAATACATCATTTAAAAACAGTATACCAAGTACTAATCAAAATAAGTTCAACTTTTCAAATACACATGAGAATACATCAGTTAAAATTGGAAATTTATATTATACTTCAGAATAACATCGTTAGACGAACAACTTTACAAATAAACGTGACAATACATTAGTAAAGATTGAAATTTTATATCATACATCAGAATCACATCAACAAATTTATAAATAACTTTACAAATACAAATGAGAATACAATAGTAAAGATCAAAATTTTATATCATAAATCAGAATAAGATAAATACATGAGAAAAGTGAAATCCAATAAAATCAACAATGAATAAAACAAATGGTAGATACACGAAATGCAGATCACTTTTTTTAGAATCATATATGTGTATCATAATATGCATAATAACTACATAGTAATCGGATATACAAAAAAATTAGGACTATCAGAAGTTGTTCCAGTATAAGCCGCAACAATAAACGCAATCATAACCAACAATGGATTGAAAAAAAAACAGGGAGATACATGAATACACCGCCGTCGATACAACTTCTTCATTAAAATAGCAAGAACCATAATCGGCTATTGAATTCAAAACTAAAAGCATAAACATGAAAAAATACAAAACAAATCAGATTATTTAACAATACCTTTATTATTATACAAGATGATATTTATGAAGATCGGAAGAAATCGAAGAAGATGACAGAGTTTCTTGGAGAAAGTGTGGAAAGAAACGTGGAGAGAGAAACGAACCGAGATTTTTTGAGGATCTTTAAAAAGTTAGAAGGTTTAAAAATATCCCATGTAACCGGGTCGGATTATCCCATTTAGTTTTTCGTCAACATCTGTTTGACTTTTGGTCAACACCAGTTTGAGTTTTAGTCAACACCAGTTTGAGTTTTGGTCAACATCTCATTTAGTATTCAACAGAAATTTGAATAACTCAATCAGTGGTTTGAAAATCTGTTTGACTTTTAGTCAACAGTTGGATGGAAACCCTTGTTAGATTGAACAGTGTTTTGAACAGATGTTTAAACATCTGTTTAGACTTAAATAGATGTTGGGGCTTAAACTGATGTTTGACGTTCTATATCAGTTGTTTGGACTTAAACAGATGTTTGACCTTAAACAGATGTTTGGCCATAAACAGATGTTTGGCAATAAACAGATGTTTGGCCTTAAACAAATGTTTGAAGTTAAACAGATGTTTGCCCATAAAGAGATATTTGGCCTGAAAGCAAACATCTGCTTAAGGTCAACATCTGTTTCACTATTCGGCAACATTTGTTTGACTTTTGGTCAACATCTGTTAACATATAAACACTGTTAACATAAATTACAAATAATTAGCTAATAGACGGCATACAATCAGTATCTTAAATCATCAAGACCCTTAGGGTCTGTTTGGTATGGCGTAATGGAATAGACGGGTGAATGGAATGTACGAGGTAATGGAATGGATGATGTAATGGAATGGATCATTACCATTCCATGTCTTGTTTGGTTACCATGTGAGAATGAAATGAATCATTACTTTGTGTTGTTTGGTAAGAAAGAATCGACGAAGGAATAAAATCGGTGATGAGTGATGGTAGTCGGTGGTGGTGGGTGGTGATAGGTGGCAATGGTAGCGATGGTCGGAGGTGGTGGCAGTGGGTGGCGACGGTGGATGGTGGCGGGGGCAGAGGTAGGTGGTGGCGACGACAATGGTGGTGGGTGACGGCGACGGTGGTCGTCGTTGGTGGAGGTGGTTGGCGGCTGAAGGCGGAGGCGGGGGTGGGTGGCAGCTGTGGCGCGGTGGTGTCGGGGGTGGTGGGTGGTGGCGAGTGACGGCGGGGGCGGAGGTGTGGATGGTGGGTGACGGTTGGTAGCGGCGGAGGTGGGTGACGACTAGGGTGGAGGTGGGTGGTGGCGGGAGACAGCTGGGGTGGAGGTGGGTGGTGGTGGTGGTGGTGGCGGGGGAGAAGTGGGTGACGGCGGCAACGGTAGTCACGGCGGCAGCTATGTCAGTAGTGGTGTCGCCCGTGAGTGAGTTATTAAAACCAATAATAATAATAATAATAATAATGGTAAAAAATAATACAAATATTGATAATAATAATAATAATAATAATAATAATAATAATAATAATAATAATTTTCCATTCCTTGATGGAATGAAAAAAAAAACACCACCTTACCAAGGAATGAAAATTATTATATTTGGAAGGTTTACATTCCTTGTGGAATGCTTCATTCCATTACCACTTGACAACCAAACATGTTTCTTTTCATTCCAATAGAATGATCCATTCCATTTCCTCCTTCTATTCCTTCATACCAAACATTACCTTAACAATTTGACCATATGATTTAATCGTGTGTTTTATCTTAGATGGGACAACTCGAAAAGAAAATTCACTAAAAGGATAACATATTAAACGGGTCAAAAAAAAGCTCAAAGTGTATTTTACTGCAAATCAGGATTACCAACAATGCCAACAGTCAAGTCAACCATGTTTCTTTCACCTTTGACTTTCAAAGTCAAATCAGTTACTTACCAAATTCACAAATACATAAAATTTCTTATATAACAGCAAACATTAACACACCTAATAATCTTAACTCTGCTATAAACTGTAAAACACAAACCCAAATATCACATTTCCCTTTTAGTATTAAAGAATTCACACCAATTCAACGAAAATTACAAAAGTAGACATTCTTATACAATAACTTTCCAATACAGACATCCCTATTCAACCTTCACCAAAGTAGTCAGGCTCATTTCCATCAATGATGTCTATATTGTGAATCTTTATTGCCTCATCAATAATTCCCTGACTTGCCCTTTGAATTGTAATTCAAAGTCCAAGGAATCTGTGCCATCCTCATCCCTGCACAGTGTAAGATCAAGGAGATCTTGCAGATCTTCAACACCCAGGTCCAGTGCTTGTTCCCTTGATATTTTCTTCACCTCACCACTGGATTTGATCAGAGTCAATACGTGGGTCTGTTTGTCAGATATTCACTTTAATATTTTTTTAATCCAGTGGGTTTCTTGGGAGAGGTTTTATTGATGATGAGTTTGGAGATGGTGGCCTGGTAATTACTGGCTGAGCAGTATTTGTAGTTTGTGTCAATTTAAGTTTTTCTCCTATCATCTGCTTAAGGCCTATTTTTACAAGGTAATCCCCTGCTGCTTTATCTGCTGGTGTTTCTGCATCCATCTGGTTTTGTTTCCTTGTTTGGTAAAGGATGGCAGCAGGTGGAACAGTGGATCTCCTGATTTGTAGCTTTTGTGGCTTAGGTGGAACCACTGCTTCAGGGTAAACAGGCTTTTGTGGAACATTAGGATTTTTCTTTCTTAATTCTTCCAGCTTTTTGTAAGAGGCGAACACTTTATCCTCTTTCCACCTTGACACTTGGTTCCTTGACCCAAAATTAGCTGTTATTAACTCTTCTTTCATTCTCTTCAGCTGCAGAGTCCTTTCTGGTACATTTTTCTTAAACTTTGCCCAGATAGGAGGAGTCTGTTTCACCTTCTTTTTTATCATATCTTGAATTCTGGTTGTTTCACTTTCTAGCTCACTGATGGTCCATTCTTTGTACTGGTACCTTTCTCCCTTGTATGTTTTGTAAGCCATGATATTATCAAGATAATCTTTCCTCAAGGTTTCATCAGCTCTTTCTGATAAATTTTGACAGAGATCTTTTGAATACTGCTCCAAAGTTTTGACTTGGGTTAGCAAATATTGGTAGTATGTTTGAATCTCTCTGTCAGATTTTCCTTCTGTATTTCTTTTGGAGATATCCTCTGCTTGTTGAGCCTTTAACTTCAAGTATTCTTCAATGTTATTAGGCCTTGTATATCGTTGAACAGATGGCAAGTTCCTTTTAGTAGGGTTATCTTCAGAGTAGAAGGATTTGATCTCGTCTCTAACTGCTGGAAGATCTAATGGATACTGTACTCCTGCAGGAAAAATGGCAGTGTTTGAATTTGAGACTTGTGCTGAAGAGAGTGGGACAGGATTGGGAATGGTAACAACGGACAGTGGTTGTGTGGATGTTTGTGGTGGTGAAGGGTCATCATTCAGAATTATCATTCTCCTTTTAGGTTTTGGAGAGGTTGGAGGTGTTTTGGTGGGTTGAGTGGTGGTGATTTGTGTCACGGCCCCCGGTCCGGTGTGACCAGGTCCAGAAGCCGCGGGACAGAAACCCGTGGTATTTATTATTTAATTTGGCAGCGGAAATGTTGACAGGATCATTTAAAATGAAAATGCCCAATTATTTTATTTCTCATTTTCGGGACAAACCCCATAATTTACAGTAAGGGTGATTTCACTAGGAAATCCTTGTTTTACAAAAACAAGTTTATTTATTTTATTGAGCCAGATTCTTCAAGCGGGTGCGCTATGCGACACCTTTCCTGGTTCACAGTAAATCACCTGAAACATGTTTAAAAAGATTTTATTAGCGGGGAAATACTGGCGAGTCATTCAGGTTATAAAATGACACATTAGTTATAGATTATCGCATAAGAGCGATTACAATGGCTACTATCTTATTTTTATCTGGCGCCGTATCACACCCTGGTGACGATGGTCATACCACTATTGGGTTCTTTCACCCAAGTCGTGATGATTATCACTGTTAGGTTGGTGAACCTAACCGTGAGAAATTAGTAATGTGCACAATACCCCACTTGCCAGTGATTCAAGATAACCAAGACTTAATCCCTGTAATTATAACTTTTGAAAATAATTTGATTATTGTAAAACATTGTTGCTAAAAAGAGAATGACTCACATTGTTCGTTTAATTTGGACAGAACCTTGCCTACTGATTTAGCCTTGTAACCTAGTTTAAATAATAATGCACACGAAACTAGGTCAGTAACTTAATACAACATTCACGATAAGCTCACGAAATCAAAACCCTCACGACGAATGACAAAGTATAGTCCGGATTCGGGCAACACTTAAACATCCATCAGATCGGTTTCAATCAATCGGACATTGTATCATAGCAGTGATCGAGTTATTACCCTATTGTCGCAGCAGAGGGTTGGGATTTGATTGTTTTTAGAAAGATCAGAGCACAAAGTAACTTAGAAAACGAATTTTCACGTCGAAACAACACAACCATGCAAGTGCCAAACCCTTGCATTATATACTGAAAAATGGTCCCCCTCACGTGGCGCGCCAGGGTCACCTGGTCCCTGCGCGTGGCGCGACGGCTCCACTTTTAGGCTAGGGTAGCCTCGTGTCTAACATAGCCCTGGTGAGTCAACATTCGACGAAATTCGCATTTTACACTCGGTTTTGAAGATAATCATCGATTAGGGGATACCCCCCCTTGAGTTTTAGGGGGCCCTAATCCTAGTTTCGATTGTTCTGAAAATTTTATGGGTCATGCCCTACAACTTGGGGGTCTCAATTAGGGTTTCCTATTGGACATTATTAAAATAAGAAATAATAATTTTGGCGAGAGTTGTTACATCCTCCCTACCTTAGTTAAAATCTCGTCCTCGAGATTTACTGGAACAAGTAGGGATATTTTCGCTTCATTTCTGATTCTAGTTCCCAGGTATACTCAGGTCCTCTTCTTGAATCCCACTTGACTTTGACCAGTACTAGTCTTTTGTGCTTGAGAAACTTGACCTTTCTATCTTCTATCTGAAGTGGTTTTTCCACAAATTTTAACTTTTCATTTACCTCTATGTCTTGGAGAGGTACTACCCGGGATTCATCAGATAGACATTTCTTGAGGTTGGATACATGAAATACGTCATGTACCCCGGCTAGCTCTTCTGGTAGTTGTAAGCGATAGGTAACTGGTCCTATTCGCTGGATTACTGGGAATGGTCCTATGTACCTTGGACTTAGTTTTCCTTTCTTTCCGAATCGAACTACCCCTTTCCAAGGAGAAACTTTCAAGAGTACCTTATCTCCAACTTGAAATTCCAGCATCTTGCGTCGGTTATCTGCATAACTCTTCTGACGATCTCGAGCCGTCTTTAGTCTTTCCTTGATTTGAGTTATCTTATCGGTGGTTTCCTGTACAATCTCGAGACCTAATAATTGGCTTTCTCTTATTTCTGCCCAACAAACTGGAGTTCTGCACTTTCGCCCATACAGTGCTTCGAACGGGGCAGCTTCAATGCTTGTATGGTATGCAGTACTTAAATTCAGGCGCGTCCCCTAGGTTAATCAGACAACTGACGACTCATGTCTGAGGGTCCTTGATCACTCATACTGTAAACTAACAGATAGTCAATTAACACATAGCAAATAAATACAGTTATGCACGTATTTGCATAATTTATTTCCTAACACAAAATTTAGAATTTAAGTGTCAGCAGAACACTTCTTTGGCTCAGACCAGTGGCTAGGCTCTGATACCACATCCTGTCGCAACCCCCGATCCCTTATCTGTCCCAGGAACGGGCGGACGCGAACTCAGATTTTTGGTGGTATCAGTTGCGTTAATTTGGCAGCGGAAATTTTCATCAGGACCGTAGTTAGGAAATGTTTATCAGAGTAAAACCACCATATTTGACATTAATAATCACATGGGTAAAACACAAGTTTCTTATTACAATACATTTATAGGGTTAACCCTATTTTATTGAATTTAAAACATCGTTTATTAGGTAACTTTTATAGCCACATTTTTCCCAAGCCTTCAGTGCTCTCCAGCTGGCTTTTTACTAATTGGCTGTCACATTGTGTTACCTGAAACGCGTTTTAAAAACATTTGTCAGTGGGAAATACTGGTGAGTGAATCCCAGTTTAATCAAGAAACATTTTATCAATTAAAACAGTATTGAGAGCGGTCACATTGTTTATTTCTACACAATTACTCATTCAGTACTGTCAATCCTGACTTGTGGGTCATATTACACATTGGCTAACTCGTTGTCCAATGGTAACGTACTGTCATCCGACTTACTACACGCAGTAGTAAATTTTGTATACAAAACCCCAACATACCGGCAGTAATTGAAGAACTACAAAGACTCAATCACCGCTTAATCACATTGTAAAACATTTAATGTTTTGTAAAATATTACAAAAAGGTTAACAAAAATTGGATAAACTCACATTGCTATCTTAGACTTCGCGTAAGGGTTTCCTGGATATAATCTATAATTTATACAAATGTACATAGGTTAGTATCATAACCCTTTGAAAATATTAATGATACCCTCCCCGAGACGGCATTCCAACAACTACATCGGGCAGAACCACGACAGTTGTTACGGAACCCTAAATCAATCGGGCAGCGTATCTATTACGAAACTGGGGTTATAATACTTACAACGGAGCAGAACCTCGCTAATTAGGGGGATATAATACCCGCTTATAACTTCTATTACTTCAGAATTCGTTTAGAAAGAAAAGATGTGAGAGCGACGGAAATGAAATCCCGATGCCTTCTATTTATACTTGCTGAACTAGACTCTCACGCGGCCCGCGTGAAAGATAAGGGGGGTCTTACGCAGCCCGCGTACTAGCCCGGGCAGGGTTTAGGTGATCCGGGTCATCGCCTAGACTCGCCACGATGTCGACACGTGTCGGCCTCTGGTGTTGCCGTGTTGTTGATCTCTCGCGGCCCGCGTTAACTTAACAGGGGTTTTACGCGGCCCGCTTGAACTTAATAAAATCAAAGGAATCTGGTTCTAACCCTTATACCACCCGCGTAAGGATTGAGGTGGGTCTACGCGGCCCGCCTCAGCTTAAAAATCAGGTTTTATTTATTTTAAATATTATTTAATATATTTCGGGCTCGGTTTTTCACATACGGGGTGTGTATAAAGACATATTGGGACATTTTAAAATATACCGGGGTGTCAGAAATATTATGAGAGTGTCGGTTTTATTGAGGGTTGTTACATCCTCCCCACCTTGTTTTAGAGCTCGTCCTCGAGATCTACTGGAACAAATGCGGATATTTCCTTTGCATCTCAGATTCAAGCTCCCATGTGTATTCAGGTCCTCTTTTGGAGTCCTACTTTACTTTGACCAGAACTAGTCTCTTATGCTTGGGATTCTTGACTTTCCTATCTTCAATTAGTAGAGGTCTTTCTACAAATTTGAGTTGTTCATTTACCTCTATATCCTTAAGAGGTACTATCAGTGATTCATCAGCTAAACACTTTTTGAGATTAGATACATGAAATACATCATGTATTCCTGCCATTTCCTCTGGCAGTTGTAGCTGATAGGCTACAGGTCCTATTCTTTTAACAATCTCAAAAGGTCCAATATACCTGGGACTTAGCTTTCCCCTTTTTATGAATCTTACTACTCCTTTCCAAGGAGAGACCTTTAATAATACTTTATCTCCTACTTGAAATTCCAATGGCTTGCGTCGGTTATCTGCATAACTCTTCTGTCGATCACGTGTTGTTTTCAATCGTTCCTTGACTTGAATAATCTTGTCGGTTGTTTCTTGTACTATCTCAGGTCCAGATAGTTGCTTTTCCCCAATTTCTGCCCAACAGACTGGGGTTCGGCACTTTCGTCCATAAAGTGCTTCGAATGGTGCAACATTGATACTTGTGTGATAACTATTATTATAAGAAAATTCTATTAAAGGTAAGTGATCGTCCCAATTACCTCCGAAATCAATTACACAAGCTCTAAGCATGTCCTCCATTGTCTGAATCGTCCTTTCACTTTGTCCGTCCGTTTGAGGATGATAAGTTGTGCTTAGTTTTAACTTGGTTCTCATTGCCTTTTGGAAACTTGACCAAAAATGAGAGGTAAATCGACTATCTCTATCAGAAACAATTGATAAAGGTATTCCATGTAAAGAAACAATTTCATTTACATATAATTTAGCTAACTGTTCCATACTGAAAGTTTCCTTCATAGGTAGGAAATGAGCTGACTTGGTTAGCCTATCTACAATCACCCAGATTGTATCATTTCCTTTCTTTGTTTTGGGTAATTTAGTATCAAAATCCATTGTTATTAATTCCTATTTCCACACTGGCATTTCTAACTGTTGTAGAAATCCTGAGGGTTTCTGGTGTTCAGCTTTAACTTGAGAACAAGTTAAACATTTGGAAACATAGGTTGCTATGTCCTTCTTCATTCCTATCCACCAGAATTTTTTCCTTAAATCCTGGTACATTTTATCATTTCCTGGATGCATCGTATACTTAGACTTATGGGCTTCTTCTAATATACGATGATGTAGGTTTCCTAATTTAGGTATCCACATTCTCTTTGTATGGAATCTCCAAATTCCATCTGTTCCTTGTTCTAATTCTTTTAGCATACCTTTTAGCTTTTCAGTATCTTCCTTGATTACTGATTCTTGTGCTTCTCTTATTTGATCATTTAAATCTACTTGCAGATTTAATTTAAGAGAACGTACCCTTTTTGACTTTTCATGATACTTTCGACTTAAAGCATCTGCCACTACATTTGCTTTTCCTTCATGATACTGGATATCACAATCATAATCACTAAGCATCTCCATCCAGCGTCTTTGTCTTATATTCAACTCCTTTTGTTTGAAAATATACCTTAAACTTTTATGATCAGTGAATATGGTAAACTTACTACCATAAAGGTAATGTCTCAAAATCTTAAGAGCAAAAATTATAGCTCCTAATTCTAGATCATGGGTTGAATAATTCTCTTCATGATTCTTAAGTTGTCTAGATGCGTAAGCTATAACCTTTTTACGTTGCATTAATACACATCCATAACCTAATTTAGAAGCGTCACAATATACTATAAAATCTACAGTTCCTTCTGGTAACGTTAATATAGGTGTATGGGTTAATTTATGCTTAAGGATTTTAAATGCTTCTTCTTGTTTTAATCCCCATTCAAACTTAACAGATTTATAGGTTAGCTTAGTTAAAGGGATGGCTATTCTAGAGAAATCTTGAATAAATCTTCTATAATAACCGGCCAATCCTAAGAAACTTCTAACCTCGGTTGGTGACTCAGGGGTTTTCCATTTAGTAATCGCCTCAATTTTTGTTGGATTTAAATAAATTCCTTCATGCTTTACTAAGTGTCCGAGAAATTGTACCTGTTCTAACCAAAACTCGCACTTGGAAAATTTTGCGTAAAACTTTTCCTTTCTTAATAGACTTAAAAGTGCGTGCAAATGCTTTGCATGTTCCTCTTTACTCTTGGAGTAAATGAGAATATCATCTATGAAGACGATTATGAATTTATCCAAATATGGCTTACATATTCGGTTCATCATGTCCATAAATGCAGCTGGGGCATTGGTTAAACCAAATGACATGACAGTAAATTCATAATGGCCATACCTCGTTCTAAATGCGGTTTTAGGAATATCCTCTTCCTGTACCTTTAATTGATGATATCCTGACCTTAAATTGATTTTAGAGAAAAATCGAGCTCCTTGTAGTTGATCAAATAGATCATCGATTCTCGTTAATGGGTACCGGTTCTTAATCATAACCTTGTTTAATTCACGGTAGTCAATGCACATACGCATCGATCCGTCCTTCTTTTTAACAAACAGTATCGGCGCTCCCCATGGCGACAAACTTGGCTGTATAAATCCTTTCTCTAATAATTCATCCAATTGTTTCTTCAGTTCCTGCATTTCAGCGGGTGCTAAACGATAGGGTGCTTTGGCAATCGGTGATGTTCCTGGTATTAAATGGATTCTGAATTCAACTTCCCTATCTGGAGGTTGCTCTGGCAATTCTTCTGGAAATACATCTGAAAACTGAGAGACTACTGGAATATCTTTTAGTTCTTTTTCTTTAGTGTTAGTGATTATAGAAATCAAATACACTATAGAACCTTTTCTTATATAGCTTGCAGTTTTCATCACAGAGATGAATTTTGTAGTTCTAGATAGTTTATTTCCTTTAATTGTGATCGTTTTACCTTTTGGTGAATTTATTTGAATTGACTTTTGATCACATAAAATACTAGCTTTATTGGCTATTAACCAATCCATTCCTAAAACAACATCGAATCCTGCCAGATTCATGGGATAAAGGTTTGCAATAAATTTCTGATTTAAAATTTCTATTCTTGCTCCCTGCAAGATTTCAGAAATCCTAACAGTTTCTCCATTAGCTGTCTCTACTAAGCATTCTTGTGGTAGTTTAGTTAATGATTGATTTGGGAATTTTCAAAATGATGTATTAATAAAACTTTGGTTAGCACCAGAGTCAAATAATACTTTAGCAAAAATATCATTAACTAAAAACGTACCAGCTATGACATCTGGAATCATCTTAGCTTCATCTGCAGTTAAAACAAATGCTCTAGCATTTTGAGTATTCTTGTTGTTCGTAGCTGGAGCTAATTTCGGGCAATTAAGCTTGATATGACCTTGTTCTCCGCAGTTGTAACATATCCTGTTGTTAACTTTCTTCCTGTAGTTTTCTTCCTTGTGTCCCGATATTTTGCAAAAGTTACAGTATATAGAGCATCTTCTTGAATGCTTTCTTTTGCAATTCTTACAGTAGGGTGCAGAGGTAGAACCTATATTTTTCCCACGGTTAGAATTTCCAGAACGAAATTCTTGTGTAAGTTTCTTGGTTAGGTTCCTCCTTTGATCCTCCTCTTGGGTACGAACTAATTCATCTGTCAAGGTATTTGCTAGTTCTACAACTTCTTCTATAGTTTGAGGTCTAGCTGCCTTGACTACGTGTCTTATCTCTCCAATTAATCCCCAGATATAACGGGAGATTAACACTGGTTCAGGTGAAGCAAGAGTTGGCACTATTCTGGCATATTCGAAGAATATTTTAGTGTATCCCTTATTATCCACACCAGTCATTCTGAGGTTTAGAAATTTGTTTGCTATCTGTTCCTTCTCATTGGGTGGGCAGAATTTCCTTTCTACCTTATTCTTAAATTCCTCCCATTCCATATTGTAGGTTCTATCACTTCCTCTTGATTGGAGGATAGTGTTCCACCATTCTAGTGCTGAATTCTTAAATAGATTAGAAGCAAACAATATCTTATCTTCTTCAGCACATTTGCTTATCCTTAAGACTGCCTCAGTTTTCTCTATCCAGCGTAGGGTTGCAATGGCTCCTTTGTTGCCCGAGAATTCGATTGGTTTACAAGACTATAATTCTTTATAAGAACAACCGTAAGACACGGTTCTTCTCCTTTTGGGAATGGGCAATTGAAGTAAAGGTCCATTGTTTACACTGTTTTCGGGTTCGATGGGTCGCTTACTGCTATGATTACTTTTATTATTCGCTTCTTGAATAGTTTGAATAATAAATGGCATTGCATCTATGATTCCTTGTGCCACTATATATTGAACAACACTATTATCCATTTGGTTTCCATTGTTATTGATGCTTGGAGTCTCATTAACCACGTTAATGTTACTCTGGTTATCATTATTAAGATTTCCTTGATTTCCGTCATCGGCCATCTGAATTTTAAACATTTACTCCATATTAATATCACAAGATAATATTTAATATAGTTAATCACATGATACGCAATCTAGCAAAAAACGTAGATCATTGCTACTTTTACTCTATTTCCATATACTATTATGCATCTATTACACACTAGTACTGAAATAAAAATTACAATACTAACAGAAATAGAATCACACTAATAGTAATATGCATCCGTACACACATATTTTATTTTATTTTTATTATATTATTATTACTATTACTATCTCCTCTATCACATCACAGATATGGATTTATCCAAAAATCCATATTGCGCTTATCGTATTTCCATACGAGACGCTCTCCCACCTGTCTCATTCTCTCACTGCTTTCTAAAATTTCCTCCCCAAAAGTCCTAAGTTCTTGGACGTTTTCTGCACTCATTGGGGGTGCAGGTTCTAGGACTGGGTTCGGAATTCGGGGTGCAGGTTCCTGATATGGGGGTGAAAGTGCCTGAAATCGGTAAGGATCTTCTAAGATCTCCCTAATATATTCATCGTGGTAATAGGGATCTAAAGGGTCCATACCTGGATAGGCTCTTATGTTTTGTATGGGTGTGTCTTCATGTATCAGGTAACGTTGCACAAAGTCCCTATTATCGTCCCACCAGGGGTCATAATTTGGGTCTAGGGGGTTTGGTGCAGGTACCCTAGGGATTTCCTCTGGGTTGAAGTCATGCATCTCCACTTGGTTTTCAGGGTTTTCTATCTCCATGGGTTGGTCTGGGATTAGTGGTTGTGGGGCTACTAGTTGTTCCAGACTCGGGTCAGCAGTAGTTGTAGCTAGGATATGAAAATTAGCTAGGCTTCTATTAAGCATATCCTGTGTATGGGCATCTGACTTTCGCTTAGCGGCTGCTAAAACTCTTTGCTGTTGCAACTTTCGCATTCTTTTCCTACGTGCAAAGGCTTCCTTACTGAACCATCCTCGTTTCTTATGAGGGAATGGCTCTTTTGACTGGGCTTTAAAAGCAAACATTCCTTCTTCCTGATCAGCAGAATACCCAGAAATGGCAGGTTGTGATGAGGTACCTTCACTCCTAGGTGAATCAGACAACTGACGACTCATGTCTGAGGGTCCTTGATCACTCATACTGTAAACTAACAGATAGTCAATTAACACATAACAAATAAATACAGTTATGCACGTATTTCCGTAATTTATTTCCTAACACAAAATTTAGAATTTAAGTGTCAGCACAACACTTCTTTGGCTCAGACCAGTGGCTAGGCTCTGATACCACCTCCTGTCGCAACCCCCGATCCCTTATCTGTCGCGGGAACGGGCGGACGCGAACTCAGATTTTTGGTGGTATCAGTTGCGTTAATTTGGCAGCGGAAATTTTCATCAGGACCGTAGTTAGAAAATGTTTATCAGAGTAAAACCACCATATTTGACATTAATAATCACATGGGTAAAACCCAAGTTTCTTATTACAATACATTTATATGGATAAACCCTATTTTATTGAATTTAAAACATCGTTTATTAGGTAACTTTTATAGCCACATTTTTCCCAAGCCTTCAGTGCTCTCCAGCTGGCTTTTTACTAATTGGCTGTCACATTGTGTTACCTGAAACGCGTTTTAAAAACATTTGTCAATGGGAAATACTGGTGAGTGAATCCCAGTTTAATCAAGAAACATTTTATCAATTAAAACAGTATTGAGAGCGATCACATTGTTTATTTCTACACAATTACTCATTCAGTACTGTCAATCCTGACTTGTGGGTCATATTACACATTGGCTAACTCGTTGTCCAATGGTAACGTACTGTCATCCGACTTACTACAAGCAGTAGTAAATTTTGTATACAAAACCCCAACATACCGGCAGTAATTGAAGAACTACAAAGACTCAATCACCGCTTAATCACATTGTAAAACATTTAAGGTTTTGTAAAATATTACAAAAAGGTTAACAAAAATTGGATAAACTCACATTGCTATCTTAGACTTCGCGTAAGGGTTTTCTGGATATAATCTATAATTTATACAAATGTACATAGGTTAGTATCATAACCCTTTGAAAATATTAATGATACCCTCCCCGAGACGGCATTCCAACAACTACGTCGGGCAGAACCACGACAGTTGTTACGGAACCCTAAATCAATCGGGCAGCGTATCTATTACGAAACTGGGGTTATAATACTTACAACGGAGCAGAACCTCGCTAATTAGGGGGATATAATACCCGCTTATAACTTCTATTACTTCAGAATTCGTTTAGAAAGAAAAGATGTGAGCGACGGAAATGAAATCCCGATGCCTTCTATTTATACTTGCTGAACTAGACTCTCACGCGGCTCGCGTGAAAGATAAGGGGGGTCTTACGTGGCCCGCGTACTAGCCCGGGCAGGGTTTAGGTGATCCGGGTCATCGCCTAGACTCGCCACGATGTCGACACGTGTCGGCCTCTGGTGTTGCCGTGTTGTTGATCTCTCGCGACCCGCGTTAACTTAACAGGGGTTTTACGCGGCCCGCTTGAACTTAAGAAAATCAAAGGAATCCGGTTCTAACCCTTATACCGCCCGCGTAAGGATTGGGGTGGGTCTACGCAGCCCACCTCAGCTTAAAAATCAGGTTTTATTTATTTTAAATATTATTTAATATATTTCGGGCTCGGTTTTTCACATACGGGGTGTGTATAAAACATATTGGGACATTTTAAAATATACCGGGGTGTCAGAAATATTATGAGAGTGTCGGTTTTATTGAGGGTTGTTACACCATGTAAGGATACTACCTCGTCTACGTACAGCTTGGCTAATCTTTCCATACTGAAAGTTTCCTTCATGGGTAGAAAATGAGCTGATTTGGTTAATCGATCCACAATTACCCAAATCGCGTCGTTACATTTCTTGGTTTTGGGTAACTTAGTAACAAAGTCCATTGTTATTAGTTTCCATTTCCATACAGGCGTTTCTAACTGTTGAAGTAACCCTGCAGGTTTCTGGTGTTCTGCTTTAACTTGCGAACAAGTTAGACACTTAGATACATATCTAGCTATGTCCTTTTTCATTCCTATCCATCGGAAATTATTTCTTAAATCTTGGTACATCTTATTATTTCCCGGGTGTATGGTATATCTAGATTTATGGGCTTCCTCTAAAATCTTATTTCATAACTCTCATTGCTTAGGTACCCAAATCCTTTTTTTTGTGGAATCTCCAAATTCCATCGGCCCCTTGCTCCAATTCCTTTATTATTCCTTTCATTCCTTCATTATCATCCTCAATTGCTGCTGCTTGAACATTCTTCAGTTGTTCCATTAAGTCTAACTGTAGATTTAATCTAAGAGCGCGAACTCGCTTTTGCTTTTCATGATACTTACGACTTAGGGCATCTGCGACTACATTTGCTTTTCCTTCGTGATACTGAATATCACAGTCGTAGTCACTTAGAATTTCCATCCATCTCCTTTGCCTCATGTTCAATTCTTTTTGCCCAAATATGTACTTTAAGCTTTTATGATCTGTATAAATGGTAAACTTACTTCCATTCAGATAGTGTCTCCAAATCTTAAGGGCAAAAATTATCGACCCTAACTCTAAGTCATGTGTCGTATAATTTTCCTTGTGCTTTTTCAATTGCCTTGAGGCATACGCAATTACCTTTTTGCGTTGCATTAGCACACATCCTAGTCCTAGCTTAGAAGCATCACAGTAAACTTCAAAATCTTCTATCCCTTCTGGTAAGGCAAGAATTGGGGCGTTCGTTAACCTTTGTTTTAAAATACTAAAAGCCTCTTCTTGCTTAGGTCCCCATTCAAACTTAACTGATTTACAGGTTAGCTTAGTTAATGGCACAACTATCTTAGAAAAATCTTTAATGAATCGTCTATAGTATCCAGCTAACCCTAGAAAACTTCTAACTTCTATAGCCGATTGCGGGACCTTCCATTTGGTGATCGCTTCTATTTTGGAGGGATCTACGTGAATACCTTCGCGCTCACCATATGTCCTAAAAATTGTACTTCCTGCAGCCAAAATTCACACTTCGAGAATTTGGCGTAAAGCTTCTCTTTCCTTAACAAAGTTAAGAGTGAATGCAGATGTTCACAATGCTCGTCCTGACTTTTGGAATAAATAAGTGTATCGTCGATGAAGACAATTACGAATTTATCCAAATACGGTTTACAGATTCTATTCATCATATCCATAAATGCTGCATGAGCATTTGTTAGTCCAAAAGGCATAACTGTAAACTCATAGTGACCATACCTGGTTCTGAAAGCGGTTTTAGGTATGTCTTCTTCTTGTACCTTCAGCTAATGGTACCCGGATCGTAAGTCTATCTTAGAAAAATATCTAGCCCCTGAAGTTGGTCGAAAAGATCATCAATCCTAGGTAATGGGTATCAATTCTTAATTGTAACCTTATTCAATTCCCTATAATCAATACACATACGCATTGAACCATCTTTCTTCTTTACAAACAACACTGGAGCTCCCCAAGGGGATGAACTAGGTTGTATAAATCCTTTACTTAGCAACTCATCTAACTGCTTTTTCAGTTCTAACATTTCAGTGGGTGCTAATCGATAAGGTGCCTTAGCTATTGGTGTAGTTCCAGGAATTATGTGAATTCTAAACTCTACCTCCCTATTTGGTGGCAATCCTGGTAGTTCTTCCGGAAATACATCCTGGTATTCTGATACTACAGGAATTTCCTTAAGTTCCCTACCTTTAGCGTTAATGATTACTGAAATCATATACACTAATCCTTGCTTTCGTTCATAACTAGCAACTTTCATTACTGAAATGAACTTCATTGGCTTACGTGGCTTATCCCCTATAACCACGATTATTTCCCCTGATGGTGTATGAATTTCTATGGAATTCTTATCATAGAGGATTCGAGCATCGTTGGCTACTAACCGATCCATTCCTAATACGACATCGAATCCCGCTAAATTCATAGGTAACAGGTTTGAAGAAAATTTATGACCTGAAAGTTCTATATTTCCTTTTTGCAAAACCGTATCTATGTTAACAGAATTTCCGTCTGCCGTTTCTACTGTATAAATCTGCCTGAGTTTGGTTAAAGGTATATTAAGAGCTTGGTAGAACGAAGTATTTATAAAACTTTGGTTCGCACCAGAATCAAATAATACTTTCGCATAAACATTGTGAACTAAGAACGTACCCGCTATTACATCCGGAATCAGATCTGCTTCTTGAGTGGTCAGCTGAAAGGCTCTTGCGTTCTTCTTATTAGTTCCTTCGGCAGGTTTGGCTTTGTTGTCAGCTGGTTTGACCAATTTAGGGCAGTCTGGTCTAAAATGTCCAGCTTCTCCCCAATTGAAGCAAATTGTTGATTTCTTTCTTCTGCAATCTTCTTCTTGGTGCCCTAGAATTTTGCAGAAGTTACAGTACCCCTTACATTTTCCAAAATGCTTTCTTTTACAGGTACTGCAAAATGGAGCAGTGGAGGGTTGCCCCGTTCCTCTTTTCTTGAAATTGCTACTAGTATTACCCCCTCGGAATCCTTGGGTAATCTTCTGCGCCAATTCCTTCTTTCTGTTTTCTTCTCGCGCACGCACCAGTCCGTCAGTCAAGGTGTTGGCTAATTCCACCGCATCGTCGATTGTGCGGGGTCTCGCAGCTTTGACGATATCCCGAATCTCGCTAATCAAACCCCAAATGTAGCGAGAAATCAGCACTGGTTCTGGCGAAGCCAGAGTTGGCACAATTCTGGCATATTCGAAGAATTTCGAAGTATACCATCGACAATCAATATCCACCATTCGGTGGCTTAGGAACTTATTCGCCATTTGTTCTTTTTCATATTCAGGGCAGAATTTCCTTTCCACTAGATGCTTAAATTCTTCCCAACTCATGGCATAAGCCATGTCACTTCCTTTGACTTGCAGTACCATGTTCCACTATTCTAATGCCTCTTCCTTAAAAATGTGAGAAGCATACATGACCTTATCCTCCTCGGCACATTTACTTATTTTAATTACTGCCTCGGTCTTTTCCAACCAACGCAGTGCAGCAGTTGCCCCTTCATTGCCTGCAAATTCGAAAGGTTTACAGGCCAGAAATTCTTTATAGGTGCAACCAGGTGTTGCAACTTTCATTTTCTTAAGTATCGGGGCTTGAATCACGTTGTCATTATTGCCGCCTCCGTTAACACTGTTACTGAAAATATCATCGCGCGTGCGTTTACTAGGGTTGGCTTGGGAAGGTTCAACAGGACTTTTAACAGCAGCGACGATTGCCGGGATAGCATTGGCTATTCCCTGAGCAACGATGTTTTCTATATCTTGCCTATTAAGAAAGTGATCCTCATTGTTTTGCTCGGATTGGTTAACTTCGTTAACTGGTTCATTAACAGCATGTTCCATCTGATAATTAACAATATATATAAGTTATTGGTACAAAATAAATAATAACCAATGCAATAAAGCAATCACACATAATCATGTCAACACGTATAGCCAAAATTGTCGACTTTGCGACGTTTATATTTTATATAGTAGTATGCATCAATACACACCAATTATATTACAAAAGTTTTATTTTAAGTTATTTTACATGGTTATATTTTTATTATTATTTATTATTTTATTATTATTATACAAACACACAGCCACACAACCACACAACCACCGTCAGTTGGCTTTTCAAAAACGATGTTCCCTCTCGTCGTATTTCCAGGAGATCTGTTCTCCCACTTCTCGGATTCGATTTCCTGCATCCACCAGTTCCTCGCCGTAGTGACGGAGCTCAGCCAAGTTTTCTGTGCTCATAGGTGGGTTTGGTGCAGGCTCAGGGTCAAACTGGGGAAAATAGGCATTGGGGTTATTCATGAAGTTTTGAAATTGCCAGTCGCTTGCCCACCATTCTTCCAGTTGGCCGATAACAGGTTGGGGGTTGACAATAGGATCTGGGATAGCAGGTTCCAAATTAACTGGAAGTTGGGATTCAGCAGGGTAATTGAAGAGGTTTTCATCGGTAGGTCCGATAAGGTCACAATTTGCCAGTTTGCGATCCAGCTCCTCCCACGGTGGCATTTCCTGAGCTTGCCCGAAACTTTCCCCGATCTCTTTTCCTTTCCCTTTATCCTTCGGATCCTCGGTCTTTTTAACCTTTTGTGCAGCTGGTTTCTTCCTACGCCCACGTTTCCAGTCCAAAATTCTCCTCCTCTTTTTCCGCTTTGGTTTTCTTGCGGCTGGGCCTGGAATACTATTGGCTCTTCAGTATCATCCTGATAGCCAGTTATGGTGCCGGTCGTATCCATATCAGTGCTATGGATAGTAAAGTTTCGGAGTGTCTCCGATAGTTCATTCATGCTGTTAGCAAACATGAAGAAACACACACACAACTCTAAGTTAAAATTTCATTTATCAATTTAAATTCACAGAATGGTAATCAGAAAATTAAGTATTTCTAAATACTTAATTGGCTTAAATCAGTGGCTCTGATACCACCCTTTTCTGTCACGGCCCCCGGTCCGGTGTGACCCGGTCCAGAAGCCGCGGGACAGAAACCCGTGGTATTTATTATTTAATTTGGCAGCGGAAATGTTGACAGGATCTTTTAAAATGAAAATGCCGAATTATTTTATTTCACATTTTCGGGACAAACCCCATAATTTACAGTAAGGGTGATTTCACTGGGAAATCCCTGTTTTACAAAAACATGTTTATTTATTTTATTGAGCCACATTCTTCAAGCGGGTGCGCTATGCGACACCTTTCTTGGTTCACAGTAAATCACCTGAAACATGTTTAAAAAGATTTTATCAGCGGGGAAATACTGGCGAGTCATTCAGCTTATAAAATGACACATTAGTTATAGATTACAACATAAGAGCGATTACAATGGCTACTATCTTATTTTTATCTGGCGCCGTATCACACCCTGGTGACGATGGTCATACCACTATTGGGTTCTTTCACCCAAGTCGTGATGATTATCACTGTTAGGTTGGTGAACCTAACCGTGAGAAATTAGTAATGTGCACAATACCCCACTTGCCAGTGATTCAAGATAACCAAGACTTAATCCCTGTAATTATAACTTTTGAAAATAATTTGATTATTGTAAAACATTGTTGCTAAAAAGAGAATGACTCACATTGTTCGTTTAATTTGGACAAAACCTTGCCTACTGATTTAGCCTTGTAACCTAGTTTAAATAATAATGCACACGAAACTAGGTCAGTAACTTAATACAACATTCACGATAAGCTCACGAAATCAAAACCCTCACGACGAATGACAAAGTATAGCCCGGATTCGGGCAGCACTTAAACATCCATCGGATTGGTTTCAATCAATCAGACATTGTATCGTAGCAGTGATCGAGTTATTACCCTGTTGTCGCAGGAGAGGGTTGGGATTTGATTGTTTTTAGAAAGATCAGAGCACAAAGTAACGTAGAAAATGAATTTTCACGTCGAAACAACACAACCGTGCAAGTGCCAAACCCTGCATTATATACTGAAAAATGGTCCCCCTCGCGTGGCGCGCCAGGGTCACCTGGTCCCTGCGCGTGGCGCGACGGCTCCACTTTTAGGCTAGGGTAGCCTCGTGTCTAACATAGCCCTGGTGAGTCAACATTCGACGAAATTCACATTTTACACTCGGTTTTGAAGATAATCATCGATTAGGGGATACCCCCCTTGAGTTTTAGAGGGCCCTGATCCTAGTTTCGATTGTTCTGAAAATTTTATGGGTCATGCCCTACTACTTTTCTAGTGGGCTGTTTTCTTTTAAGCTCAGGATTTTCTTCATCCTTGGGCTCAGAAACACCCTGCACTTCCATTTCCACATAAACTTTCTTCTCCTTTTCAAACCTTGATTTTCCCTTTGCCTCTCTATCCTTTTTCACCTTTGCATTTTCATCAGCAATGGCATTTAAGGTCATAGCAACCTTTTTACAACCATCTGGTTTAGGGATGTCTGCAAGCATACTGGATTTGTCTGGTGCAATGTACAAACCATTTTCATATCCCTTTTTCTTTAGCTGCTTCATTTTCTCCCCCTTTTTGGCATCAGCTGGTGGTGGGTTGTCCACAAAGATGATAGTAGGAGGAGCAGAATCAGTGGTTTTCAGCAAGTGGGCCTTGATTTCCTTTATGTCTGCTTGTGTATCCATGAACCTAGCTTCCATCATATTTCTGATCTTTTGAACCTGTATTTCATGTTGCTGATCAGCATATGCCCTTTGTTGGTGAAGCAGAGGTTGGAATAAACTCCAAAGCTCAGTGGGAGTAGGAGCAGATGATGGAACAAATGTTGTATCTGGTGCAGCAGTGGGTGTTGCCTTTTGTGCTTGTAACAACTGTTGCAGCATTGACTTAATATCTGCAACGGATGTGTCCAATTTGTCAACCCTCTCCGTCAATTCCTTGTACATTAAACCATCACCCAAGTTAATGGGATCATCTGATTTCCCACTGGCAGTGGTTGTATCAGCAGTTAACTTAGGGAAAGTTTCCCAAAAGTCATCCACAGATGCCCCTTTTTCTTGGTAGTGGGGACTTCTTTCCTCAGCAATTGACATCCTTTTAATAGAACCAGTGGTTGGAACAAAGACACCAGCGAATATCAGAGTTGCTGTAGAGGAAATTGCCTTCAAGGGAGTCTTATTGATGAAACAACTGGCCAGGTGTAGATCAGTGGATCCTACAGCTGTAGTTGCTGCTCCACTTGAACTACTGACAGGAAGTACTTGTACTTCCTGCAGTGTAACATCCTCAGTTGTTGGTGGGTTAGCAATGATTGAGACACCAGACCCAGTCACTTGTTGAGGTATATTCTCATTAATAGGTGTTTGAGAAGAATTGCTTTGTGTCTGGGCTAAATCAACTGCATCCAACAAAAGTTTTGTTTGTGGGGGAATTTGAGAAGTGAGGATAGGTGTAGAAAGCGAATTTGCCCCGGGCAGTGGGCTGTGGATGATGGAATCAAGTGATTCCAGAGTATCATAATTTGGTGTCCCTGTTCTAACAGCCTGTTCTTTTTTAGAAGAAGCAGGAGGAGTTTGAGGCTCAGGTTGAGATCTTTCATCCAACTGCTGTGAGGAAGTAGCAGCAGTGGTTATTGGTGACTTTTGTGTTGTCAATGGTAGTTGCTCTGGGATCTCATCTTCCAGAGTTACCTTTGTTTTGGGTTCGGGGGATTTTTGTGATTTTTTCTGTTTTGGTCTTTTGGTGGTTTTAGGTGGGGGTTTCACAGCAGTTGTTTTATTGCTGTCATCACCTTGAGCAGTGGGCTCAACAGCAGGTGCCTGAGGATCAGTGGTAACTGCTGAAGTCTGCTCAGGAACCTCTGCTTGTGTTTTGGAAAGTTTTGACAGCCTTGTAAAGGTTTCAGAAGTGAGGCTCTTTATTGAAAAAGGATTGCACTGGATAAGCACATGGGCATTATATTTTGAAAATTTCTTTTTAAAATAGTAACTTAAAAACCTTGGAAAGAGCAAAAATGCCTTTTTATTAACATTTGTAACAAGACAATTGAAGATTTCCTGGGAATAGTTAAATTTTTCACCATGTAAGATAACATAACCCAGATATTGAATCTTCAATGGGATTTCATTGAAAGCAGTGGTCTTGTTTGAGACACACATCAATAAGGTATGAAACAAAAACCTTGTGGCAGGAGGAAAACTGCCTTTTTCTAAAGTGTCTTTTTTCATTTCCTCTTCATAACCCCTTTGAATGAAAAACGTTTGATACTCTGTTTTAGGGAAAGATGTTTTACCTTGAAGATCATCGAGTTCAAAAACCTCCGAAATGGTTTGAGGTGTTATTGTGACTGGAACATCCTTTATAGAAGAATTGATGGCTAAGGGCTTTTTATCCTTAGTTTCCAACTTAGCATTTTTACAGAATTCTTGTTGGGCATCCATGTAGATCGGAGCATCACAAGTCAACAAAGTTTTGTACTTTGAAGACGACAGAGCATCAATGATGGAATTGAAGGTTTCGGTGTGACTGGGTTTTTCAAGTAGACCCAAGTAGTTATGTGTGGATTTGAGTGGGAGAGACATCGTGATTTGTATATGATTGCGAGAGGAAGAAGACGATGAAGAGGATGAGTGGTTTTGAGAGAAATGGATGATAACTGCTTTGAGAAAGGAATTTTGAATTCGATTCGACAGTAAAAACACTGTTTGGGGTTTTGATCAGGGTTTTATAGGGGAAAGGGAATGCTGACGTGGCAGCAGTTACTAAAAGATTTGACCGCTATGTACTGTCCACGTGCTAACCTTTGATGATAATGGATGACAGTTGGTAGGAAACCACTGATGGAACAATATCAGTGGTTTGGAAGGGTTATAAATGAGAACAGTGACTGACTTTAAGCTAGCAGTGGATAGCCATCAGTGGGTTAAAACACTGATTTTGAACAACAATTTTTTTTTATTTTTTTATTTTAACTTTAATTTTTATCACCAAAACAATATTCGAGGAACTCTTATCTCATTGGAATGTAACGATTAGGTAAAATTGTAATTTCATTGTAATTCTAGTTTTCATTTGATAATTTCATTCTATAATTAATTAACCACATCAACAATAAAAATGTGAGCAGTGGATGTTTTTTAGAATACCTGTTTGGAATTCGAAATGGCAGTTAAAACCCTGTTTGGGGTTTTGATCAGTGTTTTATAAAAGTGAAAAGTGGATGCTGACGTGTCAGCGGTTACAAAGCGTGGACAGCTAAGAATTGTCCACGTAACAACCTCTAATGAAAATGGATGACAGTTGTTTAGGGAAACCACTGATGGTCAATATCAGTGGATGTTAACTATAAAAATGTGAGCAGTGGCTGTTTTTTAACTATCAGTGGATAGCCAACAGTGATTGAAACACTGATGTTTGGAGTTAAATAGATGTTTGGCCTTAAACAAATGTTTGACCTTAAACAGATGTTTGGTCTTAAACCAAACATCTGTTTAAGATCAAGATCTGTTTGACTATTGGTGAACCTCGGTTTGAGTTTTGATGAACATCTGTTTGACTTTTGGTCAACAGTTGGATGGAAACCCATGTTAGATTAAACAGTATGAATGAATAAACACTGAAGTATCATAAAACTTTGAATGAAAATCGTGAAAAGTTAAATGTGATACAACAATTGAGAGGAGACCTTTGCATTTTAGGTTTGTTTCTTATTTTGATTAACTGTTGATGATATTGAGAATTTTTATTGACACTGACATTTTCAAATATGTTAAGATGGATATTGAGATTATTAAAATAAACTATTACATAGAAAAATAGAAATTTAATGAAATATTTATAAACTATTACACGCTAGAGTTAACACTTGTTAGGATTTCGTAAACTCTGGCCTTTCTCCATGTGATTTCATGCTCTCTTTTGTTTTTCAGATCAGTTAGCATGTTGCAGATTTTCTGATCCTGTTTTAGAAGTTCTGTGAGAAACTCTTCTGCATTTTTCTGGAAATCTGATGGAGGAGAGTGGAGGACTTCATCTAGCAATGCTATGCTGTTCCAGGTTTTCTTGTAATTAGTGTCATTGATTATGTCGACTTTCTTGTTTAGTTCTTCGTCTATTCTTTTTTCTTTAAATGACCACATCGAGAATTGGGTTTTAACATCGCTGGTGTCTGACCAGTGGTAGAAGCTGAAGTTTGCCATGTAGATTTTTGTTGGATTTTCTGATGTGGAACAATCTTCCATAGACAGTGATTTGTAGGACAGTTTGTTGATGTTTTGAATCAAAAGTAATTATCGATCTTTTATAGAGTTTAAAAACGCGTCTACATGGTAAATGAAGAGGTTAATTGTAATTATGATAATCTGCTTTTGTTCTTTGAACTTCGAAAATTTGTCCCTTGGGTTTCTTGTTATTTAATTTTAAAGTTTTCTTATAAAAGTTGGGGATTGAAAAGGTTTTTGCATTAAAAGACTGCTGCTTTGAAATATACATTAATATGTTTATATTAAATCTACACGTTTTGATTGATTAAGTATATAAACTCATAACCACTTCACATGTTTTTCATCACGATTTCCTACGAAGACATCATACTTTCAGGAAAGTCGAGTAATATAGTTTATTGATATGGCATCATTCACTACTGGTAAAATCAGATGATTTAAAGCAGCGTTTTGTCGAGCATATAGAGGAACAAGTGTATGAAGATAGGGCTACTCTTCAAGAGCTGAATAGATGTTTTGATGGATTGCAAGTTGGCCTGTTCACGAGAGAGCAGGTTTCCAGAAATCTTACGCGAATGCCTTCAACTTCAGTTCGTGAGCTTTGTGTTGTCAGCAATATAGAGTGCGGTGATAGAGACGTGGAGTTCATGGCGATGCTGAAGGACATACATCGAGAGGTTCAGCAATCGATGGAGTTGAAGCTGACATTTCTTAATTCTTACGGTTATTTTTAGATTTAAAAGTTTAGTTGTTCAGTATGTTATGTAATAATTAGACTTTTAAGGTCATGAATAAATTTTAATCTTATGAATCTATGTTGCGTTTGTAAGAAAAAAAAGAGAGAGAATGTCAATTTTAAATTACCATTTTGCATTTTTTGAATTTCAAAAGTTATGGATATTGTCAGTAATTACTGATTTGATTTGAAAGCAATTGTCATGATGACATTTCTAATTTTAATTTTAACTTTAATTAAGAGAAAATAACCGTCAATTTGAAATTCCCATTTTGCATATTTTCAATGTCCAAAGCTCAAGAAATTAGCATTAATTACTGATTTAATATGCAAGAATGTAACACTCTACTTTTAAGAATATAAATTCTTACCGAAAAGATAAGACCATTCATTTTAAACATCAAGACAATCAATTACATAACCTTAGTTTAGCAATTACTAGATTTAACCAACGCTCAAAAGCAATAATAGGGCACATAAGTATTCCTTCATTTACATAAATCCTACTAATAACTAATAATAACAAAAGTTGCGGAACTAGATCTTGAATGTGTTCGGTTCGGAAGCATTGAGTTGATCATCATCCACGTACTTGCATTACCTAAAAGCTGGAAATTTTGACAAGCATTAGTATTAGAGTCTTTCGAAATTAGCATAATCGAAACTACGTTCAAAAACGGATTCGAGTAACTAAGATATGCAAAATTCAGCAAATATGACTAGGCACTACCGTAAGTTACGGTAGCCACTGGGCAACACTGGTCTGCCGTAAGGCAGTAGAAAACTACCGTAACATTTTACTCGCTACCGTAAGTTACGGTAGCTACCGTAACTTACGGTAGCTGCTGCATATTCTTCTTGTTTTGCTGTTTTGACCCGTTTGTTCCAGTTTCGCACTTTTAAAACATCAAAACACAATACGGGATATTACTTCGTAACAAAGTGACCCATCTTTGGGTTCTTTATGTTCAACACTCACGCTCCCATTACCGGTTTGCGTGTTTAATACGTTACTACCCGTCACCCGGGCTTATAGATTACGGATAAGATACTCCCGTTACCCAGTTTGTACCTACCCTTAATAACCCGTTTGATTTGCCATTATGAAGTCCATCATTCAAGCAAACCAAACCACTTAAATCTTCACATTCTAACTTACCAACAAATATCAATGACAAAACTAATTTACAATAGTAATGAGGCGTTAGCCACATACCTTAGAGCTTTCCCTTCAAACGAGTGTCCGCACCGGCTTGACTTTCCGACGCCTCAACTGTGTTGCCTAAAATGCACAAGCCAATTATCATTAGAACCTTTCGGCTCATAACTTAAGCTTGTTAACTTAGCCAAACACCACAATTAGTGTCTATCAACTTCTTTTAGGCGTTTTATCAAGCATCTTGTGTGCATACTTCACAATTAGCCATATCATTCTTGTTATTGAAGTTTTTCTAACCACAAAAACCCCAATTAACAAGTAGAATGTTTACTATCCCCTTTTTACATCTAACTTCTGATTATAGCTTGTTTCAACATCATTATTTACCTTCAGATTTCATGAGTTCCGATTATACATCTAAAACCCAATTGTTCATACTTATGTATTCAACTCAATACCTAGTTATAGCATTTGTTCTACTTGTTTTTATCAAAATTTGCTCAGAATCATATAGGTTTCACTATCTATATCACATTTTCAACATAATTTTATCCTAATTGAGCATCATAAATTTTACCAAGAACTCAATACATATGCATACATCAAATTCTCAACATACCTTGTGAAGAATGATGTTATAGACTCTAATTCAGCTTCATGCATTCAAGATTGTTTGATTTAGGGGCTGAATTTGGTGGAATTGATCAAAAACTAGGGTTTGGTCCCTGTTTCTTTCCTCTGGTCGCGCATACACCCAGACGTTCATATGTGTGTGTGTTTTTTATTTGTTTTGTTTTATTAGTAACAAGTTTTCCCATTTTGCTAAATCAGCCCCTCAAGTTATATGTATTAGTCTATGCCAATTTACTAACTTCTTTCCATTTAATACTTGGTATTTTAACTATTAATTATTTTGGGGTGTTACAAAGAAAATGTCATCAACAATTATTTTTATTTTTTATTTTAACTTTAATTTTTATCACCAAAACAATATTGGAGGAACTTTTATCTCATTGGAATGTAACAATTAGGTTAAATGGTAATTTTATTGTAATTCTAGTTTTCATTTGATAATTTCATTCTATAATTAATTAACCACATCAACAATAAAAATGTGATCAGTGGATGTTTTTTTAGGAAAACCAATGATGGTCAATATCAGTAGATGTCAACAATAAAAATGTGAGCAGTGACTATTTTTTAACTATCAGTGGATAGCCAACAGTGATTGAAACACTGATGTTTGGTGAGTCAGTGGTCAACATAAAGAAAGAAGAAACAGAGGTTGTCTTTCAGCAGTGGATAACATTTAACAATCAGATGTTTGAACCAAAACAGTGGTTGTAACAGACTTTTAAGGATTAATGAAAACTATCATTTTTAACTATTTTAAAGATGTTTGACCTTAAACAGATATTTGACCTTCTATATCAGTTGTTTGAAGTTAAACAGATATTTGACCTTAAACAGATGTTTGGACATAAACAGATGTTTGCACTTAAACAAATGTTTGACCTTAAAAAGAAGTTTGCCCATAAACATCTGTTTGAAAAAAAAAGACCAATTTCAAGAATACTATACCCAAACAATCAAAATGAGGAGCTTAATAATCATCCAAGTGTACTTCATTTTTATTTAGTAGTATAAAGATCAAACCACTGTTGTATTTATAACACAGATCAAACCAATGAGGTGATGTGATAAATACTGTTACATATAAACACCTCAGTGATATGACATCTAACAATCTAACAGAGTATTAAACACTGATGTGATAAATATTGTTACATATAAACACTGTTAACATAAACAAAGGTAGAATATCTGCTGTTGATGCTGAACCACTGTTGTTGTTGGGCAGTGGTTCGTCTTTGGGTTTGTAAAGGTTTGTCTCGAGAGATAAACTCTAGCGAACCACTGCTATACTAAACACTGTTACATAAGAAACACTGATACATAAATACTAAAGTTGAATCCGCTGTAGATGCTGAACCACTGCTGCTACTGAGCAGTGGTTTTCCTTTGGTTAATCAAGCTCTAGGTACATAAGTGCTTGTTTTTAACAAGGCTTTGTCTTCAACAGTGGATAGGCCTCATCAGTCTTTAAGTCCATCAGTCTTTATAAGGAGTAGTGGTTAGTTATAACAGTCCTTAGCATAATCAGTTGTTATAACCACTCAATAACCCTTTGAGAGGAAGCAAGTGTCGATCTATTTAACTGAGAGGAATGATTGCAGTACATCCCTGTTGAAAAACAGAGTCGATAAATTTAGGGAAAATGAAGTTGAAAGATGATAAGCCAACAGTGGACGATCTCATTCTATAGCTTCGATAAATTCAGGGGTATTCTCAAATAATACTTCCTAGATGCTTCCAAAGAATCAGCACTTTGGACATTTGTCGGTCTTCAAACATCCATTATCTATTATCTATTATCTACTATCTATTATCTATTATATATAATAAATGAAAGTTGATTGCTCCACATGGCCCAAAGTGGATCAATCAACTTTCATTTATTATATATAATAGATAATAGATAATAGATAATAGATAATAGATATTAGATAATAGATAATAGATGTTTGAAGGCCGACAAATGTCCAAAGTGCTGCTTGTTTGGAAGCATCTAGGAAGCATTATTTGAGAATACAGCTGAATTTGTCGAACCTGTAGAATGATATCGTCCACTGTTGGCTTATCATCTTTCAACCTCATTTTCCCTAAATTTATCGACTCTGTTTTTCAACAGGAATGTAATGCATTATTACCTTATTTAAGATACCTTCAACTGCATCTTCTGATAAATCAACATTCATTTCACTCAAAAGATACGTTCAACTGCATCTTCAATCATGAACTATTTAAAGAAATGGATGAAATCATACAAAAATACCCAAAATAAAACTAATTCAACCATCCAACCATAAGATACTTGCCGTATTAGAATGACCATTTTTACCTTATTTCAAAAGGGATGAAATCATGAACTATTAGAATAGCCATTTTTACCTTATTTCACAAATTTCATAATATGAAAATAAGTAAAACATAAAAAAAAAAATGAAACCAAACACCTGATATTTGTCGTCCAAATCTTTTAGTTGGTCCTCATAGTCCTACAACCTTTCGAAGTCGTTGGAGTCGGTTGGTGATGTTAGCAGCCTAATTAACAAACAACAACAAACAACAATACCAAGTCACCAAACAATCTACCTGCAAATCATAAAGAAGCCCAAAAATAAAACAAACCCTAACCTAAAACTCAAGATGGAAAAATGAAAAAATATATTTATAACTAACCCTAAACCTCAAATCCATTACAACATAACCAAGAGAACTGCAGGACGCAGAGTCGACAACCTCCGATCATCTCCGTCATCAAGTTACCAGCGGAACCCTAGCCAAAGCAAAACAATAAGTAAACACGCATGAAGATCGAATGAGTGAACAATGAAAACAAAGATTGACACTTATAGAACGGAAGTTATTGATAATCTAACCTTGATTCGGAGCATTGATATGAACATCGATCGGAATAGAGCAGAGCAGAGGGAGAGAGAAAGTGGGAAGCCCTAACGCTATGTTCCCGAGTTTCATTAAATGAGAGAAAAGAAAAGATTTGGAACAAAATAATTTTTAGTTGTGTTCCAGAGTTTCATTAAAGAAGAGAAAAGAAGAGAAAATAAGAGATTTTTTGTCTAAAATTAATCTTTCCAATTTGGAAAGAACCAGAGAGAAAAGAAAAGAGAATGAAAGAATCATTTCTTTTCTCTCTTTAATTTAACTCGGGAACATAGTGTTAATGAGTAAATGAGGGCAGTGGTACCGTTGGGCGGGAAAAGGGGTAAAACGATGCCCTCGTCTACTGACACGTGGCCCAAATCACTTTCATTTATTATCTATATATATTCTAAAGTTTAGTTATATGTTCTATTTTAAAACCAAAATTTATGGTTGTTTTAAATGCACAAGCCTATAAAAATCCTATTAATTGCATTTAATTTACATTAAATAAATAAGAGATAAGATAAAAAATAAAATAAAATAATTATATATCAATAATCATTAAAATTAATATCAATCAATAACACATTATACTAAATAATATATTATAGATAAAGGTAGATTAGTTTAAAGTTAACTTTGATCTTAATTTTTTTTAATAATTGGTTTAAAGATAATTATTCCAAACTTATGATTATTCTATAAAATGATCTTTGACAAGGTAACCATAAATTTAAATTTCGAAGTAACTAATATATTAAAAGTAGCTCAAATATAATTCGTAATAAAAACACAACAATATATTTTCAAAGAAAACATATAATAAAAAAATAGGTAAAGGGATCCAAATGATATCAAATATTAAGAACTTATCCATGATATTAGTATCAGAATTTAATAGATTAAGATAAAATTTAAACCGAAAGATCATAAGTATCATAAAAATATCATTACATTAAAGTTAAAAAGTAAAGAAAAGAATTATTATTATAATATTAAAATAATAAAAATATTTAAAAAACTATATATATTATTAAAATATTAAAATTACTATTTGTACCGATACCAAACAAGACCGTACCGGTATTTTCGATACCAGTACCGGTTGACACCAAGCTTATCCCACCCTGTGATACTAAAAAATCATTAAATTAAAGGTAAAAAGTAAAAAAAAAAGGAATTATTATTATAATATTAAAATAATATAAGTATTAAAATAACTATATATTCTAATATATTATTAACAAGATTTTGGCTAAATTAATTAGATTATTATAAATAATAATAATAATTTACAAATAAAACAACACAATTTGCAACAAAGCAATGCATGAAACACCATATTAACATATAGTGCAGTACATTAATGCTAGAACCTAATGCAAATTAATAGTTACATTACTTTAATCATTTGTGTAAAAAATAATTCCACAAACCCTAGATCATCTGATAATAACAATAAGAAGAAAGCTCCGGCCGCACACAAATCTCCGGTATTCGACTGCGATTGCTTCGATTGTTACACGAACTACTGGTTCCGGTGGGACACGTCTGTTAACCGAGAGCTAATTCATCAAGTAATTGAAGCATTTGAAGAAAACCTTACCAGTAGTGAACAGGTTAACTGCCGCGGCCGTAAACCTAACCAGAAGAAAGAGAAGGCGAGTCATCAGAGGTTCGCCGGAAAAGCTTTAAATCCTCCGCCAGAGGTTTTGGTTTCGCCTCCGTACGACGTCTCATTAGTTGAAGAATGTGCAAAGGAAGAACATGAGGTAGTGGAGGAGTCGCCGGAGATGGATGCAACGGCGAGAAGAGGACTTCCGGAAGTGAAAAGGTTGTTTAACTGGCGTTTGTGGGGACTTTGGAGTCCGTGATATTCATCCTTCGCCTCTCAATATATGCTCTCAAATCCATAATTAACTTCTCCCCAATTGAAGATCTTCATCGATTAGGCACACAACTCTCAGACATATATCTTCGATTGATCTCATGCACAGGCTCGCCATCAGGCTCTCCATCAGTCATTGGAATCGTAATTAACTTCTCCCCAATTGAAGATCTTCATCGATTTGGCACACAATTCTCAGACATATATCTTCGATTGATCTTCTGCACTGGCTCTCCATCAGTCGGCAACTTCAATTGGAATCAAAATGGGTCATTTACTTGCTCCTTTAATTACACATCATCCTCCGACTCTCCAGCAACCTTTAAGTGCAATATCTATATCTCTAAGATGAAGATAATGTATGGTAATGAAGATTTGGAGCAGCAAGAGGTAAAAAAAGCCCGAATTTTTCCTTTTATAAATTCGATTCGTGAGTGTTAGTGTGTGTGTGTTTATATTGATTAGGGTTTCATCAAATGCAATGTGAGGGTTTCCAATCGGTGTTTATACAAATAATATTGAACCCAATTTTTATGTATGTGTATGCAGTGTGTAGTATGGGGTCTTGCTTACCTCATTCAAGGAATAACAATGAAAGACAGGGGTCATTGATTTCGAAAAACTCCGCCCCTTTGTTCGCCTTCTTCCTGATTTTAAGTTATGGTGAGTCAATTTCCTTTTTTCCGATTCTAATCAATTAAGAACTATACGTGATTAACCAACGAATTGTGGTAGATTTTTTGTTTCTATTGCAGTATTTGGATTGAATTGACTGTTACAATTTAATAATCGTCAGTTATAGTTCGTTTTTTGAATATAGAGAAACACTGACTTATTTAAGGTGCTTGATTTGGGTGAATAGTAGCAATATAAACTGCTATTGTAATTTGGTGTGATATTCAATTCAGTATCAGCAACCTAATCAAATTGTGCCCTAAACATAGAGTAAATGTGTTCACCAGCAAGGTAATAATATGTACTAATTTTCAATTATCAGTGACTTCTAATAAGGAAATATAGCTATTAGGTTATGTCAAGGTAAGCATAGTTTATAAAGAATATGTTGCAGAATAAAGTTAATACAACATTTTAGTAATAAATAATAAACTGCTTTCTTATCTATTATAAAAGGGAACAAAACTTGCAATTTGACTTTTAGATGTCAAAACTGAATTTATATGTATATGTGTATGTAGTATAATATATATATTTAACATCTATTTTACACTATCTAAAACAATGAAAAAGAAAAAATAAAAATAAAAAATTTGAAAACTGTGACGTCTTTTGAAGAGGGTTGAGAAATCACACGTCCATGGATTTGAAGTTTTGTGAGACCACATGTGGTGGGGCGCAAACCTCTCTCAAAGCGTCTTAAAAACGCGGGGGAACACTGTACCCTCGAGCGTTTTGGGCCTTTTTTGACTGGTAGTGCTACCACAAAGCGTCGAACGAGGAATGGACTTTGGTCAAAATAACCATGGTCAAACGGCTAACTTTAAAAAAAAACCGGTTTTTGTTTTAAAAATCTATACTATATTCGCACTTTCGTACCATGTCACACACTATCTATATCAGTCGTCGTTCCAGGAAAAAACAATAACTATTATGCATGTCGTGCATCGCACGGGTGTTCCCCTGGTATATATAATAGAATAGATAACAGACACGGGTTTGGGTAGAGTAATTTAAATCAAAAGGTTGAAATGGGTTAAATAAAAAAAGTTTCTATGTTTGGGTTGAGAAGTTTAGAGTAACGGTTCTTTTAGGGTTAACTGAGCGACACCCCAATCTCCAGTTCTCCACCCTCTCCGGCCTCCGCCATCTCCTCCGCCACCCTCCGCCGGCATCTCCGATTTATCACACTCCGCCGATCAAGACGACGCCATTCGCCATCTCAAAAATTCAATTGTTTCCAGATTACAAGGCCTAAAGCGGAAGGTAATCTCTCTTTTTTTTTAAACCTAATTTGCAATTAGTTTGCTAGGGTTTCGATTATCTTAATGCAGCACTTGATTATTGTTTTATTCATTGATTGGGTGGGGGTTGAACAGGCGAATTTGATGAAAAAAATTGAAGCAAGAAGTTGTTGTAATTTGAAAACTGGGTGGGAGTAGGTGGAAATAACAACACTTTGACTGCGTTTTAGTTCAGCGACCCCATTTGATAATTGACAATTATCATTGTTTGTTTTACTCAATATTGGTGCAAATTCTGTATGTTTAGTTTGTGTTTTTCATATTTTTTTGGATTATTTAAATGATTAACGTGGAAATGTGGACTAGGTTTGTTTTGTTTTGACACCAGAGAGTCAGAGACTTGGTTTGATATGGTTCTGTTTGAACTTTGAAGTATAGTTAGTTTGTGTGGTTCAATTAGGTTTAATATGGGCGTGCATAGGTTGGCTTTGTGTGCAAACCGAAGGTTCGGTTTTCGCTTTTTTCGTATGGGTTGGATGGGTCGGTTTTCGGTTTTAAATTTAGCTTTAGAAATGATAGGACCCAAAAAAAAATTAGCAGAAAGTAGTGAACCTGTTATTGAATTTGGGCCATAATAACATATGTGATTGAAGTTTTTTTAGGTTTAACAGGAATGTTGATGTGTACATTAATTGTTCTGTTTGTTAATCTTTTATTTGTTTTGTTGTATTTGAGTTTGATTAATATTTGCTTACATGGGTGTGATTAGATTTAATTTAATTTATTTAATTCAGTTTTGGATCTGTTTGTTAATCTTTTACTAGTTTTGTTGTATTTGAGTTTGATTAATATTTATATGTGAATCACCTTAATTTTGAGGAATTTTTTTTGGTCCGATCTCATATGGTTTCTGCTCTTTAGTACTATGATAGCAAGTTTTGATTTTTAATTAAGTTATATATTTAAAAAAAAGATAATCTTGATTTTAGAATATGAAGGTACATACCCTGGATGATTATTTTCTTTAGTTTTATGGTTCTGGTTTCGATCGAACTAAAAAACGGCACTGTTGTTCATGGAACAATCACAGGCACTTACCGTTTCATTGTTATCAACCACCCCACCCCACCCCAAACACTATTGACAGGAGCAGTACACATGTATATGTAATTACTTGAAGCAGCAAAAAACAAAAGTAGAAGAAAAAAGATGAGAGGTAAAAGAACTCCAATTATAAGTCATTAAGTCATGAAACTAACTTTTGTATTTGAATTTTGTTTACTGAGTTACTTGAAGATCTAAAAGAAATCATTTAAGAATAAAAACTAGTTGTTAAACACATCAAATTTCCTCAACTCATCATCATCATCATCATACTCAGTATATCCCACCAATAGCAAAGCTAAGGTAGGGTCTGAGGAGGGTGAGATGTAGACAGCCTTACCTCTACCCCATAGGAATAGAGAGGCTGCTTCCAATGAGACCCCCGGCTCGATTGTGGTTTTGCATCAAGCCTTGGACATAAGGCACATAACACTCAGCAATTGAGACAAACGCCGATTAGTGCATGCACCCCCTTGTCTTTTGGCTATCAACGCCACCACATGATGCATGATTAACCGTCCCCCTCTTTTAACGTTATTTTCACGAAATTAGTAAAATAACGTTAAAATTTCCTCAACTAAAAGTCTAAAACTATCTACAAATTTAAAAACTCATAAAAATTACTTCAAATCCAATTCCTTGGCATTCAGTGATCGTAGAAGTAGATAAATCTGGAACATCTTGAGAGTTGACTACTGGTGGCAGTCTTTGTTGACCTTCTTCAACAACAGCACCAGTATTACCTGAAGAAGCCCACTTTTTTGACCCGAACCTGTCCCGACCCGAACCCATTCTCAACCCGAACCAATCGGTCCAATCCGGACCCGTTTTAACCCGACAAAATTGCCCCTTGATGTACAATCTCTTAAAAAAACATGTTTTTAACTAACCCGACCCGAAACCCGTTCTGATCCGAAACCCGTTCTGACCCGAACCCGTTCCGACCCGAACCCGTTTCGACCCGAACCAAAGCAACCCTTTTTTTAATTGACCCGTTTTGACCTGTACCCATTTTGACCCGAACCCGTTTTGACCCATGACCCGACCCGACCCAACCCGTTTGCCAGGTCTACATGACAGTCATATTCTCCAAGAAGAATCAAATCACCCATATAGATTTCAGGTCTAAAAATTTAGTTATTTTGATATTGTCAAACAAAGCTAAACTTGTTTTTGTTACAACAGATTCATAACTAGAGATGAGTTGATACGGACTTTTTTCCGATCGGAACCACTGCGGTTCATGATACCGACCGAACAGAAATTGCAGATGATTCATGCGTCAATCTCAACGGCAGTTCGTGATACGGACTTTTCCTGATCGTATCGGCACAACGACAACTTTTTAACAACGATTCTGCCGTTGCTAACTTGCACAGTAGCAATTAAGTTGCAAATTAGGTTTTGTAAATTTAGAACATAGAGTGTTGATTGTGAATTGATAGTGTAAAAGTTGTGGGAATGGATTTTTAGAGGGGTAGACCTTGAAAAGTTTTAAATTGTTTTTTTTTTTTTGAAAAGGAGGTATGAAAAGTAAAAAATGGGGTGCATTTAGCCACACCCGTTATAATTGTATATTTGAATTATATATTATGTGTCTCATTTATAAATGTCTCATAAACGCTAAAGTGTGGAACGGCTGTGCCGAGCCTTGTAAACTTCAGGTTTAGTAAATCTGCGATTTTGATACAAAAGAAAACCTAAACAGAGGTAGCCTCTAAAACCCTCCTCTTGTTGCTCCGGCAGGTGAACGCAAACCGGCAGAGATGGGAACTTCCGTTCAGGTGACCCCACTGTGTGGAGTATACAATGAAAACCCTTTATCATACCTAGTCTCCATTGATGCCTTCAACATTCTTATCGATTGTGGCTGGAACGATCACTTCGATCCCTCCCTCCTTCAACCTCTCTCCAGGTAGATTTCTCTCTCTAAAATTATATTATATGATGATCTATTTAGGGTTTAGTAGTTGAGAATTGAGTAGGCTGCCCCAAAAATGTATTCTTGTAGAAAACAGAGACTCGGGTATGGTGGTGCTGTTTAAACTTACACATAGATTGTATGGTTGATTTATGTTGCAGGGTTGCTTCCACAATAGATGCTGTGTTGTTGTCACATTCAGATACACTGCATCTTGGTGCTTTACCCTATGCCATGAAACAGTTTGGACTTTCTGCTCCTGTTTATGCTACAGAGCCGGTTTTCAGATTAGGGCTTTTAACTATGTATGATCACTATCTTTCCCGCAAGGTGAAACATCGCTCCCTTCACTTTTTATTTTCATGATGACATATCTATCTTATGTTTTCATACATACATCATCATATAAGTGGAAGATAATGTTGTTCATTTCTTATATAATTATACATGATCTATTTGCATCAATGAAAAGAATTAAGTTTTGACTTTACCCTTTAGTAACTTTAGAGCAGAAACATATTAGTTGTTGTCTTGATGTTTTGGGCTATCCATCTTAATATAACATTATAACAGTAGCATCTCTTGATATCCCAGTAATAATACCTAATGCTCATGCTATACATCATCATTAACATATTCATCAAAGCACATGCCGATGGACTGCCGTTAACTCATGCTAACCACTAACCAATCTGAAATCCTTTGTATTCTTGACCCAGCACTCACTATTAACACACCAATACTTACTGCTGATGAACCAAACCTTTTTTCATAATTTAGGTTGTTTGAAAAAGTAAAAGTTAAGTGCAATCTGAGTCCCTGTGGTTTACATGAAAACACAGGTTGAACCTCTAATCTCTAAAACTAACCTCTTGAGCCCGTGGTTGCATTTTTATGCATTCTAAGTCTCTCAGTGACATGATGAGCCTAACTGACGCATTAAAATAAGGCCACTTAATTCAAGTAATCTGACTGCGGGTAAACATGTAATTAATTTGTTAGTATGTTTGCTCAAAATCAAAACAATGTTATAGCCTTCACTCTAGTTATATTTAAAAGCATGAAACTCGACTCAGACAAAAAAAAAAACATACAAACGCTGTTTAATATCCTTATAACCAACCTCAAACATACAAACCATCCTATCGATCCTACAACGCTCGTATTAAAAGCATATTGTTTTCATACTTGTTTTTTTTGAGCAATTGGTGGAAACAAAGAATCCCACCAACCGAACTCATATTTGGGGTATGGAGCAACCCATTTATTAGGTTTCTCAAACTCCAGATTTACAGGATTAGACGCCAACGCTTCTTCAATGCTCTCAGCTTCAAAGCTTTCTTGCAAAACTCGATCTAGTCTCAGTTTCATAAACCTGTTTATGATTTAGATACAGAATAAGATATGGTGCATCATCATGTATTATTCATATGGTAGAAAACATAATTGCTCAGATCAGATCAAACATTTTATAACATCGATGGCCTATTTACTATTGAATTGAATTGGTCAGTTTGCTTTATGTTTTAACATGCTGAATGGGTCAAATCAATAAATTTAACAAATAAAATAATTGGGTTAGATATCGCCCAAAGTGTCCAAGTGTGTTTTTTATGGTTACGGCTTCCTAAATCACGTTATTAGAAAAATTTAGATTATTGTTGTAATAAAATAAGTTGCTGTAAACAACTAAACATACTTACTACATTAATTTTTTGAGAGATGCTGTAAAAATGGGAAAAAATGTATATGGGTTGACCCAAACATATTTTAATGACCTGTCTATCTTGCCATCTCTAATACCACCATCCCTAGCACTAGCTTTCAAAGCAAGCATCGTTTTAAAAAGAACACAAACCAGATAAAATGAACTTTGGGCTAAAATACAATGAGTTTTGCAATATTTGACACATAGAATGATTCAAATTTTGAAGGCCAAAAGTTGTTGAAGCAATACTGATTTTTTAGTACACGTAATCACTTACAACAATATATTGCAAATTTGCAACTGATGGGCTCGTTTTGATACTTGAACATTACAATAATTACTTTGCAAACATGTATCCAAACACCCCCTCAAAGTATTTTGTTCTTAATCATTTTTTCAATTAAAATTACTTGTGAGCTTCACAAAAAAAGTATGCTGTTACATCTTAATATAACATTATAACAGTAGCATCTCTTGATATCCCAGTAATAATACCTAATGCTCATGCTATACATCATCATTAACATATTCATCAAAGCACATGACGATAGACTGCCGTTAACTCACGCTAACCACTAACCAATCTGAAATCCTTTGTATTCTTGACCCAGCACTCACTATTAACACACCAATACTTACTGCTGATGAACCAAACCTTTTTGCAGTTGATCCAAATCTTTTTACTAATGGGGTCCAACTCACACATATAACAAAGTAATGTCATGAACATCTTCCTGATCTGCAAGTTATTGCAACTGATCCCAACATACTGTTTCTTACTTTTAAGTAGAGGTGGCAAAATGGGCGGGTTGGTTGTCGGATCAGAATGGGTTTGGGTTAGGATGGACAAATTAGAAAAAGGATCAGGATGAGTTTGGGTTAGGATGGGTTTGGTTATTCATAAAACAAAGTAGCTTGTCATTAATGGTTGTAGCTTATCGCTGAAGTGATGATTTATGAGTCTCCATCCCAAAAAACAAATTTCAAACCAGAGCTTGTCTGCCATTTCCAATCACCAAAATCTTATTAGCTGTAAACACACCACACGCATTCATGGTGATCTTCTTCCTTTTCCCCTTCTTTTTTACGAACTCCGGCAACACCGCCGCCGTCGGACGCTCCACCAATCGTTCTTCGCACTGGACTCACTCGCTGTACCTCCGTCGTCGTCATCTAAGATATCGTTTACCCCTAACCCAACCACCACCACATCACCGCCGGCTGACCAGCCATTTTCTCCCAAACTTCCATCTCCGCTGTCGTCTTCTTTCCCTGCTAATATTCCTTCCATCAATCTTCCCAATTCTTCATAATCGAAACCGGTTTCGTCTAAATTAACTGTAACTGTGGTTACTCTGATTATTGCTCCCGGAATAGACAAATAGTAGTGACAATTCGTTGTTTATTTGAGAATTCAGAAGTGGAGAAGGTGTGATCTGGTTCTACTGATTTTAGCAATGAAAACCCATCCTGACCCATTGTGTAAAATATTACAGCCCATCCTGACCCGTTTAATTCTTTTCTCACTTTTAAAGTTGCCTACTTTAACCCATTTAAGAATACCCATCAGATTTTATAATCCACCCATATAGACCCAATAGTAGATGTTTGGGTTTACTTTGCCAGGCATACTTTTAACTACATAAATGCTTTCACGGCACTTTGATTTTAACTACACGCAGATCTGCAGCTTATCGCCGTTGCTGTTGTTCCGATTCTGTTCAGCAGCCTGTCACATCTGCAGTTCTGATTGGAACAATGCTTCAGTCACTGTCGGAGATTATGCTCTGCCGAATAACCACTTAACACTCCACTATTCCAGTGATATCTAAATCCCTTGTTAACTATAATCATCCAGATGATCACGTTAGGATAACCATAACCACTGTGTACTAGTAAGGGGACATAGGGTCCCCCTCATTACTTAAAATACCGATGTACATTGCCATTGATGTTGACTGAGAATAAAGCAGTAGTAACACATTCTATTACGATTATGTCTCACCTTATAGAAATAACTGATTGATATAAATGTAAACTATGATAACTGTGTTTCTAACTGTATCCATAATATCTGCAGCAAGTATCCGAGTTTGATTTGTTCACATTGGATGATATTGATTCTGCTTTCCAAAATATTACAAGATTAACCTACTCTCAGAATTGTCATTTATCCGGTGAGAATTTTTCTTACTCATCATTCAGTTTTAAGTCCACCTTACATTTATTTTATTGATTCAATGAATTTATTTCAGGAAAAGGGGAGGGTATTGTGATTGCACCTCATGTTGCTGGTCATCTTTTGGGCGGTACCGTTTGGAAAATAACTAAGGATGGAGAAGATGTTATATATGCTGTTGACTTTAATCATCGCAAAGAGAGGTTTTCCCTATACCAACTGCAAATATATTGAATTACATTTCCCGATGCAAAATGTTCTTACTTGCTGATTTTTTTTCAGGCATTTAAATGGAACAGTTTTGGAGTCTTTTGTTCGTCCTGCAGTTCTTATAACAGATGCATATAATGCTTTGAGTAATCAGCCTTCTAGACGTCAAAGAGATCAGGAATTTTTAGGTATTTTTTTACTGAAATATGCAGTCTGAAAAAATATGTTTCGTTCAGGTATTTGTGTGCACCGAAATTTGCAAGCGGATTCTTATAACATTAACAATCATATTTTTGTGTGTCTTGAAAATTTAGAGGCTATATTAAACACTCTACGTGCCAACGGGAATGTATTGTTGCCTGTGGATACTGCTGGACGAGTACTGGAACTGCTTTTGATACTCGAACAGGTTAGTCTGCATAATAAGTTACATGTTTTCACTCATGGGCACTTTGAAGATTTTAATATCCATTTTAGTTGTTATTTTTAAATACTTATTTATTGTTGCAGTATTGGGAACACCATCATTTGACCTTTCCCATCTTCTTTCTCACATACGTGTCATCAAGCACAATTGATTACGTCAAGAGTTTCCTTGAATGGATGAGTGATTCAATAGCAAAGTCCTTTGAGCACACTCGCGATAACGCTTTTCTTCTAAAGTAATAGCTTTTTATCTGGAGTAATATGTCTACCAGCTTATATCGATATGAAGTTAATGGAGTTTATATATTTGTTTGCAGGCATGTTACTCTTTTGATCAACAAGAGTGAACTAGAAAATGCGCCAGAGGGCCCAAAGGTAACAAGTTTAATCCACTTTCATTATTTAATTACATTTACGGCGACATTGACTGCATTACTTTTTTAGATTGTTCTAGCTTCAATGGCCAGTTTAGAAGTGGGATTTTCACATGACATATTTGTGGAATGGGCTGCTGATGTAAGAAATCTCGTTCTTTTTACCGAAAGGGGCCAGGTACGTTCTGCACTGCATAATAACTTTTATCTTTTGTGTTTTATGTTGCACAAGAAACATGTTTTTATCACTTACAGTTGTATTTTTTAGTTTGGTACTCGTGCAAGAATGCTTCAATCAGATCCACCTCCCAAAGCGGTAAAAGTTACCCTATCGAAAAGAGTGCCGTTGGTTGGGGAGGAGTTAGCTGCTTATGAAGAAGAGCAAGAAAAGATTAAAAAAGAGGAGGCTTTAAAAGCCACTCTTGTCAAAGAAGAGGAATCGAAAGCTGTGGTTGGTGCTGATGTCAGTAAAACCGACCCAATGCTCATTGATGGCCATGCAAAAGTCGATGGTAATTTTATCTTTTTTTTTTTTAAATTTTGTTCTGCTGAGTTTGTGTTACCATTTCGAGGTCTTTGTTCGAAGATAATTGATGGATAAAGTGTTAAATATGAGATTATGACCAAGGGGCTAGGTCTAACCGCAAGACATCGAAATGAACTTTGTACTTTTTCTAAATTTTAGCAATTTTAACAACCGACCTTACATTAGGTACAAATTAGAAACCAAATATTCTTTTATTACTGATTTTAGCAACAAAGTTGCATTATATTACCGGTTGTACCATTGTAGCAACGAGTAACCTGCTCAACGGGTAGAAAGTCATTGTTTTGCTGTTTATTTTTCAAACAAATGACGAGGCATCTTATTTGTCATATTAGTGTATATGTATATGCCGCAGGGCATTGTATTCAGCATTTTTATATATATTTGTTCACATAAGCATGTTTTGCACATGTGGAATCTGATGTGGTGGTTGACATGACATCAACCAGTGCTAATATACATGTTTTGCAAATGTAATTTCGGTTTCTATTTTCTAAATTGTCCAATGTTTTATGTCCTTTATATATATCAATGTAATTAACATGATTACTAAACCATATCGTTGTGATATTAATCCGATTTTTTGAACAAGGCATTTTAGGAGGTTGTTAGCATTTGAATAAAGCTATTATAGTTTCAGATTTGGTATTGTCTTTCCTTTCGAATTCGAATTACTGCAAACGTGATTTAATTTTATTTATTGGACGGCAATTGTTTATCGCAGCTGGCGGGGTGCATGGAGAAGCATATCGTGATGTATTAATAGATGGATTTGTTCCACCCTCGAGTGTTGCCCCAATGTTCCCATTTTATGATAACACTTCAGAATGGGATGATTTTGGTGAAGTAATTAATCCAGATGATTATGTAATCAAGGATGAAGATATGGACATGGGATCTATGCCTGTAAGTTCAGTTTCATTTCATGTTATATAAAGTCACCCCTTTTATGTATATATAGAAGTGTTTGTACTTTGTATTATACATTTACTTTGATGAGATTAGGTGGGTGGAGATCTTGATGGAAAACTCGATGAAAACACTGCTAGTTTGATGCTTGATACAACCCCATCAAAAGTCGTATCTTCTGAACTTACTGTAAGTTCTTTCACATGAATTTTACCAGAAAGAAATTATTTTGCAGGCAATGATAAGTTGACTTTTGCCATTAATTATTATTCAACTTACGTTTATTATCTTATATTAGTATTTTGTCTGCCTCAGGTCCAAGTCAAATGCTCATTGGTTTACATGGATTTTGAAGGGCGGTCTGACGGTCGATCAATCAAATCAATTCTTTCTCATGTTGCCCCTTTGAAACTTGTATGAATTTTCTTCTTTTTTTCTAGCAAATTATTTTCTGCAATTGTTGTTGAACTGTTAAGATATTAAAGTCTTCTTTATTAGGTGCTGGTGCATGGATCCGCAGAGGCTACTGAACATCTGAAGCAACACTGTCTGAAACATGTCTGTCCTCATGTATATGCTCCTCAAATTGAAGAAACAATTGATGTCACATCAGATTTGTGTGCATATAAGGTACATAAAAAGTTTGATAGCATGTTGTTTTGCACAATTTATCGTCAAATCCACATTTGATTGGTTTGTTGTTGTGGAAAATAGGTGCAACTCTCTGAGAAACTGATGAGCAATGTTCTTTTTAAGAAGGTTAGGCTATTATTAGAATAATATAGTTTTTGTGATCATATCAGATAATAAAAATTATGCATTTTGACCCGTTTTCACTACAGCTTGGAGATTATGAAATAGCATGGATTGATTCTGAGATCGAGAAAACAGAGAGTGGCACGTTGTCTTCACTCCCCCTTTCAACAACAGCTCCTCCTCACAAATCGGTACTTGTCGGTGATCTAAAAATGGCAGACTTTAAGCAGTTTCTCTCCGGAAAGGGTATTCAGGTAATTTCTTCTCTTTCGCTTGCAGTAAAATCATCCGCATCTTACGAGTTATGACATCTTTCAAACTTACAGTTTATGACCATCCATAATGGTGGCTCATGTTATGCATGTATCGATAAACCATTTCAGGTTGAATTTTCGGGCGGGGCCCTACGATGTGGGGAGTATGTGACACTGAGGAAAGTCGGCGATGCCAGTCAAAAGGTGTGTATTAAGAATATTAATTAAAGTTTTATGTATTAGTTATATATCATAAACCGGTTTCACTTTCTTAATCGTCAATTCTGTGGTGTAGGGTGGTGCTGCTGCGATCCAACAAATAGTTATCGAAGGTCCGTTATGTGAGGAGTATTACAAGATTAGAGAATACCTCTATTCACAATTTTACTCGCTTTAAGTTAGAATTAAGGGTTTATGTTGTAATTGGCTTGTGGGGCCTTGTAACATTTTAATGACACTGCAAACAGGATCTTGAAGTTGAGCCTCTTTTCGGCTTCGAGCCCTGGTTGGTAATTTACATTGGCCAGTTGGCCCGAACTGGTCTGTTTAGCTAGACCCGTTTGCGGGTTCAACTAGAAATGACCAGACCTATTTAAGCTAAACCTGAAACCTCTTAATTTCGTATCAAGTCCGTGTCATATTGAAAATTCAGACGCTTACTTGCAAAGCATACGGCAGAACTAAATGCATGGTTAAAATAACCGCTCACATAATCCATCTATGGACCAAAACCATCAGATACGACATGATAGGTGAATGCTCTCTCAATCCATTCACATAAATTATTATATATATCAATTCATAAAAGGGGTTTGCGCCAGTGAAGATTCTAGGTTTTTACATATGACACGTAAGTTCCTAACTTCATGATAGTGCACAATCAACAAAGAGAAATGGGAGTTCTATCCAAGGAAGAAAAAGAGACCACCAAAGATCCCTTCAACCAAGATCCTTGTATCTTTCATCCTCGGAGTTGTGGTGTTACCCTCAGAAAAGCCACCACCGATGTGTTGAACTGCAAGAAAATCACCGTCGTCACTACTCGCGTCACTGGAAAACCGAACTCTCCTCCATAGCAGCTCAGATCGTCAATTATGAGTAGCACACCCTCAACCGTCGTTGCCGGATGACCCGAGCACTACCACCACCATTGTTAGGAGGCTGCAACACCGGAGCCACCGTCACATGAGCGGCCATTGGTGGCTGCCGGAATCCCCCACTCTCACTCTCTCTCACATACATATCTCTCTTTGTGTAGATTAAAATTGTGTATGAGTGCAAATAGAATAATAGTGTGAACAAATTTCACATTGCAGGCTGTAGTTTTGTGTTTTGCTTTGATAAGGTAGACATGCCTCAAAGGCCAAGATGCTAACCATACCTTTGTTAATTTTTATTTCTACAAATTAAAAAAAGTACATAACGTTTACTAAAAGTGATTTTTAACCCACTCACGAAGCCTCTTAATCCTGTAAGATCATTTGAATTGCATGTCAGATTCTGTGAGACCTCAAAAACTGTATCTTGAATAGAGACCAAAACAAGAATCAAAAGTACCCAAATCTCCAATTGAACAGCAGCAGCCATTTCAGTAGAGATAAACAACAAGAAAGCAAGATTTTGAATAAAGGTGTGAGCTTTAAGGTTAAAGAACAAAACCCATCTGAGGAATAGAGATTGGAGTCATGAATCCATGAAAAATTGGTAAATGAAAGGGAAAGAAAGAATGGGAACCGCAAGGGTTGTGTTGTTCTGTTCTAGATAATCTGGGCCTATTTTTGAAGAGTGAGAAAAGGATATAATACAAAACAAATATCGAGATCTCGAGAGAGAGAAGTATTAAATTGACTTTGATAAAAGTGAAATGAAAATAATACCCTCATGTGCAAGTCACATGACTAGATTTAACAGAAAAATCCAACTAGGTTAGGACTAAAGGACATAACATGCAAGATTTTAAAACATTAAGTACAAAACTCGTTTAGATCAAATGTGAAAACTCTAGACACTTGTCTGTATATTTTCTAGTCATAAAAAAATGAAGAATTTTATTTGACAACTTATTCACACAATCCTACATATATTTATTTTAGTATCATATTATTAATACTTTTACATTTTATGTTCTTTTAAAGATTTAAATTTTCAGGGTATTACATATCCTCAAATTTTCTTTCAATTGTTCAAACTAGTGATATTTCCCCGCGCTTCGAGGTGGGGATGAAGTCGGTATTAATTTGGTTCGTTACAGTACCTGCACTCGATATAGTAATTGAAAGAACAAGCATTACATCGATCAAAAAAAAAAAAAAAAAACACATATATGTTGTTCAATTGATATCTGTTCGGTTCGCTTGCATTTTATGTTTATTTTATTTTATTTTATTTTAACATTACGATATTTTTTTGATAACGGATATTCTTCCGCTATCGTACTGAGCCCAATCGAAACCAATTGAACAACATTTATATCGGTACCAATATTTTTTTATTTTAGTTTTTTTTTCTTTCAATAAACTGATACTATATCGCTACCATATTGTACCGAACATCATCGGTACCGGTATACATCCCGTTTTATTGTTTCTTGTTTGATAACAGGTACTTTGATCATATCTTAAAAGTTATATGAGAGAACAAAATATACTTAAATCAATTAAAGCAATAAACCGTGCCCTGTTTGTCGGAAGGTGTGTCTTGATAGCTTCGGGGAACATGCCCTTCACTGCAAAGAGCTTCCTGGCTTCAAGTACAGACACGATCTGGTTAGAGATGTGTTGTTTGACGTTCTCAAGCGAGCTGGTATCGCTGCTAAAAAAGAGGCTCCGGTTAATTTCCTAACGGACCCGAAGGAGGGGAGGTCTTCCCTTCGACCAGCCGATGTGCTGGTTTTTGGATGGTCCGGGGGTAAGCATGCTTGCATTGATCTTACGGGGGTGTCGCCTCTTGCCGGTTTCAGGGGTAGTGGTTTTGTTTCAGGGCAAGCGACGCGGAAGGCTGAGGCGGGGAAAATATCCAAGCACGAGCAGGCCTACATAGATAATCAACATGCCTTCCTTCCTTTCGCGTTCGATACCTTTCCTGTGGCGTCCGGTTTCTTGAAGCGGGTTCAAAAGGCAGCACTTGCGCATGCAACAGTGTCTGTAGGCCATAGTTATGTGTTTAGCCGAGTAGGATTTGCAATTCAAAAGGGGGTGGCGGCGCAGCTTGTTGCCCGTCTACCAACCCATGATTTGTAATTTGCCTTCATAATAAGAGAATTCATCAAAGAAAAAAAAAATAAACCAATAAAATAATAAAACCTTAGAAAAAACAATATCGAAAAAAATAAAAAACAACTGTTCCCCTCTTTTTATTTCAACATTACGATGTATATTTTTTAAACGGATATTGTGTCGCTATCATACCATATTCAATCAAAACCGATTGAATAACATCTGTATCCGTATCAATATTTATTTTTAGTGTTTTTTTTGCTTTTGATTAATTAATATCGTATCGCTACCATACTGTACTGAACAACATCAGTACCAGTATACATTCATTTTTATGATTTCTTGTTTGATAACTAGTACTTTGATCGTATCTTAAAAGTTATATAAAAATATATGCTTAAATCAATTAAACTAATAAAACAAAATAATAATAAAACTTAGAAAAAAAAACAATATTAAAAAAAGGCAAAAATCACTGTTCATGGCCTGTTTGTATTAATATGTATAATATATAAAAGAGTAAATTGCCAAAATCGTCACTGAGGTTCGGGCATGTTTTCCTTTTTTATCAAAAACAACTTTTTTTGTACAATATAGTATTCACTTTTAGGATTTTTTGTCATTTTCATCCAAACATCTAATTTGGTTTATTTTTCTATCAAATATTTGGATGAAAATGACAAAAAATCCTAAAAATGAAGAACTATATGGTACAAAAAAGATTTTTTGTATGAAAATGACAAACATGCCAAAATCTCAGGAATGATTTTGGCAATTTACTCTATATAAAAAAAAGAAAAAAAAGTGAATAAATTGAGGAGATATATAGAACATGATGTTAATTTTGAAATGTAAAAGTAACTAAAAGATATTTAAATGAAAATAACAAGAAGCTGCCTTAGTTATTGAGGGAATCAGAAGAAACTGATCTCGCAAGATTTCGCTTCATCTTTAACCCGTTTAGAAATGTATCAAACCCAATGTTTTAAATACCGGTATGAACCGGCCGGTTATACCAGTTAAACCGGATATCAGATACGAGTTCGGTACGAAAAAGGCCGGTAAAACCCGAATACGGTATGTCTTTTGTACCGGCGGTAAATCCGGTTCTACTGGTTCAAACCATTGAAGCAGTTTGCATTATCTTAAAACTTGATTTCTTAATTTTAATAAAATACAATATTAAGGTAATATTGATTTTCCATATTTCCGGTAATTAACCTAGTGTCTTATATTCCAATATTTCGTCGTCATTGAAATTGTTACTCACCTCGTACAATGCAATATTGTTTATAACTAATAAAAATATTATTAAAATGCTTAATAATTTACAATAAAAATAGTTGTTTTTAGATAAAACTATAACCAGTTACATAAATCCTAGTTGAGATTGGATTGTTTTTAGAGATGAATTTGTATTTTATGAAATTTATAGGGTTAACTAGTAACCCGATTCAATCGCCTGATACAACCCGGTTCAACCGGTTGAACTATTTTAGAGCATAACCTGGTATGACTTAAAAACCGGTTTTTAAAACATTGATCAAACCACCTCTTCGTGCAAATTGTTCTAGAGGGAGTTTTAAATTAATCTCTACTTTAACCTTCTAATTCAAATTACATATGAACTTATATTAACACATGTTTTAATTCAGATTTAGGGCCCTCTAGTAGACCACTCTATGTTAACAAGCACCCATATTTTGAGTCGAGTGTTAAGCTAAGTCTATTGAGCGGAAGTACAATATCCCAACATTTACATAAACATAAGGTAATAAAAAGTTACATGGTCATAATTATGATTCAATTCAGATTAGCACATGTGTTATTTTAGATTAACACATGCGTTAATATAGTTCACCATATGTGTTAATATAGACGTTAATATGTGTTAATATAAACTAACACATGTGTTAATAAAAATTGTACTAGAGGGACTTTTAAGTTAAGTCTATTGAGGGTAGTTCAATGTCACACAAAAAACATAAACATAAGAAAATCACATATTAATTTGCACTTTAACTTTTAACAAAGGACGATGAATAGTAACTTTATTTTTAAAATAATATATAGTTTTTTATTATTTTTTATTTAATATATTATAATAGTTTATTATTATATTTATTATATATATATATAGCTAACAAAGGACGATAAATAGTAACTTTATTTTAAAAATAATATATAGTTTTTTATTATTTTTATTTAATATATTATAATAATTTATTATTCTATTTACTTTTAATAACATCTTTTTTATTTTTTAAAACCATATATTTCCTTTACCATTTTTTAATAATTCTTTCTTTTTTGAAACATATATTAATTTATCAAATAATTTAATACTTCTTTAATAATTTACGTTTATAACTTTTTTCTGAAAACTTAAGTACGTAGTTGTGTTTGATTTTTCCCTCGACATTCCGTTATAAGTTTTGTTAAAAACGAAGTTATACTCAAAATAAAGTATTTATTTGATAAACTAAACCGTTCTAATGGTTTGGGTTTCTAAACAATATGCTTTATTTTCGAATCATGTTTGTTATACATTATCATTTGCTCGGTTTCGCCGCAACGTGCGACTTAAAAAAAACTAGTTAATATCTATTAATAAGACTAAGGAAATGAATAGTGTTTGTATCCGTGGTTTATTCCAATTCACCTATTTGGGCGGCCATTCCCCCTTGAAACACGTGTCCTCATGTTTACACCTTCACATGAAAGAGAACCGGAATAGGGAAAAGGGAGAGAAAGAGAGGGGCGGTGACCGGAGGGCCAGTACCGTCGCACCACCACCACGGTCACCATCTCCACGTTGTGGTGTTTCTGTTTCTTTTTAGGGGTTTTTTCCTCAGAAAAGAAAGAAAGGAAAGAGGGAAGGAGAAGAGGGAGGGGCGGTGACTGGAGGGTCACCACTGTCACACCACCACCACTGTCACCATCTGGTGTCTGTTTATTGGGGGGTTTTGACCTCCATACGAATGCTGGGCTCTCTCCATTTAGCACCGCCTCTGTTTCTCTCTCTACAAATTTCTCTCTCTCAACAGTCGGGGAAATGAACATTTATCTTCGTGGTTTGTTCCGATTGACCTATTTGGGCGGTCATCTCCCCTTGAGGTTTTCACTTGCAGCTTTGGACTTCTATTTGGCTTTAGAACTCTGAGCCTGGGATGGGAAGTGCAACCATCTTTTGTTGTTTATGATTTGTCAAGTTTTAGGCATCTTTTTTAAAAAGACAGAGTAAGATTAGAGTGGTTGTCTTCTATTAATTTTTTTCTTATATTGTTGTTGAAGTCGTTGTATTATCTTATTTTTTTTATCATACTTGCGATTTTCCAGGGAGCTAATCGTTTTGTGGTTGCTTGCTTGCTAATGAACTGAAGTATCGCTACCCATATGCAAAGGTAAAGAACCCTAATCTTTGATGATTTTTGCAAAATAGCTGTTCATGAGATTTTTTGAGTCTTTTCATTGTTTGTATCTTGCAACTTTATGTTGAAATCAATTTTTTTTTTGTTGAGAATGATAATCTATATAGACAATAGTCTTATGTCGCTTTTAATGAGGGTGCAATCTTTAGGTATGTATTATGCCTAAACTTATAAGTTAAATTACTATGACCAAACGCAAATGACGTATGGAAGAGGATGTGGAGGGTTAATTTCAGTTCAAAATGCATAGGCCTGGTGAAGACGCATGTAAGAACCGTCATGAGGGTTTCAGTTCAAGATGTGTGAACCTGTTTATGGTTGTATGAAGATGGGTTTAATGTTTGATTTGTGAACTAAGTGTTTTATGTGTTGTTTTGTGGTAATGTGATTGATCTGATTAGGGTTTGCTTGATTGGTTTAAGATAAAGTGGGGAAGAGTGGGTCAAAAACGTTCAAATATTGACGATGCGAGATTGGCAAAGATCAGTAGGGTTTCGCAGCCGAGTAATGTGATTGATCTGTTTTGTTGTTTTCCGTCCTTTTATTTACAAAAGGGAAGCACAATAACAAATATTGATAACAACTAAAAAAATCTTAAAATATGTCTATACATGTGAGAATGTTAGTGCCTTATACTGGACAATATAGATATTTCCGTGGATAACTTAGATGTGCATTGCAGGAATTGATGTCTTTTACACGATCGTATATGGTTCTGGAAAGATTTCCCGACAGTGTTGGCCCTTTGTACCTGTCGTACATGACATGGAGAGCTTTAAAGGTATACTATTTGAATTATGAGGAAAATCTAATGTGATACTATGTAACGTGGTGTTATATGCCAGCATCTCCATTTCTCTGTTGAAGATCAGTTAACTATTATGTATGTATCTTTGATGTAGCACTTCTTTGGGGGGAGCAATGGGCGTCTTCACCACGCAACCATTTCTACACTCTGTTAAAAGTCAAGCTATGCCAGGTGTTGGTTAAGGTAATGGTGAATGACAAGCAATACCTTTTGGTTTTGGTCGATCTTTGAACTAGGGCTTCAGATCTTTATGAATGTTATCTAACTGCAAGTTGGCTTTTTAATACTTAATATATCATTATATGAAAATGATGAAGTTGCCCTGCAGCGCAGTGGCTCTTCATCCCAATGATAGGCATCGGACCGGGCCCAAACCCGAGTTCGAGTCTTGAGGGCTCCGGTGCCCTGCTTCGGCTGGGTAATTTTACCGCCAGGGAGCGATCCGGTAAGCGACCTGGGAGGGGGTTCCCTCCGCGGTCAGGGGTACCGTGCATTACCCTTTTTTTTATATATGAAAATGATACTACTTTTTCTGGTCAATTTTTGATGTTGAAACGTGTCATGAAATGTTATAAGCTTGAGATTTTAAATTGTAGGAAGGATGGTAATTGTAGGAAGGATGGTGTGATCATACAGGAACATAGCAAGATGTTAAAGCCAAGATTCAAATAAGGCAAGAAGGTTCTGTTAAACGTGAATGAGCGCTAGCATATGATCTTGCTCAGGAGGTAATGAATCCTTACCTACTTGCGATTGTAAAACGGGTAGGTCGGGCCTGTTTCATAAAGGTTCAAATGGGTTAACATTTTTTGTTAACCATAAGGTTAAACATTAGCTGAATGGTGCCTATGGTCATAGAAACCGGTGAAACCACCGGCTGGACCATTGGGCACTGGGTTGGTTATAGCTTCACACATTGCAGGTGTATTATATACAGATCAAGGGGGATAGTTATTGATGTAACTATTATGTGTTGACTGGTAACACCGGTTCATGCCATAGTGATCAACGGGATTCTTAAGATCAACAGTGGGGACAGTGTATGTTATCATCCCATGTTTTGTGAAAAAACATATATAAGATTACAAATCAGAAAACCAAGTTGTTGTCTTTGTTTAGAACGGATTGTTATCACTAGACACAATCACATAGCAAAAGAATGATTTTAAATTAATTTTCCATCCGATCACATTTCTTTTCATTTTGCTAAAGCATGCCACTTAATTTAAAATTGACACTCACTAAAATGTTGCAGTTCTTTTCAACATTTGTGGGCCTCGAGTCGAGTCCCATCTGATGATGCAGAACGCCCTGAATACAAGCTATCATTATACAAGATACTGCAGGTAAGTCTTTTTTCTTTATGTAATGTAAATTACAACTTTGCCTATGTACATGTGATTGTATGATATATAAGTTTTTTTCAGCAAGCACTTCTGGTTAGCGTGTGTAATGGATTTAAGTGTTTCGGAGGTTAATCGGTTTGCTAAAATATACAGGTGAAAGCACTAGCGACACAAAGAAGACTAGGTACTCGGATGCATAAAGAAAAAAACTTTTGTGATGTATGTATAACTAGAAGACTATGTTCGTACTTCTATAATTCTCTTAATATGTCATGTTGAGACACATCAACAACTTTTTGTATCAACTTCATTACTACAAATGAAATGTTCAAATGATAACAATTCAGTTTACCGCGCCGCAACGCGGGCGTGGGTATCAACCTAGTTTCAATTAAATGTGAATGTATACATTAACACATGTTTTAATTTAGATTTAACACTTTCGAGTGGTAGACCACTCTATGTTAATTACTAACACCCGTAAAAATAAATTGAGTTTGGGGTAAAGGACATAACATTTTAGAGTTTGTAAACATAAAGTAGATTTTATGTAATTTTCGAAGACAAAGTACACACTTTGCAATATGATGTAAAGATAAAGGACGATTTTTGTAATTTACTCTTTAAACAAAGTCCGTCAAGGGGCACTACAATATTCTTGCATAAGAAAATCTTCTCATTCATACTTGCCAAATTACATGAAAACAGAAGGTAGACGGACAACAAGCTGCGCCGTCACCCCTTTCTGAATTGCAAACCCTAATCTACCAAAGACAAAACCCTGCCCCCTTGAGGCTGAACAATTGCTGTGGATGACCCGTTGGACCCTGGTCAAGAATTGGATAGCTTCTGACGCTAGTGAGCCATGTCAAAGGCAAAAGGAAACATGATGGTTCTCTGCACAAGCTTTAGCGTGCATATCAACTTTCTTCGATTCTGCCTTTCTTGCTGCTTGTCCAGCTACAAACCCATTTTCCCTTAAATCAACCAGAGGGGAAACCCCCGTGAGGTCCACACAAGCATGTTTCCCCTAGCCCAACCGAAGACGAGCAGATCCACTGGTCGCATAGTAGATCTCCCTTCCATAGGGTCCGTAAGGAAATTCACAGGAGCCTCTTTCTTATCCGAAATCCCGGCTCTTCTCAGGATGTCCTACAAAACATCCCGCACCCATTCATGCCGATATTTGAGCCCCGGGAGCTCTTTACAATGCACTGCGTGCTCTCCGTATTTATCCATACAAACTTTACGGCATATCGGGCAGGTTTCATCTTCTGGGTACATAGGGATCATCAGCCGAAATTTAAGGATGGCTTTGTATTCTACTGTTGACATATATTGTCCTAGCCCCTCAATTGGGATAACGGTAAAAAAATCCTGAGCATGGGGACCCTTTAGGCACTCCAACATCGCATTTTGGCGAGATGACAAATCAAAAATTTCTCCTAGTCTTTGAGCGATTTTGCTAAACAGAGCATTCGCCAAAGTTTTTTTGTGGCTTCGAGGGGGATGTGTCCTTATTATAGAAACCGCCGACATAAAAGTCTGGGAGAGAAACATTTAAGCGTTCGAGCGCCTGCAGATAATCCCAGTCGAGCCCGACAACCCCACTGGTTCGAAGGATATGATCCTGTAGTTCCCAAGGCTGAGCTCTGGACGCCACAAAAGCATAAATCCATCATCTCGAGCTGAGATGAGGCCCAAACCACCTAGACGCATTGGCAGAGATGCCAGACGCCATTGGAGGTCACCAAAGAAGGGGCCACCACCCACGACTATGTCTTCTATAGCCTCCCGGTGGCCATTATCGAACCGAGATGCCGCATCTACTATTAAATGGGGTTGATAAGTCCGCAACCCAAAAAGTATGACCTTAGCAGAAGGAGTTCACATTGGGGGTGCCTAAGACAGGGCAAGAGTTTCATGAGGTCAACCGCCCCCGAGGTCCGCCACCTTGCCAACTCACCAATAAAGCTAACAACTCCACCAAGGAGCTTAACCCCCTCTCTGGTTTTCCAATCCCTCTTGGGAAAATCTCGTCCTGAACTTTCCGCCCATCACATGTCGACCAAAAAACGTCTGTTTTCTTAATGTTGAAGTAAAGCCCTAGAGATGGCCCCTCATCGTTGATGATGTCTAAGGCTATAGCAACCTTAGTCGCGTTGCCCATAATCGTCCCATCATCCAAGTACCAAGCATGAAACAGGAGGTTACAGCGGTCCTGCACTCGGAGAATGAGGGGGTTGTAACACCCCGTGTTTTCACAAGTCAAAGTCAAGGTCTAAGTCAACGACCGATTTCGCGCAACTTGACTTGCAGGAATTTCTTTATTTTATTCGTATTATGTGGAGTAAGTGTTGTTACTGACAATAATCGATGTGTGTTAATCACTATCAATCGGCCTACGGCTGTGAACTATAGGAAGTAACAATGTGATAAAGTTAACTAATCAATAATCAAGCTATGCTAATCAAATCGTCATCAATTCGCAACTCGAGCTACGTATTTTTACTTGTTATTATACGTGTGTGTGCCTTACGTGTTATCTGTGCATGTTTATTTATGATGTGTTATGGGAATCAAGCGAACTCAATCAAAACGCGAATACAATCGAACTCGAACTCGAATCAAAAGCGAACTATGATAGCTAGTGGAAAATAGATTATGCGAGATATGAAGTAGTCGGGACTGAAAGTAATTTGACTAGGAAACCCTATCAAATCGGACCGCTCGCGATCGAAATCGAAACACCAAAAATCGTCGCGTCAAAGCTTGAACCAAGCGCCATCCGGCTGGATAGCCACCCGACCCGATAGCCATCAGACCGGATAGCCCCCTGGTGACAGGTCATATGTCATCCGACCGGATCGTCATCCGGGCGGAGTATCATCCGATCAGATCACCCTTTCCTCTTTTGGAATCCTATAAATACCCCCGTCATTGTCATTCTTTCTATTTCTAGAAACCTTCTGCCAAACAGCTCGTGCTCCTCACTTTTTCTTCGATTTCTCTCAATCCAGGTAGGATCTCGCCCTAAATCTTGTACTTTCTTGATCCACACGCACTCCTACACCTTCCTATCTTGTAAATCTTAACTTTTAACCACGAAATCACTAGATTTCGGGTGTTCTAGGGTGACGTCATCATGAGTTCTTCAAGAACTTCATGCCTTGACTTCAATCCACCAAGGACAACCGAGATCTAATCGATTTCCACCCGATTACATAAAGATCTTGGAAGGATCTCGACACAAGAGTGGTGAAAAGGGATTGGAAGATGGTTTTTAACTTTCTTTCAACTTTTTTACACTCAAAACACTCAAAACCGGTAGAATCAGGTTCTGATCTAGTCTATTACTCATCCATAGCGTTGTACTAGTTCAGATCTGGATTCCACCCACGAGACTACCGACTTCGGGTTAAACAAGAACAACCGTCTCGAGCCGGTAACTGGCCGAACTAGGGTGATTCCTGGTCGATTTGGTCACATGGGTCGAGGCAGGGTTCTGATTGGTTAACAAGTGGTCAAGACGTCTCGAAACAACGACAAACTACCAAAACAACCAAGTGAAGGACGAACGGAACAATCGGAATGGATTGCCATCCGATCGGATAGGTCATCCGAACGGATCACACTTGGGTCCCACTTTTAAATAACCACATCTAAAGTTTGAGTATTGAACGAATTGCGATCCGATCGGACGACCATCTGACTGGATTACTCTTCGGATCATGATATACTAAGACTTTAAAGACTTGAACAATTTTCAACGTGTTCAATGACAAGGTTGCCATCCGATCGGATTACCATCCGATCGAACGACACTTTTGTCATGAACTTGCTTTCAGTAAGTAACCTCGTTACAAGTCTCCGTCTGACCGGATGACTATCCGACCGGATGACCATCCGAACAGATTGTCATCCGCACGACTTGTCATCCGATCGACTGACTTGGAAGATAGAGATACTTCGATGTTTTCAAAATGCTACAACGAAAACTTCAAAAGTCAAGCCATCATACACAAACACATCCTTCTTATAGGAAGAAACAATCCACTCGAATAGTCATCCGACCGGATAACCTATCTGACCGGATGACCACCCGAACGGATTGTTATCCGCACGGATTGCTGTCCGCTCGGATTACCATCCGATCGAACTACTATCAGACTCACTCCTACTCGTATCGTTCTACGCATCACTTATCGTTATGCAACCTAATCTATTCAGGCTAATCTTACTCGCTAAACGCTCCCTTCAATCCATAAATCGCTGTGAGTATACTCGATCCCTTTCTGCTTTATGCACTTTTGGGTGTTACATACGTTACAACTATTCAAATCACATCAAACACACTACTCAATACTATTTGAACGCTAACCATTAATGCATGTTATACGTGGATTATGAATGCTTGTTTGTTATGTTTACACATGGAATGCTGTCTACCTGCCTTAGCAACGATAGTACTATAGTTTGGACTCAGCACCCGTTCACACGGGGGTTGTTAAGGATCTTTTACTTGCATGGATTACGGTGGTAATCATGTATTGCGAACTGCCTCGGGCAGTCAACCCGCAGTCATTGGTATTGATGGATCTATGTCGATAACTAACGTACTTCATTTCACTATGTGTACGTGCTGGTTATGCGTAAACGAATCCGAACTCTATATGCTATTATCAAACTTGTATGCTCACCTTTACATTTTATGTATTGACTTTATTTTAAAGTATGTGACAGGTGCTTAGGATGCATATGTGGTAGGAATTTGAAGCTAGAATAAAGCTTTAGAGCCCAACAAATAATTGTCTGTAGATAACGAATCGAGGGTCTCTAGAAGCAGATAAACAATTGCTATTTATTTAAAAATCTGAGTTGTCGGAACAGAATATTTTCCTGGATTTATGTCTGTAATAATTATTTTGCTGTTTGAGATACGGTATGGGACGTATTGTTTAATTGAATGGTAATGATAGTTGTTATGGAAACTTCTGGACAATCTGTTTCGCTCAGTGCCATGCCCCGATGATTCCGCCATCGGTTGGGGTGTGACAGGGGTGTAAGGCAAGGGCAAAGAGAAGGGGCCCAAATGGATCCCCTTGTTGCACTCCGGTAGTAGCCTCAATACACTCATTACCAACATACAACCGAGCAGGCTGGGCGTAAAAGAATCGAACCCACCGATAGATTGATGGGCAATGCTGATGAACCTTTTTAAGGAAGGTTGTGCGGTCTACCGTGTTGAATGCATTGGAGAAGTCCATAGTAAGCAAGGCCAAGGAACCATCCTTGGGTTTGCTAAAGACCATTACTGAAGTTGTCAACCTATGACTTGGAGCATCCTGCCTTAAGGTGTTGACTAAGTTTGTTGCCTCGGCCCCCTTACCCCCTTTATTGAAACGTGATAAAGGAATTCGACCTATTGCTGTGGGGGTATCTGATGAAGGTTGGTTTCCAAGGTGACAATGAAGAAGGTTGGGAAAAACATGGCCCAGTACCTGGGGGACATTCAATTTACATAAACATAAGGAAATCAAAATCAACTCGGTCACAATCATGTTTTAATTCAGACGAACACATGTGTTAACCCAAATTGTACTAGAGGGAGTTTTAAGTTTAGTCAATTGAGGGGTGTTTCAATGTCTCACCATCAACATTAATAAAAGAAAATCTAAAATTAATTTATACTCAACCTTCTAATTTCAATTACATGTGAATTATACATTAACATATATTTTAATTCATATTTAACGCCTTCAAGTAGACAACCCTATGTTAACAAACAAACACATTTTCGAGTGGAGTTTTTAAGTTAAGTCCATCAAAGGGTAGTACAATGTCCCAACATTTACATAAACATAAGCTAATAAAAGCTAATTTGTCACAATTATGTTTTAATTCAAATTAACACATGTGTTAATATAGACTAACACACGTGTTAATCCAAATTGTACTAAAGGGAGTTTTTAGGTTAAGTGAGTTAAGTCCGGGTAGTTTAATGTCCCACCATCAATATAAACATAAGAGATTCACAAATTAGCTTGTACTTTAACCTTATAATTCCAATTACATGTGAACGTATACATTAACACATCCTTTAATTCAAATTTAACGCCCTCAAGCAGAGCACTCTATGTTACTTAACACCCACATTTCAATTGGAGTTTTAAGCTAAGTCCATCGAGGGGTAGTACAATATCCCAACATAGCATATGTTTTAATTTAGATTAACACATGTGTTATTATAGAGTAACAGCAACACATGTGTTACATGTGTTATTTTTATATTGAGTAAAATGCCCGGATAGTCCTGTGGTATTGTAAAATAACACCTATAGTCCCAAACTTTTGGAAATTACACCGGTGCTCCCTATGGTTTGACAGTTTGTTACTCGGATAGTCCCTAGAGTGGATGTCCGTTAGTTTTCTCCGTTAAGTCCATCTGAAATTACTTATTTACCCATCTCTTTAAAAAATAAAAAAACAAATATGGATTATTAAAAGTGTGGGGCCCACCTTATTCACCCCTCCCTTATTCAACCACCGCCTCCACTGCCTCTAACCACCGTCTCCACTGCCTCCAACCACCGCTTGCATCCCCTACCGTCTCCACCACCACCCACTTCTACCCACCATTACAAATATATATCACCATTAAAAACCTACCCCACCCTCAACCTCACCCACCTTCTTAATCGATAACCACATAATCCAAATTACTTTTATCAGCTGCAACTACATTACCAACAGATGAAGAAAAAAACATTTTCATTACCTGAATTTGAAGAAACAAGAACCCTAGACCTCTTCTTCGGTCTTCACCCAACCCTAGATGGCTTCGGATACGAAGACTGATCCATCGTACGGACTCCGTCTGCATCCACAAGAGTAACAGTCAACTCCGACAAATCAGTTTCTTTAGAATCACTGTCGTCGTAACCGATCTGGAACAACCCCGATTCGGAATCGTATGATTTCACAACTCCTGAAAAAACCCCAAATCCTTCGAACTCTTTCCTCACGGTTCGTCCGACAAACTCCATTTCTTCCAAGAATCAACCCTCATAGGTTCACAATTCTAGCTATCCGGAACAGTCCCGATTCGGAATTGTATGATTTGTACTATCAACAAGTTTCTCTCTCTAGAAGTGGATGAACAGAATTCTCGCTCTAGAAACTGGAAGGGGGAAATCGCGATTTAGCTATATTTTTTAAAGGGAGGGGTAAATAAGTAATTTCAGATGGACTTAACGGAGAAAACTAACGGACATCCACTCTAGGGACTATCCGAGTAACAAACTGTCCCAAAAAACCCCAAATCCTTTGAACTCTTTCCTCACGGTTCGTCCAACAAACTCCATTTCTTCCAAGAATCAACCCTCATAGGTTCACAATTCTAGCTATCCGGAACAGTCCCGATGATCGTATGATTTGTACTATCAACAAGTTTCTCTCTCTAGAAGTGGATGAATACAGAATTCTCGCTCTAGAAACTGGAAGGGGGAAATCGCGATTTAGCTATATTTTTTAAAGGGAGGGGTAAATAAGTAATTTCAGATGTACTTAACGGAGAAAACTATCGGACATCCACTTCAGGGACTATCCGAGTAACAAATTGTCAAACCACAGGGAGCACCAGTGTAATTTCTAAAAGTTAGGGACTATAGGTGTTATTTTACAAAACCACAGAGACTATCCGGGCATTTTACTCTTTTATATTTGTTTTTTATAATTCTCATTCTTAGTGATCAAATTTGTAAAATAGAACAATTTACATATAAAATACACTATACGATTTATAATGTAATTTCTTTCTCTAGATATTTTAATCAAATCATACCGAATAAAACTATGATATCTAAGCATTTAATACACTACAATATACCGCGCATACAGAAGATAATAACCCTCTCTATATATTAACATCAATCCTTAAACGGACAATATTAAATACCGAGTCTCCTTACCCTAAAAGCAAAGTGCATTTCGTCGCCGACTATTCCATAACATTCCCCCAATTTTAACCGAGTTATTTTTTCTTTTCGCACAACTCGTTACCCTAACAACAACGTTCCTTTCGCCGCCGCCCATTCCATAACATTCCACCATCTTTTACTAAGTTCTTTTTTCTTCTAACAAACACAATCATCCAACAATGGGTTCCTTAAGCAAATGTGGTAATTCACGATCGGGTACTCCAGATAATTTCCCAATCAGGTTATCGATCTCTTATTCCCATATAATTCTATATGTATATTGTTCACTGATTAATATATTAACATTTTGGCTTTGATTCATTGTTTGTAACATATCAAAGTCACCTTGAATTTCTTTGCTGATTAATAGATTAACTCACGGTTTGTTTGAAGCTCGCTTGAAAAAAACTTGAAAAAAGCTCAGCTGTAAATTAGTCGGCTCAGCTCATGAATTTGCGAGCCGACTCGAATTATTTTATTTTACCAAAATTAATTTAATTTAAATGTGTTAAAATAAAAAATATGTAAGAGGGGGTGAAGTGTTAACATTTTAAATTTAGTTAATCAATAACATATAAAAATATAAAAAATAAACAAAAACTATACATATAATACTTTTAATGCAGTATGCCTTTAGATCTTTAAAATATTAGAAAAATGATATTATTTTTTATGTTATTAATATTCGTAAAAAAATAATAAGAAAAAAATAAAAAAATTAACGAGCCGCCTCGATTTGTCTCGAGCTAGCTCGAACATTTTACAAGTCGAGCTCGACTCTTCAGCTCGATTAAATAAACGAGCCAAGCCGAGCCAACTTGAGATCAACCTGGCTCGGCTCGACTTAACTCGATTACAACCTATCTAAATGTGCAAAAAGTATATTATATATATATATAGAAAAAGTATATCGTACATTACGGCTTAACTTACTTCACGTACAACAACGTGCGTGATTATTTCTATAACATGCGTGATTAATGTTTTCAATATGCGTGATTATTGTGTTTCAACATGCGTGATTTTGGATTTTTGAATTATAACGTGCGTGATTTTAAAATAAATGTGCGTAATTACCTGTGGACGTTAAGCCGTAATGTACGTTAACCTTCCTCTCTCTCTCTCTCTCTCTATATATATATATATATATATATTGAATGGTGAACTTTATGTATAATGTTACCACACTCTCCAAATCGGAAAGCCTTATTGCCCCACTTTGGCCCATGCTGTCTTCATAGTTTGGATTTTTTGGGCGTTCCCCCGAGAAACCATACCGCCGGCTGCCACTTGACAGTCCTTGTGCCACCACAAAAGCTGAACTTTCTGGCATAACACACGGTGGGATGGGCTCGAGAATCGAACTGACAACCTCACACAAGGCCTAGTCCAAATCCTTCATTGCCTATATCCACCTCAATATGACACAAATGTGAATTGAACTTGAGTCTCATTGAAAAACCCGAGCCGTCCTGTATGTTTTTGGAGATCTAATCAATGCTTTATTTTCATGGTTTTATCTTCATCATCACCATAAATAGATCTCCGATAAGAGTTGCAACTTTAAACTTGACCATACAATAACAACTTTTTTTTTTTTTTTAACGGCAAATTTCTTTACTCCTGTCGTCTATGGGACTCGAACCTGAGACCTCTCCCTTCCAAGGTGTTTAAAGGCATTGCATTTGTCAATGGACCATTTGGTCATAAATTACTTTTAACGCATTTAAGAGATATTAATACAACATCATTAATAAAGTTAAAAATATAAGAAACGATCACATTTTGCTGTATTTTATTGATTCCATTAATAAAAAAGTGTTTTTTTTAGTTGTTTATTACTTACTTCGTTATGATATCTTCAAAACCACAACTCCTTTTTATAAAATTTATTCATAGCATTATTTTACTTTCCAAAAAAAATTAAAAATAACATTTTTTTTTTTGTTTTATTGCAATTTATAAGGGCCAATGAAGAAGTAGTTGCACAACAAGAGCAAGAGCACCATGAAAATGAGATTCTGAAGCAACAAAATGAAGAACTCAGGCTTCAGAATTTGGCAATGAAAGAATTTCTAAACAAATCCATTTTTGAACACAACATCTGTATCGAGAATGCGCGAATGAAAGAGGAGCTTCGTGCCATGACTATTCTATATAGTCAATCTTTTGGGCAAAACGAGACCCGAATGGGCATAGACATGGCCATTCAAACCAAAAGTTATCTTAAGCTAGCACCATATGCAATGGATGAGCTCTTTAAGCTTGGCGCGTTCAATGATCCACTTTGGAATAAAAGCACCCACGGCCAAGGAGAAACACTTGATTTTAATTTATATGAAATGGCTTTTCCGCCTTGTCTTGGCCCGAAACCACATGGATTTGTATCCGAGGCTTCACGGGCTAAAGGGGTCATACCCATGGCTACTTCAAACTTTGTAGAAGCGTTATTCAATGCGGTAACTATTCCTTAAGTCTTTGTTAGAAGATTAAACAAAGTTTTATTTAACTTATATGAAAACTAACACAACATGATTTTGTATATTAATTATTTACAGGATCGATGGCGAGACATGTTTGTGGGAATGATCGGAAGGTGTACTACGAAAGTGATTTCTAATGGCGCTAGAGGTTCAAGAAATGGTGCTCTACTGCTTGTAAGCCTTGTTTTATCCCCTCAAAACACATAAATAAATGTACCCATTAAAATCTCACTCAACAAAAGCTACTAGTGGATAAATAAAGAGATCGGTCCCACTAAGAGTGACCCTAACTTTAAAACCCCCATGCATTTTTTTTACATTTATGCCCTCAATGTTATTGAAATAAGCAAATGCTTAAAGATCAAAATTTCATGCAGATGAAAGCTGAAATTCAAGTCATTTCTTCCTCCGTGCCGGTTCGAGTCCTAAATTTTATTCGATATGTCAACAAACACGCAGAGGGGCTATGGGCTGTGGTTGATTACTCCGTTGATTTTGGAACGGACAGACGGTTAACAAGAAGGTGTCCATCTGGTTGTATTCTACAAGCTATGCCAAATGGGTTCACAAAGGTATAGTCATTTATATTGCATAGTTATGTCTAACTATGATTTAACTTGTAACGAACATGTGTAGGTTACGTGGATTGAACATACAGAATACGACGAACAACTGATCCACGAAAACTATCGTGGGTTAATTAGATCAGGCGTGGGCTTTGGTGCACAAAGATGGGTTAGTGCACTTTTGGGGCAATGCAAATGCATAGTTTCCATGACATCACATAGTCCCAACCTGTTTGCAAGTACAACACGATGCTTACGAAGTCTAGCACAGCGCATGAGGCGTATGTTCTGTGCTACTGTTTGTTTGACTGGCGGGGAACGATGGAACTTGGTTGCGAATGTACCAGGAAGACCAAGGATCATGGCACGCATGTACAATGATTTTCAGCAAGTATCAGGAGTAGTCATGAGTGCCACCCATTCGGTATGGATAGCAGCAAATCATCGACACTTGTTTGAAATGATGTTGATAAAAGAGTTGAGGAGCGTGTGGGACGTGTTATGCCATACGATTGCTACTCGGGACATGTATAGTTTCCCTTCGAGCCAAGATGAAGCCAACTTTAACTGCGTCTCGATTCTAGATTCGAATGTGAGTTTACAAAGTTACTGTCTAGTTAGTCTTAACTATTATATATAATGATATAATGAAATGCTTATGTTTGTTCAAACTTTTGCATGTATAGACACTACAGGCTGGAGTGAATCAACCGCTTATGGTATTGCAAGAGGCTTCGAGTGATACGACGGGATCACTCATTGTTTACGCAATTGTGGATACCCCCACCGTAGCTCTAGTGATGCACGGGGGAGATTCGTCGCGAGTGGGTCTCTTGCCAATAGGGTTGAGTATAGTCCCTTACCATGGGGAAAGTGGTGAAAGTGGATCCATGGTGACTGTGGGGTTCCATATGTTGCTACGAAATCAAGTTATCTCAAACATCACAGTGGAAAATATCAACACATTGAACAGATTGGTGGCACAGACAGTTTGGGGATTAAAAATGTTGGTTGATCCACTCAATGAGGAGGGTATGTGAGTGGTTGAATCCAGGATTAGGATTTAGGGTGTAGGGTTAGTGTCGGGTTCATACACCATTGCTTAGAGTCGGTTCGGGCATCCGCTGTTGTGTTATTTGTACTTGGGCTCTATAGATTTTTATTTTCCAACTTTAAATCTGGCTAGTTGTTTTATACTTTTATGTTGTATGAGAGTTTTTATTTTTATTTCAAAGGATCGACTTTTACATCACATATGCAAGTTTTGATATTAATGCGTAAATGAATTTAGCTTTTAGCAAAACTAGGCTTGTTGAAGTCGTCCGTTGCGGTAAAACGAAACAAATGATAATGTAAAACAAACATTATTTTAAAATGAATGTTGTATGAAAGTTAAACCGTCATAATCGATTCAGTTCATTATTGTACCATTTTACAATTCCATTTATACTGAAAGGTCGAGATAAAAAAAGAAGAACTACGTACTTAAGTTTATTGAAAAAGTTAACGAGCTTTGCTTATTAAATAAATATCAAATTAAATGATAAAGGTGATATGGTTTAAAAAAGGAAAAAATGATTTGAAAAAAAAGAAATATTAAATATGAAGGAAATATAACTAAAATAAAAAAAGAAAAACCATAATTTAAAAAAAAATTAAAAAATGTGAAGGGTCATGTACTATTCATGACCCTTTACCAATAATATATAACTAGTGAGATTCCTCCGCGCTTTGCGGCGGAAATTCGATCGGTTTATTACTATACCGACAATTGCTATAGTAATCAAAATACAAAACCTTACATCGATCGAAAACAATAAGAACAAATCGCGACACTGATACCGGTGTTTTTAGTTGATATTGCATTCTAGCTAGGTAGCGATGTTATTTACTTGATATCAGTTCGTTTCGTTTGTGTTCTATGTTTATGTTTCTTAACATTGCGATCAGTGGCGTCTCTGAGAATTCACGTACCCTGTTCGAGCTCGAAAAATGGGCCCATATGTTTTAACGATAAACAACATAATTACGAAAATGACAAAAATTGTAGTATTTGATAAACAATGCAATTGCGATAATGACAAAATCATAGTATTCTAATGAGTTACATACCATAATTCTACTTCAACGTCTTCTTGTTGATTTTCAACATTAACTTTAGGTGGATTAGGCGCCAAAAACTTTTGCATAGCACCGACTTGAGACTTCACCAATTCATCCGCTCATTTCCTTTTTTGACGTTTTTGCCATCCGGAAGCTTGTTTAGGAGCCATTATTCATTAACGCCTAAAAAACGACAACAGTTAAACGACAAAATATAATTATTCATCAACACGACAATATACGATACGGGTTCTGATGTTCAACAAAATAATATTTGACGTTCAACATCAACAATTAAACGAACTTACGAACAGTTCTATAAATATGAATATGATGATATAGGGTATTGTTTCTCTTGGACTTTTGTTTCTGGAATCGAACAAGTATATTACATGGTATATCTTCCAATACACATATACTCAAATATATTTATGCTATGTTTAATATATAATCAATTGTAAGTAAGGAATCATGAGAACCGCAATAACTATTCAATATATCAAAGTTCATCAATCATCAGAAATTCAGAATCAAACTTTCAATATATCAAAGTTCAATCGGAAATTCACCTGATCTTCAACGTGTTTCACTGAATCGCCAGTTTCCTGCTGTGTATTTCCGAATCGTCGTTAGATTTTCCTGATGCCGTTAGTCCGTCCGTCCAGTTTCCTGTTGTGTATTTCTTTTTTTTTAATCATTTTAGTATTGGATTGGGCCCAATAAACCTATTGTTAACTTGGGTAAATTATAAAAAATATAAATCTTTTGATAATGGGCCTCTATATTGGATTTGTTATGTGTGTACAATTTAAAAAAAAAAATAACATATATATATCAATTTTTTTTAAAAAATCCCGTGCCCCTCGAAAAAACGGGCCTTGTGCGGAAGTCCTCCCCGCACACCTAAAGAGCCGCCCATGATTGCGATATAAATTTTAATGCAAACAAATACTCTACCGCTATCGTACCAAATTGAACCGAAACCTATTGAACAACACCTGCGTCGATATATATATATATATATATATATATATATATATATATTTTTTGTTTTTGCTTCCAATAAACTAACACCCATCTCGCTACCATACTAAACCGAACAACATCGGTACTGATATGTGTTCATTTTTATGATTTCCTCTATTTCTTAAAAATAGGGAATCATACCGTTCACTACCGTACCATACCAAATAACTACGAAACATGTATTAATAAAAAAACCAAGTTAAGTAATAAATAAATTTCCACAAAAGATAAAAATTTCTAGTTACTATTCATGAAGAGTCTAAATTAATATAATATAATAATAAGTTTGTTGATGTCGTGTGTTGCAACGAAACAGAGCAAATTATAATGTAAAACAATGTTATTTGAAAAGTTTGAAAATGAAGCATTTGTTTAGTAAGTTAAGCTGTCAGAACAGAACTGGTTCAGTTTATCATCGTTCCGTAAAACGATACCAACTAAATATTCTATTTTGAATACAATTTCATTTTTAACAAAACTCATACCGAAATGTCGCGAGAAAAAAAATTAAAAAACTATGTACTTAAGTTTTTAGAGAAAAAAACTAATTAATGTAAGCTATTAAAGAAATATTAAATTAATTAATAAAGAAAATATGATTTATTTAATAAAAGAGAAAAATTATTCAAAGTATAAAATAAAGGATAAAGGAAATATAGATTTAAAAAAGGAAAAAAAAATAAAAATTTTGTAGAAAGTAAAAGTAAATACAATAATAAATTATTACAATATTTAAGTAAAAGATATTTAAAAACAACTATATATTATTGTAAATTTAAAATCACTATTCATGTTTTTTCATAAATTAAAATCACTATTCATGTTTTTCGTAAATAATACATAACTAGTTTATATTGACGTCGCGCGTTGCGGCGAAACCGAGCAAATAATAATGTAAAGAGTAAATTACGTTTTTGGCCCCTGTGGTTATATCACTTTTACTATATTAGCCCAAAATAAGAATTTTTAACATATTTGTCGCCATGGTCTCTATAACTAACCATTTTGGCCCCCATGATCTCTAGACTTAGGGGCCAAAATGGTTAGTTATAGAGACTATGGGGGCAGATATGTTAAAAATTATTATTTTGGGCTATTATAGTAAAAGTGATGTAACCACAGGGGCCAAAAACGTAATTTACTTTAATGTAAAACAAACGTGATTTGAAAATAAAGCATATTGTTTAGAAAACCAAACCATTAGAACGACTTAGTTTATTATCGTACCGGTTTATGATACCAAATAAATAATTTATTTTGAGTACAACTTCGTTTTTAACAAAAGTTATAACGGAATGTCGGGGTAAAATCAAGCACGATTATGTACTTAAGTTTTTAGAAAAAAAGTTATAAACGTAAATTATTAGAGAAGTTTCAAATTAATCGATAAATTAATATATGTTATAAAAAAGAAAAAAATTAAAAATATGATATTAAAAGTAAATATAATAGTAAACTATTATAATATATTAAATAAAAGAATAATAAAAATGTATATATTATTATAAAAATAAAGTTACTATTCATCATAGTTCATCAACAATATATATATATATATATAATATATAATATAATAGGTTTGTGGTCGTCGCGCGTTGAGGTGCAACATAGGAAATGATAATGTAAAACAAATGTAATTTGAAAATGAAACATGTTGTTTACAAAGTCAAACCGTCAGAATTGGTTCAGTTTATCATCGTACTGTAAAATGATACCAACTAAATACTCTATTTTGAATACAACTTATTTTTTACAAAACTTAATACTCTATTTTGAATATAATTTCATTTTTTAACAAACTTATACAGGAATGTCACGAGAAAAAAATAAACACAACTATGTACTTAATTTTTTAGAGAAAATTAACTAACATAAGCAAAATCAATTTAATAAATACCGGTATTGATATATATACATATATATATTGTTTGGTCTCGGTTCGGTTTGGTTTGGTATGAAGTGACACAATACCCGTCTTCTATAAAATTTATATCACAATGTTGAAAAAACATAAACATAGAACATATGTTATTAGAAAAAATATCAAATACATGATGATAAATAAAATGCTATAAAAAATTAAAACAATTACTTAAAAGTACATTCACTATTAATGGACACTTTATATTTATATGGTGAAAAAATAATATAAAAAATTAAAACAATTACTTAAAAAGTATATTCACTGTTCATGGACACTTTATATTTATATGGTGAAAAAAATAATATAATAAAATTAAAACAATTACTTAAAAATAGGGATGGCAAAAAAGCCCAAGCCCGACGGGTATACTCGAAACCTGAAACATACGGGCCGGGTATACCCGAAGCCCAATGGGTATGGGCCGGGTACGGGCCTTAAAAAAGAAAAAAAATGGGGTACGGGTACGGGTATGGGATTTAGTGATACCTGCCCAATACCTGGCCCAGTTACCCGAATAATACCCGAATGTATTATATTATATATTTCCATATATATAAACTTAGTACATGTACTTATTACCTTCTCTATAGTCATATGTGGATATCTATTTGGTAGGTGCTTAGCGAACAAATAAGTTATTTTTGAGCATGTATATTGGATATGGAAGCTATCACCATTTATTATGTGATTGTTTATGCAATTTGGTGGTCATGATACAATTACTTAATTAAGTAATCGTTTTGATTTAGTTTGGTATATGTGGTCTGAATATGATATGTAAGTTATTAATCACATTTTCATTTGTTATAGTCATTAAAATAGTAAATTATATAAACATCAAAGTAAAAATTGAACATTTGTCCTAACGGGTATTTTTATGAAATTAACGGGTATACCCGATACCCGTGGGTATGCCCGATACCCGACGGGTAATTACCCGACAAATACCCGTTGGGTAACGGGCCGGGTATGGGACAAAGAATTACAACCGGGTACGGGCCTGAGATTACAATACCCGGCCCAAGCCCGACCCATTGCCATTCCTACTTAAAAATTTGCATTCACTATTCATACCCATTTTCAAATTATATAAAATAAAATAAATAAATATATATAATAAAAATAAATATAATATAATATAATATAATATAGAGTAAACTTCCGTTTTGCTCCCTGTGGTTTGGTCATTTTAACGGTTTTACCCCAAACCTTTAAAAATAGCCATTTTCCTCCAATAGTTTGCTATGGTTTTTCCATTTTGCTCTTTGCGGGGAGCAAAATGGAAAAAGATACAATTTGGATACAATTTGCTTGAATGCCGGCCTTTTTAGGCACAACTTGGGTAGGACTTACCCAAGCACTATCCGAAATTGGATAGATAATTCCCGCATCCAACCATTTAATTACCTCTTTCTTTACTACCTCCCTTAGGTTCGGATTGAATCGCCGTTGAGCTTCTCTTGTCGGTTTTGCATCTTCGGTGGTAATAATCTTGTGCATGACGATTGATGGACTAATTCCTTTAAGATCGGCAATCGTCCATCCGATAGCTCCTTTATTCTCTTTCAAGACTTCCAATAAAGCTTGTTCTTGCGCCATCTCTAAATTAGAGGCAATAATGACCGGTAGAGTGTCATTATCCCCTAGAAAAGCATACTTCAAATGGCTTGGTAAGTCTTTGAGCTCCAACTTTGGTGGTTCTTCTAGTGATGGTTTAGTACCCGAGCTTATTTCCACCGGCAAGCTTTCAAATTGGTGAGTCCATGGCGGCCGACCCTCTTTCAACGCCATAGCGTCTTGTTTCTCCTCTTCAACCCTTAGTGCACAAGCATGTACCTGTTCAGAAAAATCACACAAGCAAACATCCATACTATCCTCCTCATACTCGTGCGGGTTACATCCGTCGACTAAGTCTGCCATAAAACACTCATCAACACCAACAACATTAGAATTGTTAGTAAAAACATTTAAGCGCATTTTTCGATTTCCAAAAGTCATATCGACTGTACCAAATCTACAATCGATCACAGCATGCGCGGTGCTAAAAAATGGCCGACCCAAAATGACATTTTGTTGTTGTTTTGGGTCCACGGATGAGTAGTCCAAGACTAAAAAGTCAACCAGGTAATAAAACTCATCAATTTTCACAATCACATTTTGAACCATCCCCCGAGGTAGCTTATGAGACAAATCGGCCAAAACAACCGTTGTCTCTACCTTTGCTAACGGACCAAAGTCATATTGGTCATATAAGCCCCCCGGTAAAATGCTCACCCCGGCTCCAAGATCTAGTAACGCCTTTGCCATTTGAAAATTACCAACTTGTATATTTATTAATGGCGTGCCCGGATCTTGGAGCTTAGGAGGAAGCTCCCCATTCAACACCGCACTCACTTGCCCGGTTAAATCTACCCGCTTAGGCATTTTCTTCTTTTGTTGCCTTTTTTGTGTACATAATTCCTTTAAAAATTTTGCGTATGCGGGTACTTGTTTTATTGCATCAAGAAGTGGAAGGTTAATTTTTACTTGCTTGAACATGTCCCACAATTCTTCTTTTTGGGGACCTCTTGATGCAATAAAATTTTTCCTACCCGGGTCAAGTAAAGCCGATGGAAACGAAACTTGACTCGGTTCACCTTCATCTTTTTCACTTTTTTCATTTTCACCCAACCCCGGTTTTTTAACATTTGATTTTTTAGATATAACTGGTGAAACTTCATCATCACTCTCATTACCCGTGACATCCTCAACTACCCCTTCAACCAAACCCGGTGACAAATTAGCTTTAAATTCTTTGCCACTTCTTAACACACTAACATGATGAACATTAACATTACCTCGTGATGAACTATGGGAAGGATTTACCTTGGTGTCACTAGGAAGTTGACCTTTGTTCTTCTTCAACTCCGCCACGTCGGTTGCCAATTGACCCATTTGAGTTGTTAATGTTTGAATGCTTTTGTCACGAACCTCGTCCTTTTGTATCCGGACTTCGTCAAGTTGATTCCGTTTTTGCATGTCTTGTTGCATTGCCCGGAGCATATCCATGACTTCATTCCCGCTTGATGAATTTTGACTCGAACCACCTTGACCCGTTTGTTGAAATTACCCTTGGTAGCCATAGTTGTTTCCACCCCTATAATTGCCTTGATTGTATTGTTGGCGAGGTGCAAAATTACCTTGAGCTCCTTGAAAGTTTGGGTTAGCTTGGTTCGCTGCATTTCCATAACGGAAATTAGGATGGTTCCGTAACCCGGGGTGGTATGTGTTGGAGTTCATGTTGAAATTTCGACCACCCCCTTGAATAGCATTCACTTCTTCTACTTGCTCATCAACCACCCCTACTACACAAACTTCCGCCGTGTGGCCTATTTCATTGCAATTAGTGCACACATTGTACACTTGATTCGTGGTTTGAACATTGCCACTCTCTACTCCATGCACTTGTGGCCTTTGTATCACATGCCTTGCCCGTCTTGAAGATTGGGCCATCCTTTTGGAAGTCACCGCCATTTGTTCTAAAAATGCCCAATCAACATGATCGAAGTTCGTACCAAATGTACCGTTAGTAATTGACATCAAATCACGTGCATCCTCCGAACTCAACCCTTCGTGAAACGCGTTCAACAACTCCCAAAGTTGGATCCTGTGATGAGGGCAATTCCGTAACATCATATTAAACCTCTCAAACGTCTCCTTGCATCATTAGTCTTTTGGGAAGTGTAAAACTCATCCAAGAAAATCTGTTGCATATCGGCCCATGTAAAAATCGATGCGGAGGGTAAGGTGTGAAACCATCTTTTTGCTTTGTCTTCCAAAGAAAATTGGAAGAGAACCAACTTAACATCATCCGAAGAGAACCCTTGACCTCCAATGGTGTTGCAAATAGAGTCGTATGTCTCTAAATGGAAATAAGGTTCTTCCGTTGCTAACCCCTTAAACTTTGGTAGACTTTGGAGGGCGGTTGTTCTAACTTCAAAAATTCTTCCATCCGCATGATGAGGAATCACTGCCTGCGAAGGATTGTTAGTGATAATAGGCCGAAAGTGAGCTTAGATTCCCCGTACTACTTCCCGATGATGTCTTCGAGGGGCACCCAATGGTGCTCTTGGTTGACCCATTTGTCCTTGCATAGGTCCTTGAGGAGCAAATGGTGGTTAATATTGATGCATTGGTGGTTGTTGTTGAATCGGCCCCTGAAATTGAGGTTGTGTATTTTGAGGACGCACTTGATGTAACGGCGTAGGGCGTTGCAATTGCGGCCCTTGTGGTCTAATGTGTTGCACCCCAACCGACATTCTACCCATGTCTTGAAATTGTTGTAGCGGTTGACTTTGTTGACCCATTCCTCCTTGAGGTCCCAACATACCTCCATCTCCCGTATAATAAAAACCTTCCTCTTCGTAGCCTCTAAACTCCTCTTCATAACCATCATCATATCCATCTCCTCCTATTCCCGAAGATTGCCCAAAGGGAAGAGATGAGTATTGAAAACCCGATTGGTTCGGTGGTCTAAAGGATGAAGTAGCATGAACAATGGTTGAGTTTGGTGCTATTGTATAATTAGAAGATGATTGACCCGTAGTTGGGGGAAAGAAGTGTGAAAATGGTGGAATTGTGGTAGAGGGGCTAAAGGTAAGAGTGGGTTCAACTTGAGTAGTAGTAGGCGATGTAGTGGTATTGGTGGGTGTAACTTCATGAGGTGGAGTAGGTTCGGTAGTGGTATTCGGCATGGTGGTATTTGGTGATGGTTGTGTGGGTGATGGTATAAAGGGTTGTGTTGTTTGATCCGTAGTGGGTGGGATTTGTGGATCAGTCATGATGTTTCTTGGTGTAATAGGTGAAGTGGGTGAACCAATAATTCTGTTTTCTCGTACCAAAACTCGGTTTTGCCTTAGCGTTCTTTCAATTTCCGGATCAAACGATAGTGGTGACGACTTGTGAGAGCCTCTAGTATGCATACACCTGAAAGTACCTGCACACTAAACACAACCAGCGTAAACCCGAAAATAACAAACAAAAATACTAAATTAACACATGTTGCGCACTACTCCCCGACAACGGCGCCAAAATTTGACGTGATGTCGTGGTCACAATCAAATTTAATCCAATTACTACTAATAGCTAGCGGTAAGTGGGTATCGAACACAGGGAGTTTGTGGAATATGTGTTATTTAGAAGTGTATCTAAGTTAACTAAGATTAAACTAATTGCGATAAAAGTAAATTCAAGAGTTTGGATTGTTTGATTTTAAAACTAAGATTACTAATTAAATTGCGAATCAAGATTGGATTTTTAATTCAGATTATGAGAACAATGACCATCTTAGGATTCAGTTTCTTTTAATACTTGTGCACATTTCCAACTAGAAAGATTTACATAGACATAACTCGTGTATAAATATTTGTTGTGATAAAAGGGAACAAAGTACTCAGATTATTTTAATGCGAGGTCGTTTCCCGATGATCAATCAATCAATATCCAACCCTAACCCTTCCCGTGATATCTCGATTGTCAACGACACCAAGAACGTACGATTTAGACTAGAATTGAAATACCAATTAACAAGCTACAATCAAATATTCATAAACCATGATAATCAAAGCAAACACACAAAGTTATCATTCTAGAAATTAAGGGAAAACACACAAGAGTTGTAGAGAGACCTTCACCTAAGATGATCACCACAAATTTAGCCGGACATTGTTCGGTTGATCATCATAACATCAAAGTTCAAGTTCATACGAATCAAAAACCAAAACGGAATGTTAGAAATTGTTCCCAAATGATATCCAAAGCTAAAATTCGCCCCCAAAATGCAGAGAAAACGTCCCAATCATGAATAATGTGAAAAGGCACTTGAAAACAGTTTTAAATGAGGCAGTTTCGTTTTTCCTCGTCACCTCTACCGTAACTTACGGTAGCTACCGTAAGTTACGGTAGACTCCAAACTTCTACGGTGGATCTCTACTGTGATACAGTGGAAACATGGGATTTTCAGGGCTACCGTAACTTACGGTAGTCACCGTAAGTTACGGTGGACCCCTGAATCTTCTGTTTTGTTTCTTCTGTCCTTCCATGCTTGACCCGTTCCACTCCAGTCCTTCCGAAACAGCGTTTTCTCCATTTTAAGCTCCCAAGACGCACCTGAAACATAAGCAACTGTAGTCATCTAATTCAAGATAATTACGCGATCAAGTGAGGGATAAACTCGTCTTTTAACACCATTAAGGGTTATCCTATGGACCACCCGTCAGTTAACCCAAATTGTACTAGAGGGAGTTTTAAGTTTAGTCAATTGAGGGGTGTTTCAATGTCTCACCATCAACATTAATAAAAGAAAATCTAAAATTAATTTATACTCAACCTTCTAATTTCAATTACATGTGAATTATACATTAACATATATTTTAATTCATATTTAACGCCTTCAAGTAGACAACCCTATGTTAACAAACAAACACATTTTCGTGTGGAGTTTTTAAGTTAAGTCCATCAAAGGGTAGTACAATGTCCCAACATTTACATAAACATAAGCTAATAAAAGCTACTTTGTCACAATTATGTTTTAATTCAAACTAACACATGTGTTAATATAGACTAACACACGTGTTAATCCAAATTATACTAGAGGGAGTTTTTAGGTTAAGTGAGTTAAGTCTATCGAAGGGTAGTTTAATGTCCCACCATCAATATAAACATAAGAGATTCACAAATTAGCTTGTACTTTAACCTTATAATTCCAATTACATGTGAACGAATACATTAACACATGCTTTAATTCAGATTTAACGCCCTCAAGCAGAGCACTCTATGTTACATAACACCCACATTTCGATTGGAGTTTTAAGCTAAGTCCATCGAGGGGTAGTACAATATCCCAACATAGCACATGTTTTAATTTTGATTAACACATGTGTTACTACAGAGTAACAGTAACACATGTATTACATGTGTTATTTTTATATTGAGTAAAATGTCCGGATAGTCCTGTGGTTTTGTAAAATAGCACCTATAGTCCCAAACTTTCTTAATCAATAACCACAGAATCCAAATTACTTTTATCAGCTGCAACTACATTACCAACAGATGAAGAAAAACCATTTTCATTACCTGAATTTGACGAAACAAGAACCCTAGACCTCTTCTTCGGTCTTCTCCCAACTCTAGATGGCTTCAGATACGAAGGAAGACAGATCCACCGTACGGACTCCATCTGCATCCACAAGAGTATCAGTCAACTCCGACAAATCAATTTCTTCAGAATCACCGTCGTCGTAACCGATCTGGAACAATCCCGATTCGTAATCGTATGATTTCACAACTCCCGAAAAAACCCCAAATCCTTCGAACTCTTTCCTTACGGTTCGTCCGACAAACTCCATTTCTTCCAAGAATCAACCCTCATAGGTTCACAATTCTAGCTATCCGGAACAGTCCCGATTCGGAATCGTATGATTTGTATTATCAACAAGTTTCTCTCTCTAGAAGTGGATGAATACATAATTCTCGCTCTAAGGGGGAAATCGCGATTTAGCTATATTTTTTAAGGGGAGGGGTAAATAAGTAATTTCAGATGGACTTAACGGAGAAAACTAACGGACATCCACTCTAGGGACTATCCGAGTAACAAACTGTCCCAAAAAACCCCAAATCCTTCGATCTCTTTCCTCACGGTTCGTCCAAAAAACTCCATTTCTTCCAAGAATCAACCCTCATAGGTTTACAATTCTAGCTATTCGGAACAGTGCCGATGATCGTATGATTTGTAAAATCAACAAGTTTCTCTCTCTAGAAGTGGATGAATACAAAATTCTCGCTCTAGAAACTGGAAGGGGGAAATCGCGATTTAGTTATATTTTTTAAAGGGAGGGGTAAATAAGTAATTTCAGATGTACTTAACGGAGAAAACTAACGGACATCCTTGGCGTACTTAGGGCAGTTGGTCTTTATGTGCCCCTTCTCATTGCAATTGTAGCATGTGGCATCTTTAATCTTCCTGCAATCAACAGTCTTGTGCTCCTTAGACTTGCATAACCCACATTCAGGTGATTCAGACTTAGAATTGGACTCAAGTCTGCACTTTCCAAAGTGGCGTCTTTGACAAGTCGTGCACTTTGGCTTTTCCTCTGTTCGCTGACTGTTCCTTCCATACCCAGACTTCTTAGAATCGGTGTTTCCCTTGTGCTTCTTCTCTGACCCTCGTGAGTTATCATCCTCACGCTTCCTCTTACTTTCTTCAGATTTCTTTAGCGATCTCAACCTGACCGCATCTAGAGTAAGGGATAAAGAGAGGTCAGCTGCTGACCTAAATGTAGCAGGTCTTGAAGCCTTAACACTGGCTTTGATTTCTAGGGCTAAACCCCCAATGAAGCGAGCAATTCGCTTGGGCTCTGGTGTTACTAGGTAAGGAACCAGTCTGGACAGGGTATTAAAACTGGTGAGGTAAGCTTGACAATCTAAGTTTGTCATCACCAATGATAAGAAATCAGATTCAATTCTTTCGACCTCATGTTGAGGGCAGTAGTTCTCCATAATGAGAGCCACAAACTGCTCCCACGACATGTTGTAGAGCGGGATCTTCCCAGCAGCTTGAATGAGAGACTTCCACCAAGCTAGTGCCTCTCCCTTGAACGATTGGGATACATACTTTACTACATCCCTTTCAGCACAACCGCTGATGTCCACCACCGTGTCCATTTCATCCAACCAGGTCATACAATCTACTGCTCCTTTCTCCCCAGTGAAATCTCGAGGTTTACAGGAAACAAAGTACTTATAGGTACAGGACTTGGTACGTGGTTCATTATCGAATGCTATCTTCTTGGATGGAACACTGTGTTCATTTGATGAATGTCGATCATCATCCTTCTTTGGCCCTTCATTCTTAGAGGGCGGCTTGTTATGAGGCTCTGAATGAGTTTTAGGGACAGACTTAGAGTGGGGTACAGTTGAGGCTCGACTATTAGTCCCACTATACTCTCTGAACTGTTCCTCTACAGCTTTAGATACAGCTGTATCAATCAGTGAACGAAGTTCTCCTTTGGTTATATTAATCCTGTCATTATCATCGCGGTTTTCCAAAGGATGACTGTTCTCTTCCTCGGACCTAGCCATGTAGCTTTAATTGCTACATAAAATTAAACAAGGACAAGGTTTATACGGAAGCTTATACAGTTTTATCGTTTTAAACGATTTATTAACCATGTTTTTAAAACACATATTAGTTAATTTGATAAATATATAATTGTTCAGGATTTTTATCATAATCCTAAATTATAAGTTAATAATAGCACAAAAGGCCTAGTCACGTAGACGAGTTTAATTTATAAGCCATGATTTCAGAGAATCGAGGCGTTAAGGTTTGAATCAAAGTTCATTACCTTTCCTTGACAGGGAGTTGTAGGCTACCACTGTCTTTAGTCCCAGAGGACGTTAATTATAGCCCGTGGGCACTTCATCCATAAGGGATGATTATATAAATAAGGGATTTTAGAATAATCCAAAAATGACTTATGTAATTTTATCGTATCACACTTTGTCAAGCATGTTAATATGCTTTCAAATGTTTAATAAGGATTTGAATCACTTGAATAGGTTCTACCATCTTGGCCTTGTCTGCAGTGACATTTAGGCTAGGTTTTACCTTTAAGATTCTTTTTAATATTTAACGCAGAACAATTTCTAAATTGAACTGTTAACAAGGATCTGAATCTAATTATGGAACTACCATCTTGGCCCTGTCTTAAAGTGACGTATGGCTAGGTCTCGTCCTTTTTAGATTTTTCCATTTTATTATAATGGTAGATCTTATAATATAGGAATGATATTTTTAAACATAATCGTTCCTTTAAAATTTAAACAAGTATATGGTTGCCCTAAACGGGACTTCTGATAAAATGACTTGCCCATGCAAAGGCTAATCAGAAAAATAACAGAGAAGTAATTAAAAGACAATGAAACGAATTTGGATTAGTCTTATGTTCTTGTCTAGACTCAAGAATGTGCAACTGTGTAACTGAGATTAAACACAAAAGGCTAGTGTTTAATTCACTCAGTGTTGGCTCTGATACCAACCTGTCACACCCCGACTTTCCACGTGTCACCGGTGGGCCCGGTGGGGAGTATCGTGACGTGTTGGCAACATAATAGTCAAACAACACAATTATATAAATGCACAGCGGAAGCAAAATGTAAGATATAATTCAACCGAATATAATGTTGTAATATCAAGTATCACAATAGTCGATTGTTTATCCACAGACGGATCGAAAATAAAATAGAAACAATAGTTCAACAGACTTTGACATCTAGGGCTTGCGAGACTTGAGTAATGATGCCTGGAGTAGCCAGCCTATTTCGTCTAGCACCTGCACTTAACCTTTTTGGAAAATACGCCAGTTTACACTGGTAATTACAACTCAACTGACTCGTTTTGAAAAGAGTTTGCAAAATTGATTTGAATGCACTTCGGCACAAAATATCTTTATAACTTGGGACAATTATTTGTATATAATCTTGTATACAGATTTACTTATTTGTCGTCCATCAGGACAGATTAAGTGACACGCCACAGGTATAATGCCCACAGGCTATCATCCTTTAAGTGGATTACCGGCTTCGGTATAATGCCCACAAGGATGATACCTCTGAGTGGATTACCAGTTTTTACATAATGCAACTGTCAGGTGTACGCCTACACCCCGTGCTTAGGTCGTGGCCATTTCTTCGAATGATGCCAAGGATATCCGGGACATGGTCATTTAACCCCCAAAGGCCATACACCAAATAATACATATTAAACAGGTTATGTAAATACATCAATCACAATCCGATTTAAATGACTACATACACCCGACCAAGCGATACTTTTATAGTACCGTATCCCAAGCCCGTATAGGGAAATAAGTTAAGAGTATTTACCTGAGCAAAGTATCAATCAAATACAGCAAATGCAAGTACTTTTACTGGGCTCCTAATCTGGAACGAAGGTTTATAATAACCTATTAGATTTCTAACGGGTCTTTAATTAAGCTTAGACTTAGACCGGTTAGTTTCCAAAAGGTAGACATGGTTCAAACGCATGATAACGCGAAGACCGGTTTAGAATGGGGTTTTGACCCGACAAGCTTGTATGCTTGTTTAATATGGGTAACTTATACACATTCTGGGTTTTGAGATAAAACCGATAAGGTTTGACCCGTTTCGGCTAGTTTAAGTAAACTTGTTACATAAACCAAACCGTACGCGTAATAAGCGTGACGGGTATTCATATGAGCCATTTACAGGTTTCCTAAGTTAATATGCTCCAAATAGGTTGTGACATCAGTAAGATATCATTCATTATGCCCGAAACGAATTTAAACACAAACTATGCCCCGTAAGGGTAGTTTAGTAATTTCACATAAGCCGAAAAGCTCAAAACTGAAGTCTGAGTTAAACAACCTTTGCTTACTGTTAAAATATTATAATTTGCCTCAAATATCAGTAGGTATCAACCCTTGTATGTTTAAAATAGTTTTAGTACATACTATGCGTTAAAAACGCTTAAAAAGGCGATTAGAGGCCATTTCTGGGTTTGATACATAAATCTGATATTTTTATATTTCCAGAAGGCTTAAAATAATTTATTTATCATATGTGATCAGTAGTAAAAGGTTTGGAGTCGTTTAGATATGTAAAACTCATTTTATGGCCCGTAAGGGCAAAACCGACAATTATCGGATTAAGCCTACGGCTATAAGTTATGCTCAGCCTAAAATTTATTAAAAATATTTAAAAATCCCAAAATAATATATTACATCAGTGGGTAAAAGATTTGATATCAAAATGTAGGCTTAACTAGGCTATACGCTAATTACGCCGTTTATTAACATAAGTCTTTAATTTTACGCTAACGAGCATAACTCTTATTCTACACCTCCAACTGATGTCAAACTTTGCATACAAGTCTATATATTAGTAATTAAGGTTTCTATTCTTTTACATTTTCAAAAATCACGTTTTAAGGTGAAAAGGGCATAATGGTCAACATATGAGCAATTAACGGAATCATGCGTATTAATCGGTTAACTAATGAACCATAGTGTATAATCACAGAGGGTTATACTAGCATGTAACCTGGTCCAAATAAAGCTCTTAGGTATTTCTAAATCATACCAAAACGGGTCAGAACTGAAAGTCAAAGTATAAGTCAAACTATGCGACTTTCGGTTCCGAATCGGGTCTAAACAGGAAATTGTCGGGTTGAACATGTTTGGACATGTTCTTACACTTATTACCAAGTTATAACAATGATCAAACAGGTTGTATATGTTCTACATTGTTAATTATGCATAAATTAGAATTTACACATTCTGTTGACTTTTTAAATACAAGTTTGACCCGACATTTGACATAGTTAGAGTGGGAATCAGGGGGAACCCTTTTGATTATTGCCCACATAATTACCAACTTATAACTACTTTTAATTCGAGATATGACTGAGCCATTGTTGACTAATCTCGAAGTCAAACCGTAATTACGACGGTTTGACTTTTAGCTAAATAACTAAGCTAAACTTAATCGAGGAAGGTCAAGGGTACTTACAAGGGTCCTAGGCACGAGTAGGGATGTCTTGGATCTGCTCCTAAGCTCCAGAAATGCTCCACAATTGCAGATGAAGATGTGAAGAACAATGGTTGCAACCTTGGTCCTTTTATAGTGAATTTCCCACCACAAATTGTTGACACATGGTTCTACTAGTGACCACAACTGATCAACACATGTCCCTAGTGTTCTAGGAGGCACTTAGGGGTCGCACATGAAGTGAAACATCCGTTTTGGGTCGAGTTTTCGCGTAAACAGGCTGCTGGTCGAAGTTTCTGCATCTGACATCCTGACGCGGCCCGCGTAAGGTTCTCTTAACCTTAACACGGCCCGCCTGGACCCTGATATCAGATTTTAAATTTTCTATTTTCCACATAAGTGTCCCTTGGCTTCACGAAAGGGCAACTAAGCCTAATTCTTGCATTTTGACCCCTTATTATTTACCCACAAGGGCTTTAGGACTTGTACCCACTTTGCCAAGTCCCTGGACACTTCCGGTTAACCCGAAAAGTCTTAACTTTCAATGTTTACGCTTTAACCCCTCGCACACGAATTTGATCATAACTTTCTCATACGATAACGAAACTTTATGAAATTCATATCGCGCATTCTAGTGAGCATAATTAACAGTTACAAAGCTTCGGGTTTGTCAAAAGGTCACTCAGAGGTATATCTTTAAACATGTTGACACATTTAACCCCTGTAGTTTGAAATCTCTCACTTTTAGCTTCGCATGATCCATGATTTATTCGTTTGATATTATAAACATCATGTAGGGTTATTATGAAGTATATTTATTCACTGTTGACATTTAGAACCCGTATAATCACATACTTTCCATGTTTGTCAACTTTAGACCTTTTATAACATTCTTTCACACGTTCAAACTTTATGACACGTGTCAACACATTATAGGATGTGAATTTTCGAGGTGTTACACCGAAGATTGCCCCAAAGGGAAGAGATGGTTCAACTTGAGTAGTAGTAGGCGATGTAGTGGTATTGGTGGGTGTAACTTCATGAGGTGGAGTAGGTTCGGTAGTGGTATTCAGCATGGTGGTGTTTGGTGATGGTTGTGTGGGTGATGGTATAAAGGGTTGTGTTGTTTGATCCATAGTGGGTGGGATTTGTGGATCAGTCATGATGTTTCTTGGTGTAATAGGTGAAGTGGGTGAACCAATAATTCTGTTTTCTCGTACCAAAACTCGGTTTTGCCTTAGCGTTCTTTCAATTTCCGGATCAAACGATAGTGGTGACGACTTGTGAGAGCCTCTAGTATGCATACACCTGAAAGTACCTGCACACTAAACACAACCAGCGTAAACCCGAAAATAACAAACAAAAATACTAAATTAACACACGTTGCGCACTACTCCCCGACAACGGCGCCAAAATTTGACGTGATGTCGTGGTCACAATCAAATTTAATCCAATTACTACTAATAGCTAGCGGTAAGTGGGTATCGAACACAGGGAGTTTGTGGAATATGTGTTATTTAGAAGTGTATCTAAGTTAACTAAGATTAAACTAATTGCGATAAAAGTAAATTCAAGAGTTTGGATTGTTTGATTTTAAAACTAAGATTACTAATTAAATTACGAATCAAGATTGGATTTTTAATTCAGATTATGAGAACAATGACCATCTTAGGATTCAGTTTCTTTTAATACTTGTGCATATTTCCAACTAGAAAGAGTTACATAGACATAACTCGTGTATAAATATTTGTTGTGATAAAAGGGAACAAAGTACTCGGATTATATTAATGCGAGGTCGTTTCCCGATGATCAATAAATCAATATCCAACCCTAACCCTTCCCGTGATATCTCGATTGTCAACGACACCAAGAACGTACGATTTAGACTAGAATTGAAATACCAATTAACAAGCTACAATCAAATATTCATAAACCATGATAATCAAAGCAAACACACAAAGTTATCATTCTAGAAATTAAGGGAAAACACACAAGAGTTGTAGAGAAACCTTCACCTAAGATGATCACCACAAATTTAGCCGGACATTGTTCGGTTGATCATCATAACATCAAAGTTCAAGTTCATACGAATCAAAAACCAAAACGGAATGTTAGAAATTGTTCCCAAATGATATCCAAAGCTAAAATTCGCCCCCAAAATGCAGAGAAAACGTCCCAATCATGAATAATGTGAAAAGGCACTTGAAAACAGTTTTAAATGAGGCAGTTACGTTTTTCCTCGTCACCTCTACCGTAACTTACGGTAGCTACCGTAAGTTACGGTAGACTCCAAACTTCTACGGTGGATCTCTACTGTGATACGGTGGAAACATGGGATTTTCAGGGCTACCGTAACTTACGGTAGTCACCGTAAGTTACGGTGGACCCCTGAATCTTCTGTTTTGTTTCTTCTTTCCTTCCATGCTTGACCCGTTCCACTCCAGTCCTTCCGAAACAGCGTTTTCTCCATTTTAAGCTCCCAAGACGCACCTGAAACATAAGCAACTGTAGTAATCTAATTCAAGATAATTACGCGATCAAGTAAGGGATAAACTCGTCTTTTAACACCATTAAGGGTTATCCTATGGACCACCCGTCAGTTAACCCAAATTGTACTAGAGGGAGTTTTAAGTTTAGTCAATTGAGGGGTGTTTCAATGTCTCACCATCAACATTAATAAAAGAAAATCTAAAATTAATTTATACTCAACCTTCTAATTTCAATTACATGTGAATTATACATTAACATATATTTTAATTCATATTTAACGCCTTCAAGTAGACAACCCTATGTTAACAAACAAACACATTTTCGTGTGGAGTTTTTAAGTTAAGTCCATCAAAGGGTAGTACAATGTCCCAACATTTACATAAACATAAGCTAATAAAAGCTACTTTGTCACAATTATGTTTTAATTCAAATTAACACATGTGTTAATATAGACTAACACACGTGTTAATCCAAATTGTACTAGAGGGAGTTTTTAGGTTAAGTGAGTTAAGTCTATCAAAGGGTAGTTTAATGTCCCACCATCAATATAAACATAAGAGATTCACAAATTAGCTTGTACTTTAACCTTATAATTCCAATTACATGTGAACGAATACTTTAACACATGCTTTAATTCAGATTTAACGCCCTCAAGCAGAGCACTCTATGTTACTTAACACCCACATTTCGATTGGAGTTTTAAGCTAAGTCCATCGTGGGGTAGTACAATATCCCAACATAGCACATGTTTTAATTTAGATTAACACATGTGTTACTACAGAGTAACAGTAACACATGTATTACATGTGTTATTTTTATATTGAGTAAAATGTCCGGATAGTCCTGTGGTTTTGTAAAATAACACCTATAGTCCCAAACTTTTGGAAATTACATCGGTGCTCCCTATGGTTTAACAGTTTGTTACTCGGATAGTCCCTAGAGTGGATGTCCGTTAGTTTTCTCCGTTAAGTCCATCTGAAATTACTTATTTACCCCTCTCTTTAAAAAATAAAAAAAACAAATATGGATTATTAAAAGTGTGGGGCCCACCTTATTCACCCCTCCCTTATTCAACCACCGCCTCCAACCATCGTCTCCATTGCCTCCAACCACCGCCTGCATCGCCCACCGTCTCCACCACCACCCACTTCCACCCACCATTACAAATATAAATAACCATTAAAAACCTACCCCACCCTCAACCTCACCCACCTTCTTAATCAATAACCACAGAATCCAAATTACTTTTATCAGCTGCAACTACATTACCAACAGATGAAGAAAAACCATTTTCATTACCTGAATTTGACGAAACAAGAACCCTAGACCTCTTCTTCGGTCTTCTCCCAACCCTAGATGGCTTCAGATACGAAGGAAGACTGATCCACCGTACGGACTCCATCTGCATCCACAAGAGTATCAGTCAACTCCGACAAATCAATTTCTTCAGAATCACCGTCGTCGTAACCGATCTGGAACAATCCCGATTCGTAATCGTATGATTTCACAACTCCCGAAAAAACCCCAAATCCTTCGAACTCTTTCCTTACGGTTCGTCCGACAAACTCCATTTCTTCCAAGAATCAACCCTCATAGGTTCACAATTCTAGCTATCCGGAACAGTCCCGATTCGGAATCGTATGATTTGTATTATCAACAAGTTTCTCTCTCTAGAAGTGGATGAATACATAATTCTCGCTCTAAGGGGGAAATCGCGATTTAGCTATATTTTTTAAGGGGAGGGGTAAATAAGTAATTTCAGATGGACTTAACGGAGAAAACTAACGGACATCCACTCTAGGGACTATCCGAGTAACAAACTGTCCCAAAAAACCCCAAATCCTTCGATCTCTTTCCTCACGGTTCGTCCAACAAACTCCATTTCTTCCAAGAATCAACCCTCATAGGTTTACAATTCTAGCTATTCGGAACAGTCCCGATGATCGTATGATTTGTAAAATCAACAAGTTTCTCTCTTTAGAAGTGGATGAATACAAAATTCTCGCTCTAGAAACTGGAAGGGGGAAATCGCGATTTAGTTATATTTTTTAAAGGGATGGGTAAATAAGTAATTTCAGATGGACTTAACGGAGAAAACTAACGGACATCCACTCCAGGGACTATCCGAGTAACAAATTGTCAAACCACAGGGAGCACCGGTGTAATTTCCAAAAGTTGGGGACTATAGGTGTTATTTTACAAAACCACAGAGACTATCCGAGCATTTTACTCTTTTATATTTGTTTTTTATAATTCTCATTCTTAGGGATCAAATCTATAAAATAGAACAATTTATATAAAAAATACACTATACGATTTATAATGTAATTTTTTTCTCTAGATATTTTAATCAAATCATACCGAATAAAATTATGATATCTAAGCTTTTAATACACTACAATATACCGCGCACACAGAAGATAATAACCCTCTCTATATATTAACATCAATCCTTAAACGGACAATATTAAGTACCGAGTCTCCTTACCCTAAAAGCAAAGTGCATTTCGTCGCCGACTATTCCATAACATTCCCCCAATTTTAACCGAGTTATTTTTTCTTTTCGCACAACTCGTTACCCTAACAACAACGTTCCTTTCGCCGCCGCCCATTCCATAACATTCCACCATCTTTTACTAAGTTCTTTTTTCTTCTAACAAACACAATCATCCAACAATGGGTTCCTTAAGCAAATGTGGTAATTCACGATCGGGTACTCCAGATAATTTCCCAATCAGGTTATCGATCTCTTCTTCCCATATAATTCTATATGTATATTGTTTACTGATTAATAGATTAACATTTTGGCTTTGATTCATTGTTAGTAACATATCAGAGTTACCTTGAATTTCTTTGCTGATTAATAGATTAACTCACGGTTTGTTTGAAGCTCGCTTTAAAAAACTTGAAAAAAGCTCAGTTGTAAATTAGTCGGCTCAGCTCATGAATTTGCGAGCCGACTCGAATTATTTTATTTTATAAAAATTAATTTAATTTAAATGTGTTAAAATAAAAAATATGTGAGAGGGATTGAAGTGTTAACATTTTAAATTTAGTTAATCAATAACATATAAAAATATAAAAAATAAACTAAAACTATACATATAATACTTTTAATGCAGTATGCCTTTAGATCTTTAAACTATTAGAAAAATGATATTAACTTTTTTATGTTATCAATATTCGTAAAAAAATAATAAGAAAAAAATAAAAAAATTAACGAGCCGCCTCGATTTGTGTCGAGCTAGCTCGAACATTTTACTAACTTTTCAGCTCGATTAAATAAACGAGCCAAGCCGAGCCAACTCGTTTAAACTCGAGATCAACCTGGCTCGGCTCGACTTGGCTCGATTACAACCTATCTAAATGTGCAAAAAGTATATTATATATATATTTTTTGAACGGTGAACTTTATGTATAAGGTTACCATACTCTCCAAATCGGAGAGCCCCGTATTGCCCCACTTTGGTCAGACTATGTTGGCTTAACAGGGCCCACGCTGGCTTCAAAGTTTGGCTTTTTTGGGCGTTCCCCCGGGAAACCATACCACCAGCTGCCACTTGACAGTCGTTGTGCCACCACAAGAGCAGAACTCTCTGGCGTAACACAAAGTGGGACGAAAACCCGGTTGGGCTCGGGAATCGAACTGACAACCTCACACAAGGCCTAGTCCAAATCCTTCATTGCCTATATCCACCCCAATACGACACAAGTGAGAATTAAACTTGAGTCTACATTAGAAAACCCAAACCTATATATGTTTTTGGAGATCTAATCAATGCTTTATTTTCATGTTTTTAACCTCATCATCACCATAAATAGATCTCCGATAAGAGTTGCAACTTTAAATTTGACCATACAATAACTGAATAACAACTGGTCATAAATTACTTTGAACGCATTTAAGAGATATTAACACAACTCCTTTTTATAAAATTTATTCATAGTATTATTTTACTTTCCACAAAAAAATTAAAAATAACATTTTTTTTTTTGTTTTATTGCAATTTATAAGGGCCAATGAAGAAGTAGTTGCACAACAAGAGCAAGAGCGCCATGAAAATGAGATTCTGAAGCAACAAAATGAAGAACTCAGGCTTCAGAATTTGGCAATGAAAGAATTTCTAAACAAATCCATTTTTGAACACAACATCTGTATCGAGAATGCGCGAATGAAAGAGGAGCTTCGTGCCATGACTATTCTATATAGTCAATCTTTTGGGCAAAACGAGACCCGAATGGGCATAGACATGGCCATTCAAACCAAAAGTTATCTTAAGCTAGCACCATATGCAATGGATGAGCTCTTTAAGCTTGGCGCGTTCAATGATCCACTTTGGAATAAAAGCACCCACGGCCAAGGAGAAACACTTGATTTTAATTTATATGAAATGGCTTTTCCGCCTTGTCTTGGCCCGAAACCACATGGATTTGTATTCGAGGCTTCACGGGCTAAAGGGGTCATACCCATGGCTACTTCAAACTTTGTAGAAGCGTTATTCAATGCGGTAACTATTCCTTAAGTCTTTGTTAGAAGATTAAACAAAGTTTTATTTAACTTATATGAAAACTAACACAACATGATTTTGTATATTAATTATTTACAGGATCGATGGCGAGACATGTTTGTGGGAATGATCGGAAGGTGTACTACGAAAGTGATTTCTAATGGCGCTAGAGGTTCAAGAAATGGTGCTCTACTGCTTGTAAGCCTTGTTTTATCCCCTCAAAACACATAAATAAATGTACCCATTAAAATCTCACTCAACAAAAGCTACTAGTGGATAAATAAAGAGATTGGTCCCACTAAGAGTGACCCTAACTTTAAAACCCCCATGCATTTTTTTTACATTTATGCCCTCAATGTTATTGAAATAAGCAAATGCTTAAAGATCAAAATTTCATGCAGATGAAAGCTGAAATTCAAGTCATTTCTTCCTCCGTGCCGGTTCGAGTCCTAAATTTTATTCGATACGTCAACAAACACGCAGAGGGGCTATGGGCTGTGGTTGATTACTCCGTTGATTTTGGAACGGACAGACGGTTAACAAGAAGGTGTCCATCTGGTTGTATTCTACAAGCTATGCCAAATGGGTTCACAAAGGTATAGTCATTTATATTGCATAGTTATGTCTAACTATGATTTAACTTGTAACGAACATGTGTAGGTTACGTGGATTGAACATACAGAATACGACGAACAACTGATCCACGAAAACTATCGTGGGTTAATTAGATCAGGTGTGGGCTTTGGTGCACAAAGATGGGTTAGTGCACTTTTGGGGCAATGTAAATGCATAGTTTCCATGACATCACCTAGTCCCAACCTGTTTGCAAGTACAACACGATGCTTACAAAGTCTAGCACAGCGCATGAGGCGTATGTTCTGTGCTACTGTTTGTTTGACTGGCGGGGAACGATGGAATTTGGTTGCGAATGTACCAGGAAGACCAAGGATCATGGCGCGCATGTACAATGATTTTCAGCAAGTATCAGGAGTAGTCATGAGTGCCACCCATTCGGTATGGATAGCAGCAAATCATCGACACTTGTTTGAAATGATGTTGATAAAAGAGTTGAGGAGCGTGTGGGACGTGTTATGCCATACGATTGCTACTCGGGACATGTATAGTTTCCCTTCGAGCCAAGATGAAGCCAACTTTAACTGCGTCTCGATTCTAGATTCGAATGTGAGTTTACAAAGTTACTGTCTAGTTAGTCTTAACTATTATATATAATGATATAATGAAATGCTTATGTTTGTTCAAACTTTTGCATGTATAGACACCACAGGCGGGAGTGAATCAACCGGTTATGGTATTGCAAGAGGCTTCGAGTGATACGACGGGATCACTCATTGTTTACGCAATTGTGGATACCCCCACCGTAGCTCTAGTGATGCACGGGAGAGATTCGTCGCGAGTGGGTCTCTTGCCAATAGGGTTGAGTATAGTCCCTTACCATGGGGAAAGTGGTGAAAGTGGATCCATGGTGACTGTGGGGTTCCATATGTTGCTACGAAATCAAGTTATCTCAAACATCACAATGGAAAATATCAACACATTGAACAGATTGGTGGCACAGACAGTTCGGGGATTAAAAATGTTGGTTGATCCACTCAATGAGGAGGGTATGTGAGTGGTTGAATCCAGGATTAGGATTTAGGGTGTAGGGTTAGTGTCGGGTTCATACACCATTGCTTAGAGTCGGTTCGGGCATCCGCTGTTGTGTCATTTGTACTTGGGCTCTATAGATTTTTATTTTCCAACTTTAAATCTGGCTAGTTGTTTTATACTTTTATGTTGTATGAGAGTTTTTATTTTCATTTCAAAGGATCGACTTTTACATCACATATGCAAGTTTTGATATTAATGCGTAAATGAATTTAGCTTTTAGCAAAACTAGGCTTGTTGAAGTCGTCCGTTGCGGTAAAACGAAACAAATGATAATGTAAAACAAACATTATTTTAAAATGAATGTTGTTTGAAAGTTAAACCGTCATAATCGATTCAGTTCATTATTGTACCATTTTACAATTCCATTTATACTGAAAGGTCGAGATAAAAAAAGAAGAACTACGTACTTAAGTTTATTGAAAAAGTTAACGAGCTTTGCTTATTAAATAAATATCAAATTAAATGATAAAGGTGATATGGTTTAAAAAAGGAAAAAATGATTTGAAAAAAAAGAAATATTAAATATGAAGGAAATATAACTAAAATAAAAAAAGAAAAACCATAATTTAAAAAAAAATTAAAAAATGTGAAGGGTCATGTACTATTCATGACCCTTTACCAATAATATATAACTAGTGAGATTCCTCCGCGCTTTGCGGCGGAAATTCGATCGGTTTATTACTATACCGACAATTGCTATAGTAATCAAAATACAAAACCTTACATCGATCGAAAACAATAAGAACAAATCGCGACACTGATACCGGTGTTTTTAGTTGATATTGCATTCTAGCTAGGTAGCGATGTTATTTACTTGATATTAGTTCGTTTCGTTTGTGTTCTATGTTTATGTTTCTTAACATTGCGATCAGTGGCGTCTCTGAGAATTCACGTACCCTGTTCGAGCTCGAAAAATGGGCCCATATGCTTTAACGATAAACAACATAATTACGAAAATGACAAAAATTGTAGTATTTGATAAACAATGCAATTGCGATAATGACAAAATCATAGTATTCTAATGAGTTACATACCATAATTCTACTTCAACGTCTTCTTGTTGATTTTCAACATTAACTTTAGGTGGATTAGGCGCCAAAAACTTTTGCATAGCACCGACTTGAGACTTCACCAATTCATCCGCTCATTTCCTTTTTTGACGTTTTTGCCATCCGGAAGCTTGTTTAGGAGCCATTATTCATTAACGCCTAAAAAACGACAACAGTTAAACGACAAAATATAATTATTCATCAACACGACAATATACGATACGGGTTCTGATGTTCAACAAAATAATATTTGATGTTCAACATCAACAATTAAACGAACTTACGAACAGTTCTATAAATATGAATATGATGATATAGGGTATTGTTTCTCTTGGACTTTTGTTTCTGGAATCGAACAAGTATATTACATGGTATATCTTCCAATACACATATACTCAAATATATTTATGCTATGTTTAATATATAATCAATTGTAAGTAAGGAATCATGAGAACCGCAATAACTATTCAATATATCAAAGTTCATCAATCATCAGAAATTCAGAATCAAACTTTCAATATATCAAAGTTCAATCGGAAATTCACCTGATCTTCAACGTGTTTCACTGAATCGCCAGTTTCCTGCTGTGTATTTCCGAATCGTCGTTAGATTTTCCTGATGCCGTTAGTCCGTCCGTCCAGTTTCCTGTTGTGTATTTCTTTTTTTTAATCACTTTAGTATTGGATTGGGCCCAATAAACCTATTGTTAACTTGGGTAAATTATAAAAAATGTAAATCTTTTGATAATGGGCCTCTATATTGGATTTGTTATGTGTGTACAATTTAAAAAAAAAAATAACATATATATATCAATTTTTTTTAAAAAATCCCGTGACCCTCGAAAAAACGGGCCTTGTGCGGAAGTCCTCCCCGCACACCTAAAGAGCCGCCCATGATTGCGATATAAATTTTAATGCAAACAAATACTCTACCGCTATCGTACCAAATTGAACCGAAACCTATTGAACAACACCTGCGTCGATATATATATATATTTTTTTGTTTTTGCTTCCAATAAACTAACACCCATCTCGCTACCATACTAAACCGAACATCGGTACTGATATGTGTTCATTTTTATGATTTCCTCTATTTCTTAAAAATAGGGAATCATACCGTTCACTACCGTACCATACTAAATAACTACGAAACATGTATTAATAAAAAAACCAAGTTAAGTAATAAATAAATTTCCACAAAAGATAAAAATTTCTAGTTACTATTCATGAAGAGTCTAAATTAATATAATATAATAATAAGTTTGTTGATGTCGTGTGTTGCAACGAAACAGAACAAATTATAATGTAAAACAATGTTATTTGAAAAGTTTGAAAATGAAGCATTTGTTTAGTAAGTTAAGCTGACAGAACAGAACTGGTTCAGTTTATCATCGTTCCGTAAAACGATACCAACTAAATATTCTATTTTGAATACAATTTCATTTTTAACAAAACTCATACCGAAATGTCGTGAGAAAAAAAATTAAAAAACTATGTACTTAAGTTTTTAGAGAAAAAACTAATTAATGTAAGCTATTAAAGAAATATTAAATTAATTAATAAAGAAAATATGATTTATTTAATAAAAGAGAAAAATTATTCAAAGTATAAAATAAAGGATAAAGGAAATATAGATTTAAAAAAGGAAAAAAAATAAAAATTTTGTAGAAAGTAAAAGTAAATACAATAATAAATTATTACAATATTTAAGTAAAAGATATTTAAAAACAACTATATATTATTGTAAATTTAAAATCACTATTCATGTTTTTTCATAAATTAAAATCACTATTCATGTTTTTCGTAAATAATACATAACTAGTTTATATTGACGTCGCGCGTTGCGGCGAAACCGAGCAAATAATAATGTAAAGAGTAAATTACGTTTTTGGCCCCTGTGGTTATATCACTTTTACTATATTAGCCAAAAATAAGAATTTTTAACATATTTGTCGCCATGGTCTCTATAACTAACCATTTTGGCCCCCATGATCTCTAGACTTAGGGGCCAAAATGGTTAGTTATAGAGACTATGGGGGCAGATATGTTAAAAATTCTTATTTTGGGCTATTATAGTAAAAGTGATGTAACCACAGGGGCCAAAAACGTAATTTACTTTAATGTAAAACAAACATGATTTGAAAATAAAGCATATTGTTTAGAAAGCCAAACCATTAGAACGACTTAGTTTATCATCGTACCGGTTTATGATACCAAATAAATACTTTATTTTGAGTACAACTTCGTTTTTAACAAAAGTTATAACGGAATGTCGGGGTAAAATCAAGCACAACTATGTACTTAAGTTTTTAGAAAAAAAGTTATAAACGTAAATTATTAGAGAAGTTTCAAATTAATCGATAAATTAATATATGTTATAAAAAAGAAAAAAATTAAAAATATGATATTAAAAGTAAATATAATAGTAAACTATTATAATATATTAAATAAAAGAATAATGAAAATGTATATATTATTATAAAAATAAAGTTACTATTCATCATAGTTCATCAACAATATATATATATAAAATATATAATAGGTTTGTGGTCGTCGCGCGTTGAGGTGCAACATAGGAAATGATAATGTAAAACAAATGTAATTTGAAAATGAAACATGTTGTTTACAAAGTCAAACCGTCAGAATTGGTTCAGTTTATCATCGTACTGTAAAATGATACCAACTAAATACTCTATTTTGAATACAACTTATTTTTTACAAAACTTAATACTCTATTTTGAATATAATTTCATTTTTTAACAAACTTATACAGGAATGTCACGAGAAAAAAATAAACACAACTATGTACTTAATTTTTTAGAGAAAATTAACTAACATAAGCAAAATCAATTTAATAAATACCGGTATTGATATATATACATATATTGTTTGGTCTCGGTTCGGTTTGGTTTGGTATGAAGTGACACAATACCCGTCTTCTATAAAATTTATATCACAATGTTGAAAAAACATAAACATAGAACATATGTTATTAGAAAAAATATCAAATACATGATGATAAATAAAATGCTATAAAAAATTAAAACAATTACTTAAAAGTACATTCACTATTAATGGACACTTTATATTTATATGGTGAAAAAATAATATAAAAAATTAAAACAATTACTTAAAAAGTATATTCACTGTTCATGGACACTTTATATTTATATGGTGAAAAAAATAATATAATAAAATTAAAACAATTACTTAAAAATAGGGATGGCAAAAAAGCCCAAGCCCGACGGGTATACTCGAAACCTGAAACATACGGGCCGGGTATACCCGAAGCCCAATGGGTATGGGCCGGGTACGGGCCTTAAAAAAGAAAAAAAATGGGGTACGGGTACGGGTATGGGATTTAGTGATACCTGCCCAATACCTGGCCCAGTTACCCGAATAATACCCGAATGTATCATATTATATATTTCCATATATATAAACTTAGTACATGTACTTATTACCTTCTCTATAGTCATATGTGGATATCTATTTGGTAGGTGCTTAGCGAACAAATAAGTTATTTTTGAGCATGTATATTGGATATGGAAGCTATCACCCTTTATTATGTGATTGTTTATGCAATTTGGTGGTCATGATACAATTACTTAATTAAGTAATCGTTTTGATTTAGTTTGGTATATGTGGTCTGAATATGATATGTAAGTTATTAATCACATTTTCATTTGTTATAGTCATTAAAATAGTAAATTATATAAACATCAAAGTAAAAATTGAACATTTGTTCTAACGGGTATTTTTATGAAATTAACGGGTATACCTGATACCCGTGGGTATGCCCGATACCCGACGGGTAATTACCCGACAAATACCCGTTGGGTAACGGGCCGGGTATGGGACAAAGAATTACAACCGGGTACGGGCCTGAGATTACAATACCCGGCCCAAGCCCGACCCATTGCCATTCCTACTTAAAAATTTGCATTCACTATTCATACCCATTTTCAAATTATATAAAATAAAATAAATAAATATATATAATAAAAATAAATATAATATAATATAATATAATATAGAGTAAACTTCCGTTTTGCTCCCTGTGGTTTGGTCATTTTAACGGTTTTACCCCAAACATTTAAAAATAGCCATTTTCCTCCAATAGTTTGCTATGGTTTTTCCATTTTGCTCTTTGCGGGGAGCAAAATGGAAAAAGATACAATTTGGATACAATTTGCTTGAATGCCGGCCTTTTTAGGCACAACTTAGGTAGGACTTACCCAAGCACTATCCGAAATCGGATAGATAATTCCCGCATCCAACCATTTAATTACCTCTTTCTTTACTACCTCCCTTAGGTTCGGATTGAATCGCCGTTGAGCTTCTCTTGTCGGTTTTGCATCTTCGGTGGTAATAATCTTGTGCATGACGATTGATGGACTAATTCCTTTAAGATCGGCAATCGTCCATCTGATAGCTCCTTTATTCTCTTTCAAGACTTCCAATAAAGCTTGTTCTTGCGCCATCTCTAAATTAGAGGCAATAATGACCGGTAGAGTGTCATTATCCCCTAGAAAAGCATACTTCAAATGGCTTGGTAAGTCTTTGAGCTCCAACTTTGGTGGTTCTTCTAGTGATGGTTTAGTACCCGAGCTTATTTCCACCGGCAAGCTTTCAAATTGGTGAGTCCATGGCGGCCGACCCTCTTTCAACGCCATAGCGTCTTGTTTCTCCTCTTCAACCCTTAGTGCACAAGCATGTACCTGTTCAGAAAAATCACACAAGCAAACATCCATACTATCCTCCTCATACTCGTGCGGGTTACATCCGTCGACTAAGTCTGCCATAAAACACTCATCAACACCAACAACATTAGAATTGTTAGTAAAAACATTTAAGCGCATTTTTCGATTTCCAAAAGTCATATCGACTGTACCAAATCTACAATCGATCACAGCATGCGCGGTGCTAAAAAATGGCCGACCCAAAATGACATTTTGTTGTTGTTTTGGGTCCACGGATGAGTAGTCCAAGACTAAAAAGTCAACCGGGTAATAAAACTCATCAATTTTCATAATCACATTTTGAACCATCCCCCGAGGTAGCTTATGAGACAATCGGCCAAAACAACCGTTGTCTCTACCTTTGCTAACGGACCAAAGTCATATTGGTCATATAAGCCCCCCGGTAAAATGCTCACCCCGGCTCCAAGATCTAGTAACGCCTTTGCCATTTGAAAATTACCAACTTGTATATTTATTAATGGCGTGCCCGGATCTTGGAGCTTAGGAGGAAGCTCCCCATTCAACACCGCACTCACTTGCCCGGTTAAATCTACCCGCTTAGGCATTTTCTTCTTTTGTTGCCTTTTTTGTGTACATAATTCCTTTAAAAATTTTGCGTATGCGGGTACTTGTTTTATTGCATCAAGAAGTGGAAGGTTAATTTTTACTTGCTTGAACATGTCCCACAATTCTTCTTTTTGGGGACCTCTTGATGCAATAAATTTTTTCCTACCCGGGTCAAGTAAAGCCGATGGAAACGAAACTTGACTCGGTTCACCTTCATCTTTTTCACTTTTTTCATTTTCACCCAACCCCGGTTTTTTAACATTTGATTTTTTAGATATAACTGGTGAAACTTCATCATCACTCTCATTACCCGTGACATCCTCAACTACCCCTTCAACCAAACCCGGTGACAAATTAGCTTTAAATTCTTTGCCACTTCTTAACACACTAACATGATGAACATTAACATTACCTCGTGATGAACTATGGGAAGGATTTACCTTGGTGTCACTAGGAAGTTGACCTTTGTTCTTCTTCAACTCCGCCACGTCGGTTGCCAATTGACCCATTTGAGTTGTTAATGTTTGAATGCTTTTGTCACGAACCTCGTCCTTTTGTATCCGGACTTCGTCAAGTTGATTCCGTTTTTGCATGTCTTGTTGCATTGCCCGGAGCATATCCATGACTTCATTCCCGCTTGATGAATTTTGACTCGAACCACCTTGACCCGTTTGTTGAAATTACCCTTGGTAGCCATAGTTGTTTCCACCCCTATAATTGCCTTGATTGTATTGTTGGCGAGGTGCAAAATTACCTTGAGCTCCTTGAAAGTTTGGGTTAGCTTGGTTCGCTGCATTTCCATAACGGAAATTAGGATGGTTCCGTAACCCGGGGTGGTATGTGTTGGAGTTCATGTTGAAATTTCGACCACCCCCTTGAATAGCATTCACTTCTTCTACTTGCTCATCAACCACCCCTACTACACAAACTTCCGCCGTGTGGCCTATTTCATTGCAATTAGTGCACACATTGTACACTTGATTCGTGGTTTGAACATTGCCACTCTCTACTCCATGCACTTGTGGCCTTTGTATCACATGCCTTGCCCGTCTTGAAGATTGGGCCATCCTTTTGGAAGTCACCGCCATTTGTTCTAAAAATGCCCAATCAACATGTTCGAAGTTCGTACCAAATGTACCGTTAGTAATTGACATCAAATCACGTGCATCCTCCGAACTCAACCCTTCGTGAAACGCGTTCAACAACTCCCAAAGTTGGATCCTGTGATGAGGGCAATTCCGTAACATCATATTAAACCTCTCAAACGTCTCCTTGCATCATTAGTCTTTTGGGAAGTGTAAAACTCATCCAAGAAAATCTGTTGCATATCGGCCCATGTAAAAATCGATGCGGAGGGTAAGGTGTGAAACCATCTTTTTGCTTTGTCTTCCAAAGAAAATTGGAAGAGAACCAACTTAACATCATCCGAAGAGAACCCTTGACCTCCAATGGTGTTGCAAATAGAGTCGTATGTCTCTAAATGGAAATAAGGTTCTTCCGTTGCTAACCCCTTAAACTTTGGTAGACTTTGGAGGGCGGTTGTTCTAACTTCAAAAATTCTTCCATCCGCATGATGAGGAATCACTGCCGGCGAAGGATTGTTAGTGATAATAGGCGGAAAGTGAGCTTCGATTCCCCGTACTACTTCCCGATGATGTCTTCGAGGGGCACCCAATGGTGCTCTTGGTTGACCCATTTGTCCTTGCATAGGTCCTTGAGGAGCAAATGGTGGTTAATATTGATGCATTGGTGGTTGTTGTTGAATCGGCCCTTGAAATTGAGGTTGTGTATTTTGAGGACGCACTTGATGTAACGGCGTAGGGCGTTGCAATTGCGGCCCTTGTGGTCTAATGTGTTGCACCCCAACCGACATTCTACCCATGTCTTGAAATTGTTGTAGCGGTTGACTTTGTTGACCCGTTCCTCCTTGAGGTCCCAACATACCTCCATCTCCCGTATAATAAAAACCTTCCTCTTCGTAGCCTCTAAACTCCTCTTCATAACCATCGTCATATCCATCTCCTCCTATTCCCGAAGATTGCCCAAAGGGAAGAGATGAGTATTGAAAACCCGATTGGTTCGGTGGTCTAAAGGATGAAGTAGCATGAACAATGGTTGAGTTTGGTGCTATTGTATAATTAGAAGATGATTGACCCGTAGTTGGGGGAAAGAAGTGTGAAAATGGTGGAATTGTGGTAGAGGGGCTAAAGGTAAGAGTGGGTTCAACTTGAGTAGTAGTAGGCGATGTAGTGGTATTGGTGGGTGTAACTTCATGAGGTGGAGTAGGTTCGGTAGTGGTATTCGGCATGGTGGTGTTTGGTGATGGTTGTGTGGGTGATGGTATAAAGGGTTGTGTTGTTTGATCCGTAGTGGGTGGGATTTGTGGATCAGTCATGATGTTTCTTGGTGTAATAGGTGAAGTGGGTGAACCAATAATTCTGTTTTCTCGTACCAAAACTCGGTTTTGCCTTAGCGTTCTTTCAATTTACGGATCAAACGATAGTGGTGACGACTTGTGAGAGCCTCTAGTATGCATACACCTGAAAGTACCTGCACACTAAACACAGCCAGCGTAAACCCGAAAATAACAAACAAAAATACTAAATTAACACACGTTGCGCACTACTCCCCGACAACGGCGCCAAAATTTGACGTGATGTCGTGGTCACAATCAAATTTAATCCAATTACTACTAATAGCTAGCGGTAAGTGGGTATCGAACACAGGGAGTTTGTGGAATATGTGTTATTTAGAAGTGTATCTAAGTTAACTAAGATTAAACTAATTGCGATAAAAGTAAATTCAAGAGTTTGGATTGTTTGATTTTAAAACTAAGATTACTAATTAAATTGCGAATCAAGATTGGATTTTTAATTCAGATTATGAGAACAATGACCATCTTAGGATTCAGTTTCTTTTAATACTTGTGCACATTTCCAACTAGAAAGATTTACATAGACATAACTTGTGTATAAATATTTGTTGTGATAAAAGGGAACAAAGTACTCAGATTATTTTAATGCGAGGTCGTTTCCCGATGATCAATCAATCAATATCCAACCCTAACCCTTCCCGTGATATCTCGATTGTCAACGACACCAAGAACGTACGATTTAGACTAGAATTGAAATACCAATTAACAAGCTACAATCAAATATTCATAAACCATGATAATAAAAGCAAACACACAAAGTTATCATTCTAGAAATTAAGGGAAAACACACAAGAGTTGTAGAGAGACCTTCACCTAAGATGATCACCACAAATTTAGCCGGACATTGTTCGGTTGATCATCATAACATCAAAGTTCAAGTTCATACGAATCAAAAACCAAAATGGAATGTTAGAAATTGTTCCCAAATGATATCCAAAGCTAAAATTCGCCCCCAAAATGTAGAGAAAACGTCCCAATCATGAATAATGTGAAAAGGCACTTGAAAACAGTTTTAAATGAGGCAGTTACGTTTTTCCTCGTCACCTCTACCGTAACTTACGGTAGCTACCGTAAGTTACGGTAGACTCCAAACTTCTACGGTGGATCTCTACTGTGATACGGTGGAAACATGGGATTTTCAGGGCTACCGTAACTTACGGTAGTCACCGTAAGTTACGGTGGACCCCTGAATCTTCTGTTTTGTTTCTTCTTTCCTTCCATGCTTGACCCGTTCCACTCCAGTCCTTCCGAAACAACGTTTTCTCCATTTTAAGCTCCCAAGACGCACCTGAAACATAAGCAACTGTAGTCATCTAATTCAAGATAATTACGCGATCAAGTGAGGGATAAACTCGTCTTTTAACACCATTAAGGGTTATCCTATGGACCACCCGTCAGTTAACCTAAATTGTACTAGAGGGAGTTTTAAGTTTAGTCAATTGAGGGGTGTTTCAATGTCTCACCATCAACATTAATAAAAGAAAATCTAAAATTAATTTATACTCAACCTTCTAATTTCAATTACATGTGAATTATACATTAACATATATTTTAATTCATATTTAACGCCTTCAAGTAGACAACCCTATGTTAACAAACAAACACATTTTCGTGTGGAGTTTTTAAGTTAAGTCCATCAAAGGGTAGTACAATGTCCCAACATTTACATAAACATAAGCTAATAAAAGCTACTTTGTCACAATTATGTTTTAATTCAAACTAACACATGTGTTAATATAGACTAACACACGTTTTAATCCAAATTATACTAGAGGGAGTTTTTAGGTTAAGTGAGTTAAGTTTATCGAAGGGTAGTTTAATGTCCCACCATCAATATAAACATAAGAGATTCACAAATTAGCTTGTACTTTAACCTTATAATTCCAATTACATGTGAACGAATACATTAACACATGCTTTAATTCAGATTTAACGCCCTCAAGCAGAGCACTCTATGTTACATAACACCCGCATTTCGATTGGAGTTTTAAGCTAAGTCCATCGAGGGGTAGTACAATATCCCAACATAGCACATGTTTTAATTTTGATTAACACATGTGTTACTACAGAGTAACAGTAACACATGTATTACATGTGTTATTTTTATATTGAGTAAAATGTCCGGATAGTCCTGTGGTTTTGTAAAATAACACCTATAGTCCCAAACTTTTGGAAATTACATCGGTGCTCCCTATGGTTTGACAGTTTGTTACTCGGATAGTCCCTAGAGTGGATGTCCGTTAGTTTTCTCCGTTAAGTCCATCTGAAATTACTTATTTACCCCTCTCTTTAAAAAATAAAAAAAACAAATATGGATTATTAAAAGTGTGGGGCCCACCTTATTCACCCCTCCCTTATTCAACCACCGCCTCCACTGCCTCCAACCATCGTCTCCATTGCCTCCAACCACCGCCTGCATCGCCCACCGTCTCCACCACCACTCACTTCCACCCACCATTACAAATATAAATAACCATTAAAAACCTACCCCACCCTCAACCTCACCCACCTTCTTAATCAATAACCACAGAATCCAAATTACTTTTATCAGCTGCAACTACATTACCAACAGATGAAGAAAAACCATTTTCATTACCTGAATTTGACGAAACAAGAACCCTAGACCTCTTCTTCGGTCTTCTCCCAACCCTAGATGGCTTCAGATACGAAGGAAGACTGATCCACCGTACGGACTCCATCTGCATCCACAAGAGTATCAGTCAACTCCGACAAATCAATTTCTTCAGAATCACCGTCGTCGTAACCGATCTGGAACAATCCCGATTCGTAATCGTATGATTTCACAACTCCCGAAAAAACCCCAAATCCTTCGAACTCTTTCCTTACGGTTCGTCCGACAAACTCCATTTCTTCCAAGAATCAACCCTCATAAGTTCACAATTCTAGCTATCCGGAACAGTCCCGATTCGGAATCGTATGATTTGTATTATCAACAAGTTTCTCTCTCTAGAAGTGGATGAATACATAATTCTCGCTCTAAGGGGGAAATCGCGATTTAGCTATATTTTTTAAGGGGAGGGGTAAATAAGTAATTTCAGATGGACTTAACGGAGAAAACTAACGGACATCCACTCTAGGGACTATCCGAGTAACAAACTGTCCCAAAAAACCCCAAATCCTTCGATCTCTTTCCTCACGGTTCGTCCAACAAACTCCATTTCTTCCAAGAATCAACCCTCATAGGTTTACAATTCTAGCTATTCGGAACAGTCCCGATGATCGTATGATTTGTAAAATCAACAAGTTTCTCTCTCTAGAAGTGGATGAATACAAAATTCTCGCTCTAGAAACTGGAAGGGGGAAATCGCGATTTAGTTATATTTTTTAAAGGGATGGGTAAATAAGTAATTTCAGATGGACTTAACGGAGAAAACTAACGGACATCCACTCCAGGGACTATCCGAGTAACAAATTGTCAAACCACAGGGAGCACCGGTGTAATTTCCAAAAGTTGGGGACTATAGGTGTTATTTTACAAAACCACAGAAACTATCCGAGCATTTTACTCTTTTATATTTGTTTTTTATAATTCTCATTCTTAGGGATCAAATCTATAAAATAGAACAATTTATATAAAAAATACACTATACGATTTATAATGTAATTTTTTTCTCTAGATATTTTAATCAAATCATACCGAATAAAATTATGATATCTAAGCATTTAATACACTACAATATACCGCGCACACAGAAGATAATAACCCTCTCTATATATTAACATCAATCCTTAAACGGACAATATTAAATACCGAGTCTCCTTACCCTAAAAGCAAAGTGCATTTCGTCGCCGACTATTCCATAACATTCCCCCAATTTTAACCGAGTTATTTTTTCTTTTCGCACAACTCGTTACCCTAACAACAACGTTCCTTTCGCCACCGCCCATTCCATAACATTCCACCATCTTTTACTAAGTTCTTTTTTCTTCTAACAAACACAATCATCCAACAATGGGTTCCTTAAGCAAATGTGGTAATTCACGATCGGGTACCCCAGATAATTTCCCAATCAGGTTATCGATCTCTTCTTCCCATATAATTCTATATGTATATTGTTTACTGATTAATAGATTAACATTTTGGCTTTGATTCATTGTTAGTAACATATCAGAGTTACCTTGAATTTCTTTGCTGATTAATAGATTAACTCACGGTTTGTTTGAAGCTCGCTTTAAAAAACTTGAAAAAAGCTCAGTTGTAAATTAGTCGGCTCAGCTCATGAATTTGCGAGCCGACTCGAATTATTTTATTTTATAAAAATTAATTTATTTTGCAGACAAAGAGAAGGCTGAAAGAATCAAGAAGAAAAGAGAGTTTGTAATTATGAAGAATCGGAATCTAAATCCAGATGATGATGATGCTCATGCAACTCATCATTTGATGGATGTTGGTGAAACTCTCTATGATAAGGTTGGAAATCGTTCTGGTGTAGTTAGCTGGGGTTATGATCATGATCGCAAGAGATGGTGGATAAAAAGGAAGATTGGACCTGTTGAGTGGTATAAACATCCAGGCCAGTTTCAGTCGTTTACTAAAGTGGATTTGACGAATTTGTCTAATGCACCTTATGTAGATGATAAGCCTGGAGGAGTTGGACATTTGTTTTTCGAAAGGTTGAAGAGGGAGGTTCTTAAGGGTTTTCCTTCAATGCGTACTGCAGAGTCCATTGTTAAACCCGCTAAAGGCATCAGAGATCCATATACAAACAAGCGAATGAAGATTGTGCGTTGGCCTGTAACTGATAAAGAGAAGATGATTCCATTGGTGAAAAAGATACCACAGGGTGCTCTGAAGTCCTTACATTTTTGGTCTTATGATGAGCGCTTAGGGCAGGCAGTGATTGTTTGTGATGATGATGTGTGTTTTCGCTTGGTGGATCAGATTGATTTACTGAATGTTGCTCATGAAGATTTGGAAGTGTTAGCTCGTCATCAAATTAGAGCTACTGAGAAATATGAAGAAATTGCAAAAGCTTGGACTAAAGCTGTTGCAGCATCTATTCATATTCATACAAAGGGTTTCGGTGGTATTAAGGATCGGTTGCAAGGTGATCGTGAAGGTTAAAGTGTCAAGAACCTGCATGCATAAACCTAGGGGGAGATTGTTGGAACCTGAAGGTTTATTCATGTAGGTTAGCATAGTTTGAGGGTTGATTATGTTTATGTTTAATTTACATGTTTGGGTCGGTTTTGTTAGTATTTGGGTTAGTAGACTTGTGTCGCATGGGCTTAGGTTAGTGGCCCAGTTGGTTTTGTATTTAAGCACACTATTACCTCATTGTTTGAGGTTGTTGATTTGGTGAATAGTGGGGGCGATACAAAGGAGAAGGTTGCGAGTTCCTTTGCTAGATCTTGTATCAGTCTACGTTTATCGTTGAATGCAAGAATCTATTGGTTTGTGATTTCTATTGCTCTCAACTATTGTTCTTTATTATCATTATTTAATCTTGAATCGTCTTGTGATTGATTTCCGCGCTTTCACAAGATATTGTTGATATCATTGATTGATCCTGCAAGGGTTTTACAGTTCTCTTCCTCGGACCTAGCCATGTAGCTTTAATTGCTACATAAAATTAAACAAGGACAAGGTTTATACGGAAGCTTATACAGTTTTATCGTTTTAAACGATTTATTAACCATGTTTTTAAAACACATATTAGTTAATTTGATAAATATATAATTGTTCAGGATTTTTATCATAATCCTAAATTATAAGTTAATAATAGCACAAAAGGCCTAGTCACGTAGACGAGTTTAATTTATAAGCCATGATTTCAGAGAATCGAGGCGTTAAGGTTTGAATCAAAGTTCATTACCTTTCCTTGACAGGGAGTTGTAGGCTACCACTGTCTTTAGTCCCAGAGGACGTTAATTATAGCCCGTGGGCACTTCATCCATAAGGGATGATTATATAAATAAGGGATTTTAGAATAATCCAAAAATGACTTATGTAATTTTATCGTATCACACTTTGTCAAGCATGTTAATATGCTTTCAAATGTTTAATAAGGATTTGAATCACTTGAATAGGTTCTACCATCTTGGCCTTGTCTGCAGTGACATTTAGGCTAGGTTTTACCTTTAAGATTCTTTTTAATATTTAACGCAGAACAATTTCTAAATTGAACTGTTAACAAGGATCTGAATCTAATTATGGAACTACCATCTTGGCCCTGTCTTAAAGTGACGTATGGCTAGGTCTCGTCCTTTTTAGATTTTTCCATTTTATTATAATGGTAGATCTTATAATATAGGAATGATATTTTTAAACATAATCGTTCCTTTAAAATTTAAACAAGTATATGGTTGCCCTAAACGGGACTTCTGATAAAATGACTTACCCATGCAAAGGCTAATCAGAAAAATAACAGAGAAGTAATTAAAAGACAATGAAACGAATTTGGATTAGTCTTATGTTCTTGTCTAGACTCAAGAATGTGCAACTGTGTAACTGAGATTAAACACAAAAGGCTAGTGTTTAATTCACTCAGTGTTGGCTCTGATACCAACCTGTCACACCCCGACTTTCCACGTGTCACCGGTGGGCCCGGTGGGGAGTATCGTGACGTGTTGGCAACATAATAGTCAAACAACACAATTATATAAATGCACAGCGGAAGCAAAATGTAAGATATAATTCAACCGAATATAATGTTGTAATATCAAGTATCACAATAGTCGAGTGTTTATCCACAGACGGATCGAAAATAAAATAGAAACAATAGTTCAACAGACTTTGATATCTAGAGCTTGCGAGACTTGAGTAATGATGCCTGGAGTAGCCAGCCTATTTCGTCTAGCACCTGCACTTAACCTTTTTGGAAAATACGTCAGTTTACACTGGTAAATACAACTCAACTGACTCGTTTTGAAAAGAGTTTGCAAAATTGATTTGAATGCACTTCGGCACAAAATATCTTTATAACTTGGGACAATTATTTGTATATAATCTTGTATACAGATTTACTTATTTGTCGTCCATCAGGACAGATTAAGTGACACGCCACAGGTATAATGCCCACAGGCTATCATCCTTTAAGTGGATTACCGGCTTCGGTATAATGCCCACAAGGATGATACCTCTGAGTGGATTACCAGTTTTTACATAATGCAACTGTCAGGTGTACGCCTACACCCCGTGCTTAGGTCGTGGCCATTTCTTCGAATGATGCCAAGGATATCCGGGACATGGTTATTTAACCCCCAAAGGCCATACACCAAATAATACATATTAAACAGGTTATGTAAATACATCAATCACAATCCGATTTAAATGACTACATACACCCGACCAAGCGATACTTTTATAGTACCGTATCCCAAGCCCGTATAGGGAAATAAGTTAAGAGTATTTACCTGAGCAAAGTATCAATCAAATACAGCAAATGCAAGTACTTTTACTGGGCTCCTAATCTGGAACAAAGGTTTATAATAACCTATTAGATTTCTAACGGGTCTTTAATTAAGCTTAGACTTAGACCGGTTAGTTTCCAAAAGGTAGACATGGTTCAAACGCATGATAACGCGAAGACCGGTTTAGAATGGGGTTTTGACCCGACAAGCTTGTATGCTTGTTTAATATGGGTAACTTACACACATTCTGGGTTTTGAGATAAAACCGATAAGGTTTGACCCGTTTCGGCTAGTTTAAGTAAACTTGTTACATAAACCAAACCGTACGCGTAATAAGCGTGACGGGTATTCATATGAGCCATTTACAGGTTTCCTAAGTTAATATGCTCCAAATAGGTTGTGACATCAGTAAGATATCATTCATTATGCCCGAAACGAATTTAAACACAAACTATGCCCCGTAGGGGTAGTTTAGTAATTTCACATAAGCCGAAAAGCTCAAAACTGAAGTCTGAGTTAAACAACCTTTGCTTACTGTTAAAATATTATAATTTGCCTCAAATATCAGTAGGTATCAACCCTTGTATGTTTAAAATAGTTTTAGTACATACTATGCGTTAAAAACGCTTAAAAAGGCGATTAGAGGCCATTTCTGGGTTTGATACATAAATCTGATATTTTTATATTTCCAGAAGGCTTAAAATAATTTATTTATCATATGTGATCAGTAGTAAAAGGTTTGGAGTCGTTTAGATATGTAAAACTCATTTTATGGCCCGTAAGGGCAAAACCGACAATTATCGGATTAAGCCTACGACTATAAGTTATGCTCAGCCTAAAATTTATTAAAAATATTTAAAAATACCAAAATAATATATTACATCAGTGGGTAAAAGATTTGATATCAAAAAGTAGGCTTAACTAGGCTATACGCTAATTACGCCGTTTTATTAACATAAGTCTTTAATTTTACACTAACGAGCATAACTCTTATTCTACACCTCCAGCTGATGTCAAACTTTGCATACAAGTCTATATATCAGTAATTAAGGTTTCAACTCTTTTACATTTTCAAAAATCACGTTTTAAGGTGAAAAGGGCATAATGGTCAACATATGAGCAATTAACGGAATCATGCGTATTAATCGGTTAACTAATGAACCATAGTGTATAATCACAGAGGGTTATACTAGCATTAACCTGGTCCAAATAAAGCTCTTAGGTATTTCTAAATCATACCAAAACGGGTCAGAACTGAAAGTTAAAGTATAAGTCAAACTATGCGACTTTCGGTTCCGAATCGGGTCTAAACAGGAAATTGTCGGGTTGAACATGTTTGGACATGTTCTTACACTTATTACCAAGTTATAACAATGATCAAACAGGTTGTATATGTTCTACATTGTTAATTATGCATAAATTAGAATTTACACATTCTGTTGACTTTTTAAATACAAGTTTGACCCGATATTTGACCTAGTTAGAGTGGGAATCAGGGGGAACCCTTTTGAGGGTTTATTACCCACATAATTACCAACTTATAACTACTTTTAATTCGAGATATGACTGAGCTATTGTTGACTAATCTCGAAGTCAAACCGTAATTACGACGGTTTGACTTTTAGCTAAATAACTAAGCTAAACTTAATCGAGGAAGGTCAAGGGTACTTACAAGGGTCCTATGCACGAGTAGGGATGTCTTGGATCTGCTCCTAAGCTCCAGAAATGCTCCACAATTGTAGATGAAGATGTGAAGAACAATGGTTGCAACCTTGGTCCTTTTATAGTGAATTTCCCACCACAAATTGTTGACACATGGTTCTACTAGTGACCACAACTGATCAACACATGTCCCTAGTGTTCTAGGAGGCACTTAGGGGTCGCACATGAAGTGAAACATCCGTTTTGGGTCGAGTTTTCGTGTAAACAGGCTGCTGGTCGAAGTTTCTGCATCTGACGTCCTGACGCGGCCCGCGTAAGGTTCTCTTAACCTTAACGCGGCCCGCCTGGACCCTGATATCAGATTTTAAATTTTCTATTTTCCACATAAGTGTCCCTTGGCTTCACGAAAGGGCAACTAAGCCTAATTCTTGCATTTTGACCCCTTATTATTTACCCACAAGGGCTTTAGGACTTGTACCCACTTTGCCAAGTCCCTAGACACTTCCGGTTAACCCGAAAAGTCTTAACTTTCAATGTTTACGCTTTAACCCCTCGCACACGAATTTGATCATAACTTTCTCATACGATAACGAAACTTTATGAAATTCATATCGCGCATTCTAGTGAGCATAATTAACAGTTACAAAGCTTCGGGTTTGTCAAAAGGTCACTCAGAGGTATATCTTTAAACATGTTGACACATTTAACCCCAGTAGTTTGAAATCTCTCACTTTTAGCTTCGCATGATCCATGATTTATTCGTTTGATGTTATAAACATCATGTAGGGTTATTATGAAGTATATTTATTCACTGTTGACATTTAGAACCCGTATAATCACATACTTTCCATGTTTGTCAACTTTAGACCTTTTATAACATTCTTTCACACGTTCAAACTTTATGACACGTGTCAACACATTATAGGACGTGAATTTTCGAGGTGTTACATCCTCACCCCCTTAAAATAAATCTCGACCCAAGATTTACTAAAATAAGTAAGGGTACTTTTCTTTCATCGTGGATTCAACCTCCCACATGTATTCGGGACCTCTACGGGCATCCCATTTGACCTTTACAATAGGTACATGCTTCCTACGAAGCTTCTTTACCTGTCGATCTTCAATCGACAAAGGTTTTTCCACAAATTTTAAGCCCTCATCTATATGCACATCTGTATGTGGTATAACCAGTGATTCGTCAGCGAAACACTTCTTCAGATTGCAGATGTGGAATACATTATGTATACTACTGAGCTCTTCTGGTAAGTTTAATTTATAGGCGACTGACCCGACACGTTCGATAACCTCGAAAGGTCCTATGTATCTCGGGCTTAGCTTGCCTTTCTTACCAAATCGCACCACCCCCTTCCAGGGCGACACTTTAAGCAACACTTTGTCACCTACTTCGAAGTGAAAAGCTTTACGCTTTGGATCTGCGTAACTCTTCTGCCTATCGCGGGCAGCTTTGAGACGGTCACGAATCTGGACAACCTTGTCCATCGTTTCAAAGACTATCTCTGGTCCTGACAATTGGACATCTCCAACTTCTGCCCAACAAATGGGCGATCTACACTTTCTACCGTATAATGCCTCAAAAGGCGCAGCCTTAATGCTGGTATGGTAGCTATTGTTGTAGGAGAATTCGACTAAGGGTAGGTGCTTATCCCAACTACCACCCAAGTCAATCGCACATGCACGTAGCATGTCTTCCAACGTTTGAATAGTACGCTCACTCTGACCGTCTGTCTGAGGATGGTAAGCCGTACTAAAATTCAAACGTGTGCCCAAAGATTGTTGGAAGCTTTTCCAGAAATGAGACGTGTATCTAGTATCTCTGTCAGAGATAATAGACACAGGTATGCCATGTAAAGCTACAATCTTATCCACGTATAACTGGGCTAACATATCGGAGCTATAAGTCTCCTTGATGGGCAAGAAATGTGCTGACTTAGTCAGTCTATCAACTATAACCCATATCGTATCATTTCCTTTCCTGGTCTTAGGTAACTTGGTGATAAAATCCATAGTTACCATTTCCCACTTCCACGTAGGAAGTTCAGGCTGTTGTAGCAAACCTGACGGCTTTTGATGTTCTGCCTTTACTTGAGCACAGGTCAAGCACTTAGCTACATAGGCAGCTACAGACTTTTTCAAGCCTATCCACCAATAATTTGCCCTTAGATACTGGTACATCTTATCAGCTCCAGGATGAACGGAGTATTTGGAACTATGGGCTTCCTGGAGGATGACATCTCGAAGTCCTCCATAAATTGGAACCCATATTCGTCCATTTAATCTTAGAATTCCGTCCTTGCTAAGAGTTAACTGCTCCTCAGTTACCCCTAGCTTTTCATTAGGATAGTTAGCTTCCAACACAGCTTCCTTCTGTGCAGCTAACAACCTTTCAGTCAAACTGTTCTTTATCTCCATGCGCTTGGCATTGATTCGGATGGGTTTCACCCTCTCCTTTCGACTCAAGGCATCAGCGACTACATTCGCCTTGCCGGGATGATATCTGATTTCACAATCATAATCATTTAAAGTCTCCATCCAACGGCGTTGCCTCATGTTCAAATCCTTCTGATTAAACAGGTGCTGGAGGCTCTTGTGATCAGAATAGATCACACACTTTATTCCATATAGATAATGCCTCCACAGTTTTAGTGCGAATACAACGGCACCCAACTCCAAGTCGTGGGTGGTGTAATTCTTTTCATGCACTTTTAACTGTCGTGATGCATAGGCAATAACCTTGCCTTTCTGCATAAGAACACACCCCATGCCAGTGTGCGATGCATCGCAGTAAACCACAAAATCTTCTATTCCATCTGGCAATGTCAGTACTGGGGCGTTGCTCAGCTTTTGCTTAAGAATATCGAAGGATTCTTGCTGCTTAGGGCCCCAAACGAACTTTACTTTCTTCTTGGTCAAGGAAGTTAGGGGTGCAGCAATCCTTGAAAAATTTTCGATGAAACGCCGGTAATATCCTGCCAATCCCAGGAAGCTACGGATCTCTATAGGCGTCTTTGGCTCTTGTCAGTTCATAACTGCTTCAACTTTAGCGGGATCCACTTGGATACCACGCTCACTGACCACATGTCCAAGGAATTGGACTTCTCGAAGCCAGAATTCACACTTAGAGAATTTGGCATAGAGCTTCTCTTGGTGAAGTAGCTTCAGAATGCAACGGAGATGCTTCTCGTGATCAGCTTGGCTCTTCGAGTAAATGAGGATGTCGTCAATGAAGACGATGACGAATTTATCTAAGTACGGCTTGCAAACAAGATTCATGAGATCCATGAACGCGGCCGGTGCATTAGTGAGCCCAAAAGGCATCACTAGGAACTCGTAATGACCATAACGAGTCCTAAATGCAGTTTTGTGTACGTCTTCATCTCTAACCTTCAGTTGATGGTAGCCTGACCTCAAATCAATCTTCGAGAAGTAACTTGCCCCTTGTAATTGATCAAACAAATCGTCGATTCTGGGTAAAGGATACCTATTCTTTATCGTGACCTTGTTAAGCTCACGATAGTCGATGCACAGACGCATCGATCCATCCTTCTTCTTGACAAACAGGACTGGCGCTCCCCAAGGAGACGAACTAGGTTTAATGAAACCCTTGGCTAGCAATTCATCTAGCTGTGTCCTCAGTTCTTTCATCTCCGTTGGTGCCAACCTATAAGGTGCTCTAGCAACAAGTGCGGCTCCGGGGATGATGTCAATTCTGAACTCTACTTGCCTATCTGGTGGTAAACCAGGTAGATCTTCAGGAAACACTTCAGGGTATTCAGAAATGACTGGGATATCTTCTATCTTGGGTTTCGGTTCATCAATAGTCACCTGTGCCATGTAAATGACACAACCCTTCTTCAAGCACTTGGAAGCCTTGAGCATGGTCACTTGCTCAGGCAATCCATACCGTGTATCTCCCTGAACGGTAAGTGATTCACCAGATGGAGTCTTTATCACTACCTGCTTTTTGTTGCAGACAATTTGGGCCTTGTTATGAGATAACCAGTCCATACCCAAAACTATGTCAAAACCCGCTAACTTAAAAGGAAGTAGGGAGAGAGGAAAAGAGTGGTTCTTAATGGATATAACACATCCATCTAACACAGTTGAGACGGTTTCTATGGTGCCATCTGCTAACTCCACCTCATAATCCACACTTAAGGTTTTGACAGGTAAATTCAGCAATTCACAAAACTTATTATCTACGAACGACTTATCAGCGCCTGAATCAAAAAGTACTCTTGCAAAGACATCGTTTACAAGGAAAGTACCTGTAATAACGTTGTCGTCTAGGACCGCTTCTTTGGCATCCAATCGAAAGACTCTAGCATTAGTCTTCTTGGCCTCTTCAGGCTTCTTGGCGTACTTAGGGCAGTTGGTCTTTATGTGCCCCTTCTCATTGCAATTGTAGCATGTGGCATCTTAAATCTTCCTGCAATCAACAGTCTTGTGCTCCTTAGACTTGCATAACCCACATTCAGGTGATTCAGACTTAGAATTGGACTCAAGTCTGCACTTTCCAAAGTGGCGTCTTTGACAAGTCGTGCACTTTGGCTTTTCCTCTGTTCGCTGACTGTTCCTTCCATACCCAGACTTCTTAGAATCGGTGTTTCCCTTGTGCTTCTTCTCTGACCCTCGTGAGTTATCATCCTCACGCTTCCTCTTACTTTCTTCAGATTTCTTTAGCGATCTCAACCTGACCGCATCTAGAGTAAGGGATAAAGAGAGGTCAGCTGCTGACCTAAATGTAGCAGGTCTTGAAGCCTTAACACTGGCTTTGATTTCTAGGGCTAAACCCCCAATGAAGCGAGCAATTCGCTTGGGCTCTGGTGTTACTAGGTAAGGAACCAGTCTGGACAGGGTATTAAAACTGGTGAGGTAAGCTTGACAATCTAAGTTTGTCATCACCAATGATAAGAAATCAGATTCAATTCTTTCGACCTCATGTTGAGGGCAGTAGTTCTCCATAATGAGAGCCACAAACTGCTCCCACGACATGTTGTAGAGCGGGATCTTCCCAGCAGCTTGAATGCGAGACTTCCACCAAGCTAGTGCCTCTCCCTTGAACGATTGGGATACATGCTTTACTATATCCCTTTCAGCACAACCGCTGATGTCCACCACCGTGTCCATTTCATCCAACCAGGTCATACAATCTACTGCTCCTTTCTCCCCAGTGAAATCTCGGGGTTTACAGGAAACAAAGTACTTATAGGTACAGGACTTGGTACGTGGTTCATTATCGAATGCTATCTTCTTGGATGGAACACTGTGTTCATTTGATGAATGTCGATCATCATCCTTCTTTGGCCCTTCATTCTTAGAGGGCGGCTTGTTATGAGGCTCTGAATGAGTTTTAGGGACAGACTTAGAGTGGGGTACAGTTGAGGCTCGACTATTAGTCCCACTATACTCTCTGAACTGTTCCTCTACAGCTTTAGATACAGCTGTATCAATCAGTGAACGAAGTTCTCCTTTGGTTATATTAATCCTGTCATTATCATCGCGGTTTTCCAAAGGATGACTGTTCTTGTTGGAACCTGAAGGTTTATTCATGTAGGTTAGCATAGTTTGAGGGTTGATTATGTTTATGTTTAATTTACATGTTTGGGTCGGTTTTGTTAGTATTTGGGTTAGTAGACTTGTGTCGCATGGGCTTAGGTTAGTGGCCCAGTTGGTTTTGTATTTAAGCACACTATTACCTCATTGTTTGAGGTTGTTGATTTGGTGAATAGTGGGGGCGATACAAAGGAGAAGGTTGCGAGTTCCTTTGCTAGATCTTGTATCAGTCTACGTTTATCGTTGAATGCAAGAATCTATTGGTTTGTGATTTCTATTGCTCTCAACTATTGTTCTTTATTATCATTATTTAATCTTGAATCGTCTTGTGATTGATTTTCGCGCTTTCACAAGATATTGTTGATATCATTGATTGATCCTGCAAGGGTTTTACAATTGGTATCAGAGCCAAGAAACCATTCTTGGTTCGGTTTTGATATCAATCAGATTCAAGATTAAACCATTATTACTAATCTGGTTTGTGGTGATTGTTTTGCAGTGAAAGGAACTAGTTTTACCGATCTGTTTTGGATCTGTTCTTGGTGATTTTGTTAAAAATTGTTACTGATTTGGATCGTATAATTTTCAGAAATCTGTTTGCTGATTGTTCGGAGCTGATTGAAGAAAATTCAAAGATCTCAAATCTTTGAATTTTGGAAGTGCTGGAAATCCGGGATTACGAGTCAACAGTTCTTATCTCTTATCTGTTTTGCAGGTCTCGACTCGCAACAACTGTGGTCTCGGCTTGTTCTGTATTGGTTTCGACTCGCAACCATCTAGTTGCGGCTCATCACGTTCCAGTTACGACTCGTAACCATCACTGGTTTCGGTTCATCCTGTGTCAATTGCGACTCACAATCCTCACTGGTTTCGGCTCATTCTGTTTTAGTTACGACTCGCAACCTCTGCAGTTACGACTCGCAATCACAGTAGATTTGACTCGCAACCTCTGTTACGACTCGCAACGACACTGATTTACGGACTGTTGGACTTTTGGACCTTTGGACTGTTGGACTTTAAATAATTGATTTAATTAATTATATTTAAGAAAACATGTCAACTGCTAATGACCTAGCTGTCACAAATGCTCAGCAAGAGTTGGACTCCAAAATTGGAACCAGCTCTCGTATTCCAAGGCTTTTAGATGCAAATGATTTTCCTGAATGGAAGTGGCGTTTTGAGCAACATATCAAGTTTAAGGAGCCTAAACTTTGGAGGGTTATTGAAAGAGGTCCTAGAGAAATCATGTATGAGAGGGAAACGAACCCTGGAGTCAAGGTCAAGAAACCTCGTGCCGAATATACTGATGAAGATTATGCTATTGAAGAAGAAGATAATCGAGCAACGTCTTACTTGACTATGGGACTGGGGTCAGACATCGCTATGGGATCTCGCACTTGCAAATCGGCTAAAGAAATGTGGGAAGCTTTGCTTGATGTGTACGAAGGGAATGAAGACATGAGGGAAAGCAGAAGGAACCTGTTAAGGCAAAATTTCAATAATTTCAACTACATCTATGGGGAAACCATTGAGAATCAGATTCAGCGTTTCTCAAAAATCATTACTCAAATGGACCTAGAAGAAATCCTTCCTTCAAAGGCTGCTCAGAATCGACAACTTCTGAATGCCTTGCCAAAGAGTTGGGATAACCACGTTGCTATGATCAAGCGGACGAAAGATCTCGCAAGATGCACCTTGACTGAAATGATTTCTCATATCAAAGCTTGTGAGCTTGATGACAAGCAACGGGAGAATAATCACAAGTCCAGTTTGTTAGCAGCAGGCATTTCTGTTTCTTCTACCAATTCAAGCAATGACAACGCTGCACTGATTTCACAGAATGGATCGAAAAAGGCTACTTCTGGGTCGACCACTACTGTGCATTACTCTAGCTCAAGCCCCTCATCGTCTGCAGCAAAGATTGCCACAACTCATTCAGCAAAATCCGAGCTCATTGCTTTCTTTACTCAGCAATCTAAAGAGAATCTGGAGGTCGCTGCTTCTGTTATAAATTGTTTAAATGCTTTTGTCGCAGGTAAAATACAACCTCCTAGCTGGTCGTTGAATGATCTATATCAGTATCATCCTGACGATGTGGAGGAGATGGACATCACCTGGCAAATGGCAATGGCAGCATTCAGAGCACAAAAATTCGCAAATAAAACTGGCAAAAATAGATGGGGATCTTCTTTTTCAAACTCTGCAAATGTTCCACTGAAGTTACGCTGCTACAACTGTCACGAACCAGGTCATTCGGCACGAAATTGTCCTAAGTCCAACAACAACAAAGACTATACACCTGCACATCCTGCCCCTCCAAATCCTGAAAGGGCTCTTGTAACGACAAACGATTCAACTGCTGCTGGTGAAGGAACTCAGAGTTCAGCCCTTGTTGTTCAACCAAGTGCAGAGTTCAATTGGGAAGATGAAATTCAACGCCTGAACATCTCTCAACCAGAAATCCAGAGTGCTGCTGAAAACATAGCTTTCATGACTTCTGATGAAAAGGATTCTTCGCCAGATGCTGAGCCTCAAGCTGAGAACATTGTGTTCATGACCAAAATCTTGTCAGCTCCTGTTCATGGACTCACTGCTGAGGAGGTACGTTCTATTTTCTGTACTACTGAATGCAGAGAAAGAGTTGAGGCTTATAGGATACATAATGCTGAACTTATTCAAGATTATCAAGATCTTAAGAATAAAAACTTTACTTTGGCCAAAAATGAAAAACTTTACAAAGAAAAAATTGAGGCCCAACGAAAGGATATAGTTCAGCTAAAAGAAGACCTCAGTGCTAAAAACTGTAATTTCTTAGATGCTCTAGCCACAATTAGTGACCTGACCAAAGAATTAGAGGACTTGAAAGTCAAATATCAGATAAATGAAATCAATATTAAAAAATTTGACACCTCTAGTAATTTGGTTAAGAACATTTGTGATATACAACTAGAGTATAAAGAAAAGAAAGGGTCTGGTCTGGGATACACAAAAACTCCTCCTCCATACAATCATAACTACACTTATATGCCTTTCACGGAAGAGGAGTTAATTAATGAGGGCAAGATGACTTACGGTCCAAAAACCGATAAGTCATCAATCAACAGCAAATCTGTTGATAACAAACAACCAGCTCCTTCAATGAATTTCGTCTCAAAAGGAAATGTTGATCCTAACCAGTCGTTTGCATGTGCAGAAAAAGTTGATTTGAAATGTGAAGATACTCTTGGGGGAGAACACGTTTTAAATTCTGATTCACAAAAACCTTGTTTTGATGAAAATCATCCTGATGTTATTTTGGGACAAAATATTTTTAGCATGTTTCTTTCTTTAGCTGCTAATGGGCCTGATGTTTTAGGCAAGACTGATGATGGTTGTGTTGAAACTGTGAACTTTAATTCTGGTGATGAATTTTCTTCTGTTAATAATTGTGAATGTGATGGTTCTAATATGTCAGATGATAGTGTTGCAGGTGAGGTCCCTCAGGATACATTCAGTGAAACCACTGATACTTCTTCTCAAGAAAATCAAGAATGTCCTGATTCTTCTTTGGAATCGGTCTCAGTGGGAGTCCCTAATGTTGAATCTAGTGGGACCCCATTGGAAACTGTTGATACACATGTTGAAGAAGCATGTGTTTGTGAAATTTCAAATGCTTCTGAAATTGAAACTGAATCAAAAATCATCGACAAAGAATTAAATGTTAACATGAACGTAAAATCTTCAACAGACGTTTTACCTAATAAAACTGATCCCAAGTCATCAGATTTTCAAGAAAAAGGTAATCACAGTAAGAAAGTTGCGACTGAATCTCAACATACCTCACATGCTTGTGAAACGTCAAATCAGCCGAACCCAGATCGCTCTAAACGAAAGCCAGCAAAAATCGCAAAACCTGAAAAGCAAAACAGGAACAATTTTCAGAAAACCTCGACTCTCCACCCATTGAAACGACAAACTTGTTTCAATTGTGGAATTGCGGGACACATTGCACGAAATTGTGTCCATCTCCCAAGGAAGTCATCTGAGCACAAAGGCTTCAAAAATCAGAAGGATAAATCCAATCGAACTAGTTATTCAAAGCCCATGAACGTCACAAAGACTGAGGCAATGAAGAATAACAGTCGAAGGACCAAGCCCTCTGATTTTGACTGGAATGCAGCCAAACGAAGAAACCAACAAAGTCAAAAAAAATTTCAAAGACACCAACAAATTTTTTTTGATAATTATTGCTCTAAATGGTCATATCAACATTGGAAACCAAAAGTCAAGGCTGCCCAGTCAAACATGAATGCAAACTCTTTTGTCAACAGAGATAAGTCAAAATTTTTGAATAAAGATAATCTGATCTGGCAAAAAGTAACGTACATTGATGCAAATGGAAAACCCAGATCCACTATGGGCTGGGTACCTAAATCTAACTAATCCCGCTAATCGTGCAGGAACAGCTGTGGAGGACTACCGTGCGCCTCTGGTACATGGATAGTGGCTTTTCCAGGCACATGACAGGAGACTTATCCCAACTTGTGAACGTCAAAGAATTTAATGGAGGATATGTCTCATTTGCGGGAGGTGAATCTGGCAGAATCACATTGAAAGGAACTGTTCGAAACGGTGTTCTCAGCTTTGAAAATGTTAATTATGTTCCAGAACTGAAACACAATCTGTTAAGTATTTCGCAGATTTGTGATCGAGGGAATTCAGTTCATTTCACGAAGAAGGGATGTCATGTTCTTAAGCCTGGGATTGTTATTCCAGAAGACTGGTTCTTGATGACAGCTGAAAGAAAGGGAAATGCTTACGTCATTGATATGAACAAGAAACCGTGTGAAGAGATCACTTGTCTATTTTCAAAGATTTCAGAGCATGATGGTCTGTTGTGGCATCGTCGACTTGGGCATGTGAATATGAAAACTCTGAACCGTCTGGCTAAAGGTCAACTGGTACGTGATCTTCCAATCAAGGATTTCATGTTGGTGGAAAAATGTGTTGCTTGTGCGAAAGGGAAAGCTCATCGAAAACCTCATAAGACTAAATCAGTACCCTCGACGAAAGCTGTGCTAGAACTACTTCACATGGATCTTTTTGGTCCAGTAAATGTGCTGAGTATTGGGAAGAAAGCTTACTGTCTAGTAATCGTCGATGATTACTCTCGCTATACTTGGGTGTATTTTCTCAGCCACAAAAATGAAACTGCTGTCTTGGTAAAACAATTCATTACTTTGGCTGAAAATCAAGCGAGTACTAAAGTGAAGGTTATTCGATCAGACAATGGGACAGAATTCAAGAATGTTACTTTGGATACTTTCTGCATGGATAAGGGAATCGATCGTCAGTTCAGTGCACCTCGAACTCCACAACAAAATGGAGTGGCTGAAAGAAGAAATCGTACTCTCATTGAGGCCGCACGTACTATGCTGGCTGATTCAAAGCTTCCTAGCTTCTTTTGGGCCGAGGCTGTTAGCACGGCTTGTTATATCCAGAATCATGCTTTAGTAAACAAACGTCACATGAAAACCCCTTATGAGATTCTGGAAGGACGTAAACCTTCGGTTTCACACTTTCGTATTTTTGGTTGTCCATGTGTATTATTACTAATGGACTCCAACGGCAAGTTTGAAGTCAAAGGTGACGAATGTTACTTTGTTGGATATGCTAAAGGCTCTGCTTATAGGGTATACAACAAAGTAACTAAAAAGGTCATTGAGTCGTGCAACATCGAATGGCTTGAAGAGAATGCTACGGACGCTAGAGTTGGTCCAGATTGGCTATACGATTATTCTGCTCTGTTTAAATCATTTAACATTTTGTCAAGTGATGTTTCAGTTGCAGGTGTGTCTGTTCCCAAACAACCATTGTCATTTGAAGATACGGAAGACGAAGCACAGATGCAAGACACCGTGAGGCATCATACCATTGATCCACCGGGAATGGTGTTTACGCAACATCCTACACCAACTCCAACGGTCAATCGATCCCCTGAGGGCGCATCAACTAGTGACTCTGCATTGTTTCCTGAACCAATTCCTGAGGATTGTATTGTCACTTCTCCTGTAGTTCACACTACTACAGCACCTAATGAGGGGGAGTCTAGCAACACCACCACTGAAGAGGAAATTGTACCTGATTTGGCCATACCTACGAGCGTTCAACGAAATCATCCAATCGAGAATGTGATTGGTCCTGTAAATGCAGGAATTTTGACCAGGAGTCAATCAGGAACCATTAACACTTGCTTATATTCTTGTTATCTTTCTCAAATCGAACCTAAAACTATTGATATAGCTCTGCAGGAACCTGGCTGGGTAGATGCTATGCATGAAGAGCTGAACCAGTTTGAAAAACTTGGAGTATGGAAGCTCGTCAAGTTGCCATCAGGAAAACGTAAACTTGGAACTAGATGGGTATTTCGAAACAAGCAGGATTCTGCAGGAGTCATCGTTCGAAACAAAGCAAGGCTGGTGGTTCAGGGATTTCGACAAATTGAAGGACTGGATTATGATGAAGTGTATGCTCCGGTTGCACGACTTGAAGCCATCCGGATCTTCTTGGCTTACGCGTCATACATGGGATTCACTGTTTATCAGATGGATGTCAAGACCGCGTTTCTCTATGGAGATGTGAAGGAGGAAATTTTTGTCGAGCAGCCACCAGGGTTTGTACATCCAGACCATCCTGATTACGCTTACAAGCTAGACAAGGCACTGTACGGGTTACACCAGGCTCCTCGAGCTTGGTATGCCACACTAACAGAGCATCTGTTGGCTCATGGGTATACGCGTGGCACCATAGACCAGACTCTGTTTATCAAGAAGGTAGGACGTGATCAAATCTTGGTTCAAATCTATGTTGATGATATCATTTTCGGATCTACAAGTGAGGATCTTTGCAAGGAATTCGAGAGAATTATGAAGAAGAAGTTTGAAATGAGTGCTCTGGGGGAAATGACATTGTTTTTGGGTCTACAAGTCAAGCAGAGTTCACAAGGAATTCTTATTCATCAAGGGAAGTATGTGGATGATGTGCTGGCAAAATTCAAATTCACGGACGCAAAGCCTGCTGAAACACCTATGGCAGAGAGACCACTATTGACTGAAGATGAAGAAGGAGAGTCTGTCAATCAACGTCAATATAGGTCCATGATCGGGTCATTGATGTATCTCACAGCTAGCCGTCCGGACATTATGTTTGCTGTTTGCAATTGTGCACGTTATCAGGCTAATCCTAAAACTTCTCACCTCACTGCTGTTAAAAGGATCTTTCGGTATCTTAAAGGCCGACCTCGGTTTGGCCTGTGGTATCCGAAGGATTCCAATTTTGACTTGTTTGCTTTCTCTGACAGCAATTTTGGAGGTACTGACAGTGACAGGAAATCTACATCTGCGGGATGCCAATTTTTGGGTGATCGGCTCATTTCTTGGCAATGCAAGAAACAACAAACAGTGGCGATATCTACAGCTGAAGCCGAGTATGTTGCTGCTTCTGCTTCTTGCTCTCAAGTGGTGTGGATGCAACATCAATTGCAGGATTATGGTTTGACTTATCTTAACACTACTATTTACTGTGATAATGATGCTGCAATACAAATTGTTCGAAATCCTGTCTTCCACTCCAAAACCAAGCACATTGATATTAAAGTTCATTTTATTCGAGACTGTTTTGACAGAGGTCTTATTACTCTTGAACAAATCGACACAGATGCAAATGCTGCCGATTTGTTCACTAAACCTGTCAGCAGCTCGAAATTCAGAGTGCTTGTGGATTTTCTGAAAATGATCCGCTTTACTGACTGAGCATGTTTTTGTTTTTCGTAGGTAAATTTGTTCATAAAGTTTTCTTTTCTTAGGTAGTTTTTATTTATGCTCAAATTTAGGGGGAGAAATTTTGAAAAATACAAAAACATTAAAAAATAGAAAAATACAAAAACATTAAAAATTTGAAAAATACAAAAAGAGGTGTGGCAGGACTGGGAAATGAAATGAATTTTCACATTATGGTCAAGGGCTGACTCATGTAAGACCAGTATCGAAATAGTTTGACTCTAGTATGATGTGTTGGTAGGCTCTATCCTTAAGACTGGAAACATTGGCTGTTTCTGTTCAGAACTAAAAGAGTACATGACCTCAGAAAAGAAAATCACTTGGAATTAGCTCATTTCTATTTGAATGTCTGTATGTTGTCCTGATACACACAATTTTGGTTTGACTCTGAAATCTTCTCTGAAAAAGTCGTGTACCTCCTCTGCTGCATCCAGATATATGCTGACCTGGAGGTGCTAGGCAACGACAGCTTCTGCTGCATCCAGATACATGCTGACCTAGCTGTACGTTGTCGCGCTATAGATCTAATACACCCGAAAGAGGCCCTCAAGTGCCCAAAAGAAACCCTAGAAACCTATATCAAATTGAGAAAAACTCATTTGATCTGTATATTATACCATCTCTGCTTAAGATCTATTCTGTTCTCTTCTCAATCTATTCCCAGTTAAGATTTCAGAGATTTGGATTGGACTTGTGAAATATGTGGTAGGGACACTACATGCATGATAGAGTGTGCTGTGCATAATTCCGAGAATTGATTAGTATTTGTTTGGGTGTTCATTGTTAAAATAACAAAACATGATAAAATGAGTTACAGGCAGTTATATGGAAAAGGTCTAGGGAGATGAGTTTAAGGGGACAAATATACTGGCAATTGTCTAGATCATCCAGTAGTAGATCAGTGTTGATAAGTGAAGTCAAGCCCGAAACCTTGTGACTTGATCCCTGAGTATCTATGCAAATTTCCTAAGTTTATTTTGTAAATAATATTTATTATTTGTTTTGTTTTTTTTAGGTTTTTATTTTGCAAACATTGCTCAAAAGGTTTAATGGATAGTTTTTATTAAATCAGATTTTTAAATGGGTTTAAAAATTAATTGATAAATCTGTTTTGAGCCCAAGTCCATAAGGTCCAAGCCCATAAGACATGGGCCCATGAAAACAGTTGAGTACAAAAGGGGATTACGAGTCATAATCCTTATTCACTCGCAATCTGATCTCTTTTTCTCTCTCAAGATTCCAGCATTCATCAACAGTTTCGATTGGTTTCCGATTGCGACTCGCAATCTACCTTGTTAATCTTCAAGGTATTATGACATCATCATTCAAGTTTTGCAGGGATTATGAATATCTTGTTGAAGATTCCGATGAATGTTTGAAGATTCCGATGATGTTTCCGATGAAGTTTTGATGTTTCCGACGAAGTTTTGATGTTTCCGACGAAGTTTTGATATTTCCGATGAAGTTTTGACTCGCAATCAAGAACGTTTAGAACTCGAAATCAGTGGTTACGAGTCGCAACAACAAGATTGCGACTCATGGTTGCGACTCAATTTGTTTGTTGCGACTCATGATTGCGACTCGTAATCTGCTGGTTGCGACTCATGGTTTCGACTCGAAACCTTTTGGTTGCGACTCATGGTTTCGAGTGAACAGTAACAGTGTTTGTTTTAATTTTACTTTTGTCACTGTTATATCAGTAGTTGGAAACTTATATGATTTGTGTTGTGTGCAGAAAATGGATTTAAAGTTTATATCTTCTCATAATCAAGTTGGATACTTAGCACCTCCGCCAGTGAAGCACAAGCAGCTGTATACATCGTTGATGAAAGGCCTAAATACATGCCGGATTGTTCATGCTCTTCGTGAGAATCCAGTTGTCTATGAAAGCCTTATTCGAGACTTTTGGAAGACTGCTAAAGTAGAAATCATTGAAGGAAAGGGAGCTATAGTTGCTGAGATTGACGAGATAAAGGTTATAGTGACTGAGCAGATTATTAGAGATGTGTTGAAGTTTAATGATCAGGAAACAGATCCAATCGAACTTCCTGCTGGAACAGTGGAAGCAATTTTACCTCGTTTAAGTTATGAAGGAAAGTTTCCTCCCCTGGTGAAGAAGTTTGTGCACCCTTACTGGCGTCTATTACTGCACATGTTTCTTTTGTGCATGACAGAAAATAGAGGGGGAATTGATCAGTTGAATACCACACAGACTGCTGCATTGATATGTGTGATTACAAACGAGCCGTTCAATTATTCAAGATATATTTTGGAAGCTATGAAGAGAAATGCAATTGGACTTCGAAAGGATAAGTTTCTTATGTATCCAAGATTTGTGCAGATGATTTTGAATGAGCATTATCCGGAATTGAAGAGATCTGGTAATACGTTGGAATTAAAGCCTATGGGACCTTCATGTTTTGGTGCTCTCACTACAAAGAAAGGAACTGAGAAAAGGTTTGAAGGTTTGATTGAGTTGGAGAAATTTGGTCAGTTTGCAGAGACAGAAGATGTTGGTGAGAATCCAGTGATGGCACGATCTGTTCCAGAGCGTAGTGTATCTGCAAGTGCTATTGTTGCTGAAGAACATGATATTCGTATGGATGCTGAAGATCAGCCTGAGACAGAGATTTTAACAATAGACTCTGACAATGAAGGTGTTGAGATTATGTGTGATTCTAGTGAAGATGAAGAGCTTCCTCCTGAAGCTGAAGTTGATACTGCTGTTTCTGTTGTTCCACCCGTGATTACTGCTGAAAGTTTGGCTTTGTTATTGAAATCTGTAACTGATAAGATGGGAAATCCTCCTTCTGATCTTTCAGTGTCAAGTGAAAAGCCTAGTGAAGACCCAAAGGATTCTGATTCCATGCCATTGAAACGGAAAAGGAGGGATCCTCGGCTCGGAATGTATATTGAGCATAGCAAAGATCAACCCGTAATTACTGATGAAGATGATGAAGGTCTTTATGACTTCGAGTTTGAGAAGAATGTCACCGATACCACCACCGCTACTGAAGACATCTTTGATTTTGATGTTGATACTGGAAGAACTGATATGGTTATCACTACTGATGATGTTCCGGTTACTAGTATTGATGTGGATACCACTGTTGAGACAACGTTACCTAGTGCTACTGAAGCTGCAGGTTCTTCTAGAGTTGATCTTGATATGCCTAGCAGTTCAAGTGGTAAAAGACCTGAAGAGCCATTTAGAATGCCGTTTGATGATGATTCGAGTGATGAAGATGAGTTTGTCAGCATGAGAGATATGAAGAAAAGAATGGTTGTCCTTGAGCAAGATTCCATTCATAAAGATGCGAAGATTATTCAATTAGAAGATATGGTTGTGAAGAAAGATCAACAGATTGAGCAGCTTCAAGGAGATGTTAGTTTGTTGTTTAACATGGTGTATGACTTGCGTGGAAAGTTGGAGAAGAAATTTGGACAGGAGTTCTCAGATCCAACTGATGTTGAAAATAGGAAAAAGGCTTTTGAAAAGGATGATGCTGAAAGAAGTGCTGCTATGGAACATTACTTTAGAAGAATCATTGATCCTGTTGCAGACAAAGAGAAGGCTGAAAGAATCAAGAAGAAAAGAGAGTTTGTAATTATGAAGAATCGGAATCTAAATCCAGATGATGATGATGCTCATGCAACTCATCATTTGATGGATGTTGGTGAAACTCTCTATGATAAGGTTGGAAATCGTTCTGGTGTAGTTAGCTGGGGTTATGATCATGATCGCAAGAGATGGTGGATAAAAAGGAAGATTGGACCTTTTGAGTGGTATAAACATCCAGGCCAGTTTCAGTCGTTTACTAAAGTGGATTTGACGAATTTGTCTAATGCACCTTATGTAGATGATAAGCCTGGAGGAGTTGGACATTTGTTTTTCGAAAGGTTGAAGAGGGAGGTTCTTAAGGGTTTTCCTTCAATGCGTACTGCAGAGTCCATTGTTAAACCCGCTAAAGGCATCAGAGATCCATATACAAACAAGCGAATGAAGATTGTGCGTTGGCCTGTAACTGATAAAGAGAAGATGATTCCATTGGTGAAAAAGATACCACAGGGTGCTCTGAAGTCCTTACATTTTTGGTCTTATGATGAGCGCTTAGGGCAGGCAGTGATTGTTTGTGATGATGATGTGTGTTTTCGCTTGGTGGATCAGATTGATTTACTGAATGTTGCTCATGAAGATTTGGAAGTGTTAGCTCGTCATCAAATTAGAGCTACTGAGAAATATGAAGAAATTGCAAAAGCTTGGACTAAAGCTGTTGCAGCATCTATTCATATTCATACAAAGGGTTTCGGTGGTATTAAGGATCGGTTGCAAGGTGATCGTGAAGGTTAAAGTGTCAAGAACCTGCATGCATAAACCTAGGGGGAGATTGTTGGAACCTGAAGGTTTATTCATGTAGGTTAGCATAGTTTGAGGGTTGATTATGTTTATGTTTAATTTACATGTTTGGGTCGGTTTTGTTAGTATTTGGGTTAGTAGACTTGTGTCGCATGGGCTTAGGTTAGTGGCCCAGTTGGTTTTGTATTTAAGCACACTATTACCTCATTGTTTGAGGTTGTTGATTTGGTGAATAGTGGGGGCGATACAAAGGAGAAGGTTGCGAGTTCCTTTGCTAGATCTTGTATCAGTCTACGTTTATCGTTGAATGCAAGAATCTATTGGTTTGTGATTTCTATTGCTCTCAACTATTGTTCTTTATTATCATTATTTAATCTTGAATCGTCTTGTGATTGATTTCCGCGCTTTCACAAGATATTGTTGATATCATTGATTGATCCTGCAAGGGTTTTACAGTTCTCTTCCTCGGACCTAGCCATGTAGCTTTAATTGCTACATAAAATTAAACAAGGACAAGGTTTATACGGAAGCTTATACAGTTTTATCGTTTTAAACGATTTATTAACCATGTTTTTAAAACACATATTAGTTAATTTGATAAATATATAATTGTTCAGGATTTTTATCATAATCCTAAATTATAAGTTAATAATAGCACAAAAGGCCTAGTCACGTAGACGAGTTTAATTTATAAGCCATGATTTCAGAGAATCGAGGCGTTAAGGTTTGAATCAAAGTTCATTACCTTTCCTTGACAGGGAGTTGTAGGCTACCACTGTCTTTAGTCCCAGAGGACGTTAATTATAGCCCGTGGGCACTTCATCCATAAGGGATGATTATATAAATAAGGGATTTTAGAATAATCCAAAAATGACTTATGTAATTTTATCGTATCACACTTTGTCAAGCATGTTAATATGCTTTCAAATGTTTAATAAGGATTTGAATCACTTGAATAGGTTCTACCATCTTGGCCTTGTCTGCAGTGACATTTAGGCTAGGTTTTACCTTTAAGATTCTTTTTAATATTTAACGCAGAACAATTTCTAAATTGAACTGTTAACAAGGATCTGAATCTAATTATGGAACTACCATCTTGGCCTTGTCTTAAAGTGACGTATGGCTAGGTCTCGTCCTTTTTAGATTTTTCCATTTTATTATAATGGTAGATCTTATAATATAGGAATGATATTTTTAAACATAATCGTTCCTTTAAAATTTAAACAAGTATATGGTTGCCCTAAACGGGACTTCTGATAAAATGACTTGCCCATGCAAAGGCTAATCAGAAAAATAACAGAGAAGTAATTAAAAGACAATGAAACGAATTTGGATTAGTCTTATGTTCTTGTCTAGACTCAAGAATGTGCAACTGTGTAACTGAGATTAAACACAAAAGGCTAGTGTTTAATTCACTCAGTGTTGGCTCTGATACCAACCTGTCACACCCCGACTTTCCACGTGTCACCGGTGGGCCCGGTGGGGAGTATCGTGACGTGTTGGCAACATAATAGTCAAACAACACAATTATATAAATGCACAGCGGAAGCAAAATGTAAGATATAATTCAACCGAATATAATGTTGTAATATCAAGTATCACAATAGTCGAGTGTTTATCCACAGACGGATCGAAAATAAAATAGAAACAATAGTTCAACAGACTTTGATATCTAGAGCTTGCGAGACTTGAGTAATGATGCCTGGAGTAGCCAGCCTATTTCGTCTAGCACCTGCACTTAACCTTTTTGGAAAATACGTCAGTTTACACTGGTAAATACAACTCAACTGACTCGTTTTGAAAAGAGTTTGAAAAATTGATTTGAATGCACTTCGGCACAAAATATCTTTATAACTTGGGACAATTATTTGTATATAATCTTGTATACAGATTTACTTATTTGTCGTCCATCAGGACAGATTAAGTGACACGCCACAGGTATAATGCCCACATGCTATCATCCTTTAAGTGGATTACCGGCTTCGGTATAATGCCCACAAGGATGATACCTCTGAGTGGATTACCAGTTTTTACATAATGCAACTGTCAGGTGTACGCCTACACCCCGTGCTTAGGTCGTGGCCATTTCTTCTAATGATGCCAAGGATATCCGGGACATGGTCATTTAACCCCCAAAGGCCATACACCAAATAATACATATTAAACAGGTTATGTAAATACATCAATCACAATCCGATTTAAATGACTACATACACCCGACCAAGCGATACTTTTATAGTACCGTATCCCAAGCCCGTATAGGGAAATAAGTTAAGAGTATTTACCTGAGCAAAGTATCAATCAAATACAGCAAAAGCAAGTACTTTTACTGGGCTCCTAATCTGGAACGAAGGTTTATAATAACCTATTAGATTTCTAACCGGTCTTTAATTAAGCTTAGACTTAGACCGGTTAGTTTCCAAAAGGTAGACATGGTTCAAACGCATGATAACGCGAAGACCGGTTTAGAATGGGGTTTTGACCCGACAAGCTTGTATGCTTGTTTAATATGGGTAACTTACACACATTCTGGGTTTTGAGATAAAACCGATAAGGTTTGACCCGTTTCGGCTAGTTTAAGTAAACTTGTTACATAAACCAAACCGTACGCGTAATAAGCGTGACGGGTATTCATATGAGCCATTTACAGGTTTCCTAAGTTAATATTCTCTAAATAGGTTGTGACATCAGTAAGATATCATTCATTATGCCCGAAACGAATTTAAACACAAACTATGCCCCGTAGGGGTAGTTTAGTAATTTCACATAAGCCGAAAAGCTCAAAACTGAAGTCTGAGTTAAAAAACCTTTGCTTACTGTTAAAATATTATAATTTGCCTCAAATATCAGTAGGTATCAACCCTTGTATGTTTAAAATAGTTTTAGTACATACTATGCGTTAAAAACGCTTAAAAAGGCGATTAGAGGCCATTTCTGGGTTTGATACATAAATATGATATTTTTATATTTCCAGAAGGCTTAAAATAATTTATTTATCATATGTGATCAGTAGTAAAAGGTTTGGAGTCGTTTAGATATGTAAAACTCATTTTATGGCCCGTAAGGGCAAAACCGACAATTATCGGATTAAGCCTACGACTATAAGTTATGCTCAGCCTAAAATTTATTAAAAATATTTAAAAATCCCAAAATAATATATTACATCAGTGGGTAAAAGATTTGATATCAAAATGTAGGCTTAACTAGGCTATACGCTAATTACGCCGTTTTATTAACATAAGTCTTTAATTTTACGCTAACGAGCATAACTCTTATTCTACACCTCCAACTGATGTCAAACTTTGCATACAAGTCTATATATTAGTAATTAAGGTTTCTACTCTTTTACATTTTCAAAAATCACGTTTTAAGGTGAAAAGGGCATAATGGTCAACATATGAGCAATTAACGGAATCATGCGTATTAATCGGTTAACTAATGAACCATAGTGTATAATCACAGAGGGTTATACTAGCATGTAACCTGGTCCAAATAAAGCTCTTAGGTATTTCTAAATCATACCAAAACGGGTCAGAACTGAAAGTCAAAGTATAAGTCAAACTATGCGACTTTCGGTTCCGAATCGGGTCTAAACAGGAAATTGTCGGGTTGAACATGTTTGGACATGTTCTTACACTTATTACCAAGTTATAACAATGATCAAACAGGTTGTATATGTTCTACATTGTTAATTATGCATAAATTAGAATTTACACATTCTGTTGACTTTTTAAATACAAGTTTGACCCGACATTTGACATAGTTAGAGTGGGAATCAGGGGGAACCCTTTTGATTATTACCCACATAATTACCAACTTATAACTACTTTTAATTCGAGATATGACTGAGCCATTGTTGACTAATCTCGAAGTCAAACCGTAATTACGACGGTTTGACTTTTAGCTAAATAACTAAGCTAAACTTAATCGAGGAAGGTCAAGGGTACTTACAAGGGTCCTAGGCACGAGTAGGGATGTCTTGGATCTGCTCCTAAGCTCCAGAAATGCTCCACAATTGCAGATGAAGATGTGAAGAACAATGGTTGCAACCTTGGTCCTTTTATAGTGAATTTCCCACCACAAATTGTTGACACATGGTTCTACTAGTGACCACAACTGATCAACACATGTCCCTAGTGTTCTAGGAGGCACTTAGGGGTCGTACATGAAGTGAAACATCCGTTTTGGGTCGAGTTTTCGCGTAAACAGGCTGCTGGTCGAAGTTTCTGCATCTGACATCCTGACGCGGCCCGCGTAAGGTTCTCTTAACCTTAACGCGGCCCGCCTGGACCCTGATATCAGATTTTAAATTTTCTATTTTCCACATAAGTGTCCCTTGGCTTCACGAAAGGGCAACTAAGCCTAATTCTTGCATTTTGACCCCTTATTATTTACCCACAAGGGCTTTAGGACTTGTACCCACTTTGCCAAGTCCCTGGACACTTCCGGTTAACCCGAAAAGTCTTAACTTTCAATGTTTACGCTTTAACCCCTCGCACACGAATTTGATCATAACTTTCTCATACGATAACGAAACTTTATGAAATTCATATCGCGCATTCTAGTGAGCATAATTAACAGTTACAAAGCTTCGGGTTTGTCAAAAGGTCACTCAGAGGTATATCTTTAAACATGTTGACACATTTAACCCCTGTAGTTTGAAATCTCTCACTTTTAGCTTCGCATGATCCATGATTTATTCGTTTGATATTATAAACATCATGTAGGGTTATTATGAAGTATATTTATTCACTGTTGACATTTAGAACCCGTATAATCACATACTTTCCATGTTTGTCAACTTTAGACCTTTTATAACATTCTTTCACACGTTCAAACTTTATGACACGTGTCAACACATTATAGGACGTGAATTTTCGAGGTGTTACACCGAAGATTGCCCCAAAGGGAAGAGATGGTTCAACTTCGTAGCCTCTAAACTCCTCTTCATAACCATCGTCATATCCATCTCCTCCTATTCCCGAAGATTGTCCAAAGGGAAGAGACGAGTATTGAAAACCCGATTGGTTCGGTGGTCTAAAGGATGAAGTAGCATGAACAATGGTTGAGTTTGGTGCTATTGTATAATTAGAAGATGATTGACCCGTAGTTGGGGGAAAGAAGTGTGAAAATGGTGGAATTGTGGTAGAGGGGCTAAAGGTAAGAGTGGGTTCAACTTGAGTAGTAGTAGGCGATGTAGTGGTATTGGTGGGTGTAACTTCATGAGGTGGAGTAGGTTCGGTAGTGGTATTCGGCATGGTGGTGTTTGGTGATGGTTGTGTGGGTGATGGTATAAAGGGTTGTGTTGTTTGATCCGTAGTGGGTGGGATTTGTGGATCAGTCATGATGTTTCTTGGTGTAATAGGTGAAGTGGGTGAACCAATAATTCTGTTTTCTCGTACCAAAACTCGGTTTTGCCTTAGCGTTCTTTCAATTTCCGGATCAAACGATAGTGGTGACGACTTGTGAGAGCCTCTAGTATGCATACACCTGAAAGTACCTGCACACTAAACACAACCAGCGTAAACCCGAAAATAACAAACAAAAATACTAAATTAACACACGTTGCGCACTACTCCCCGACAACGGCGCCAAAATTTGACGTGATGTCGTGGTCACAATCAAATTTAATCCAATTACTACTAATAGCTAGCGGTAAGTGGGTATCGAACACAGGGAGTTTGTGGAATATGTGTTATTTAGAAGTGTATCTAAGTTAACTAAGATTAAACTAATTGCGATAAAAGTAAATTCAAGAGTTTGGATTGTTTGATTTTAAAACTAAGATTACTAATTAAATTGCGAATCAAGATTGGATTTTTAATTCAGATTATGAGAACAATGACCATCTTAGGATTCAGTTTCTTTTAATACTTGTGCATATTTCCAACTAGAAAGAGTTACATAGACATAACTCGTGTATAAATATTTGTTGTGATAAAAGGGAACAAAGTACTCGGATTATATTAATGCGAGGTCGTTTCCCGATGATCAATCAATCAATATCCAACCCTAACCCTTCCCGTGATATCTCGATTGTCAACGACACCAAGAACGTACGATTTAGACTAGAATTGAAATACCAATTAACAAGCTACAATCAAATATTCATAAACCATGATAATCAAAGCAAACACACAAAGTTATCATTCTAGAAATTAAGGGAAAACACACAAGAGTTGTAGAGAAACCTTCACCTAAGATGATCACCACAAATTTAGCCGGACATTGTTCGGTTGATCATCATAACATCAAAGTTCAAGTTCATACGAATCAAAAACCAAAACGGAATGTTAGAAATTGTTCCCAAATGATATCCAAAGCTAAAATTCGCCCCCAAAATGCAGAGAAAACGTCCCAATCATGAATAATGTGAAAAGGCACTTGAAAACAGTTTTAAATGAGGCAGTTACGTTTTTCCTCGTCACCTCTACCGTAACTTACGGTAGCTACCGTAAGTTACGGTAGACTCCAAACTTCTACGGTGGATCTCTACTGTGATACGGTGGAAACATGGGATTTTCAGGGCTACCGTAACTTACGGTAGTCACCGTAAGTTACGGTGGACCCCTGAATCTTCTGTTTTGTTTCTTCTTTCCTTCCATGCTTGACCCGTTCCACTCCAGTCCTTCCGAAACAGCGTTTTCTCCATTTTAAGCTCCCAAGACGCACCTGAAACATAAGCAACTGTAGTAATCTAATTCAAGATAATTACGCGATCAAGTGAGGGATAAACTCGTCTTTTAACACCATTAAGGGTTATCCTATGGACCACCCGTCAGTTAACCCAAATTGTACTAGAGGGAGTTTTAAGTTTAGTCAATTGAGGGGTGTTTCAATGTCTCACCATCAACATTAATAAAAGAAAATCTAAAATTAATTTATACTCAACCTTCTAATTTCAATTACATGTGAATTATACATTAACATATATTTTAATTCATATTTAACGCCTTCAAGTAGACAACCCTATGTTAACAAACAAACACATTTTCGTGTGGAGTTTTTAAGTTAAGTCCATCAAAGGGTAGTACAATGTCCCAACATTTACATAAACATAAGCTAATAAAAGCTACTTTGTCACAATTATGTTTTAATTCAAATTAACACATGTGTTAATATAGACTAACACACGTGTTAATCCAAATTGTACTAGAGGGAGTTTTTAGGTTAAGTGAGTTAAGTCTATCAAAGGGTAGTTTAATGTCCCACCATCAATATAAACATAAGAGATTCACAAATTAGCTTGTACTTTAACCTTTTAATTCCAATTACATGTGAACGAATACATTAACACATGCTTTAATTCAGATTTAACGCCCTCAAGCAGAGCACTCTATGTTACTTAACACCCACATTTCGATTGGAGTTTTAAGCTAAGTCCATCGTGGGATAGTACAATATCCCAACATAGCACATGTTTTAATTTAGATTAACGCATGTGTTACTACAGAGTAACAGTAACACATGTATTACATGTGTTATTTTTATATTGAGTAAAATGTCCGGATAGTCCTGTGGTTTTGTAAAATAACACCTATAGTCCCAAACTTTTGGAAATTACATCGGTGCTCCCTATGGTTTAACAGTTTGTTACTTGGATAGTCCCTAGAGTGGATGTCCATTAGTTTTCTCCGTTAAGTCCATCTGAAATTACTTATTTACCCCTCTCTTTAAAAAAATAAAAAAAACAAATATGGATTATTAAAAGTGTGGGGCCCACCTTATTCACCCCTCCCTTATTCAACCACCGCCTCCACTGCTTCCAACCATCGTCTCCATTGCCTCCAACGACCGCCTGCATCGCCCACCGTCTCCACCACCACCCGCTTCCACCCACTTCCACCCACCATTACAAATATAAATAACCATTAAAAACCTACCCCACCCTCAACCTCACCCACCTTCTTAATCAATAACCACAGAATCCAAATTACTTTTATCAGCTGCAACTACATTACCAACAGATGAAGAAAAACCATTTTCATTACCTGAATTTGACGAAACAAGAACCCTAGACCTCTTCTTCGGTCTTCTCCCAACCCTAGATGGCTTCAGATACGAAGGAAGACTGATCCACCGTACGGACTCCATCTGCATCCACAAGAGTATCAGTCAACTCCGACAAATCAATTTCTTCAGAATCACCGTCGTCGTAACCGATCTGGAACAATCCCGATTCGTAATCGTATGATTTCACAACTCCCGAAAAAACCCCAAATCCTTCGAACTCTTTCCTTACGGTTCGTCCGACAAACTCCATTTCTTCCAAGAATCAACCCTCATAAGTTCACAATTCTAGCTATCCGGAACAGTCCCGATTCGGAATCGTATGATTTGTATTATCAACAAGTTTCTCTCTCTAGAAGTGGATGAATACATAATTCTCGCTCTAAGGGGGAAATCGCGATTTAGCTATATTTTTTAAGGGGAGGGGTAAATAAGTAATTTCAGATGGACTTAACGGAGAAAACTAACGGACATCCACTCTAGGGACTATCCGAGTAACAAACTGTCCCAAAAAACCCCAAATCCTTCGATCTCTTTCCTCACGGTTCGTCCAACAAACTCCATTTCTTCCAAGAATCAACCCTCATAGGTTTACAATTCTAGCTATTCGGAACAGTCCCGATGATCGTATGATTTGTAAAATCAACAAGTTTCTCTCTCTAGAAGTGGATGAATACAAAATTCTCGCTCTAGAAACTGGAAGGGGGAAATCGCGATTTAGTTATATTTTTTAAAGGGATGGGTAAATAAGTAATTTCAGATGGACTTAACGGAGAAAACTAACGGACATCCACTCCAGGGACTATCCGAGTAACAAATTGTCAAACCACAGGGAGCACCGGTGTAATTTCCAAAAGTTGGGGACTATAGGTGTTATTTTACAAAACCACAGAAACTATCCGAGCATTTTACTCTTTTATATTTGTTTTTTATAATTCTCATTCTTAGGGATCAAATCTATAAAATAGAACAATTTATATAAAAAATACACTATACGATTTATAATGTAATTTTTTTCTCTAGATATTTTAATCAAATCATACCGAATAAAATTATGATATCTAAGCATTTAATACACTACAATATACCGCGCACACAGAAGATAATAACCCTCTCTATATATTAACATCAATCCTTAAACGGACAATATTAAATACCGAGTCTCCTTACCCTAAAAGCAAAGTGCATTTCGTCGCCGACTATTCCATAACATTCCCCCAATTTTAACCGAGTTATTTTTTCTTTTCGCACAACTCGTTACCCTAACAACAACGTTCCTTTCGCCACCGCCCATTCCATAACATTCCACCATCTTTTACTAAGTTCTTTTTTCTTCTAACAAACACAATCATCCAACAATGGGTTCCTTAAGCAAATGTGGTAATTCACGATCGGGTACCCCAGATAATTTCCCAATCAGGTTATCGATCTCTTCTTCCCATATAATTCTATATGTATATTGTTTACTGATTAATAGATTAACATTTTGGCTTTGATTCATTGTTAGTAACATATCAGAGTTACCTTGAATTTCTTTGCTGATTAATAGATTAACTCACGGTTTGTTTGAAGCTCGCTTTAAAAAACTTGAAAAAAGCTCAGTTGTAAATTAGTCGGCTCAGCTCATGAATTTGCGAGCCGACTCGAATTATTTTATTTTATAAAAATTAATTTAATTTAAATGTGTTAAAATAAAAAATATGTGAGAGGGATTGAAGTGTTAACATTTTAAATTTAGTTAATCAATAACATATAAAAATATAAAAAATAAACTAAAACTATACATATAATACTTTTAATGCAGTATGCCTTTAGATCTTTAAACTATTAGAAAAATGATATTAACTTTTTTATGTTATCAATATTCGTAAAAAAATAATAAGAAAAAAATAAAAAAATTAACGAGCCGCCTCGATTTGTGTCGAGCTAGCTCGAACATTTTACAAACTTTTCAGCTCGATTAAATAAACGAGCCAAGCCGAGCCAACTCGTTTAAACTCGAGATCAACCTGGCTCGGCTCGACTTGGCTCGATTACAACCTATCTAAATGTGCAAAAAGTATATTATATATATATTTTTTGAACGGTGAACTTTATGTATAAGGTTACCATACTCTCCAAATCGGAGAGCCCCGTATTGCCCCACTTTGGTCAGACTATGTTGGCTTAACAGGGCCCACGCTGGCTTCAAAGTTTGGCTTTTTTGGGCGTTCCCCCGGGAAACCATACCACCAGCTGCCACTTGACAGTCGTTGTGCCACCACAAGAGCAGAACTCTCTGGCGTAACACAAAGTGGGACGAAAACCCGGTTGGGCTCGGGAATCGAACTGACAACCTCACACAAGGCCTAGTCCAAATCCTTCATTGCCTATATCCACCCCAATACGACACAAGTGAGAATTAAACTTGAGTCTACATTAGAAAACCCAAACCTATATATGTTTTTGGAGATCTAATCAATGCTTTATTTTCATGTTTTTAACCTCATCATCACCATAAATAGATCTCCGATAAGAGTTGCAACTTTAAATTTGACCATACAATAACTGAATAACAACTGGTCATAAATTACTTTGAACGCATTTAAGAGATATTAACACAACTCCTTTTTATAAAATTTATTCATAGTATTATTTTACTTTCCACAAAAAAATTAAAAATAACATTTTTTTTTTTGTTTTATTGCAATTTATAAGGGCCAATGAAGAAGTAGTTGCACAACAAGAGCAAGAGCGCCATGAAAATGAGATTCTGAAGCAACAAAATGAAGAACTCAGGCTTCAGAATTTGGCAATGAAAGAATTTCTAAACAAATCCATTTTTGAACACAACATCTGTATCGAGAATGCGCGAATGAAAGAGGAGCTTCGTGCCATGACTATTCTATATAGTCAATCTTTTGGGCAAAACGAGACCCGAATGGGCATAGACATGGCCATTCAAACCAAAAGTTATCTTAAGCTAGCACCATATGCAATGGATGAGCTCTTTAAGCTTGGCGCGTTCAATGATCCACTTTGGAATAAAAGCACCCACGGCCAAGGAGAAACACTTGATTTTAATTTATATGAAATGGCTTTTCCGCCTTGTCTTGGCCCGAAACTACATGGATTTGTATCCGAGGCTTCACGGGCTAAAGGGGTCATACCCATGGCTACTTCAAACTTTGTAGAAGCGTTATTCAATGCGGTAACTATTCCTTAAGTCTTTGTTAGAAGATTAAACAAAGTTTTATTTAACTTATATGAAAACTAACACAACATGATTTTGTATATTAATTATTTACAGGATCGATGGCGAGACATGTTTGTGGGAATGATCGGAAGGTGTACTACGAAAGTGATTTCTAATGGCGCTAGAGGTTCAAGAAATGGTGCTCTACTGCTTGTAAGCCTTGTTTTATCCCCTCAAAACACATAAATAAATGTACCCATTAAAATCTCACTCAACAAAAGCTACTAGTGGATAAATAAAGAGATTGGTCCCACTAAGAGTGACCCTAACTTTAAAACCCCCATGCATTTTTTTTACATTTATGCCCTCAATGTTATTGAAATAAGCAAATGCTTAAAGATCAAAATTTCATGCAGATGAAAGCTGAAATTCAAGTCATTTCTTCCTCCGTGCCGGTTCGAGTCCTAAATTTTATTCGATACGTCAACAAACACGCAGAGGGGCTATGGGCTGTGGTTGATTACTCCGTTGATTTTGGAACGGACAGACGGTTAACAAGAAGGTGTCCATCTGGTTGTATTCTACAAGCTATGCCAAATGGGTTCACAAAGGTATAGTCATTTATATTGCATAGTTATGTCTAACTATGATTTAACTTGTAACGAACATGTGTAGGTTACGTGGATTGAACATACAGAATACGACGAACAACTGATCCACGAAAACTATCGTGGGTTAATTAGATCAGGTGTGGGCTTTGGTGCACAAAGATGGGTTAGTGCACTTTTGGGGCAATGTAAATGCATAGTTTCCATGACATCACCTAGTCCCAACCTGTTTGCAAGTACAACACGATGCTTACAAAGTCTAGCACAGCGCATGAGGCGTATGTTCTGTGCTACTGTTTGTTTGACTGGCGGGGAACGATGGAATTTGGTTGCGAATGTACCAGGAAGACCAAGGATCATGGCGCGCATGTACAATGATTTTCAGCAAGTATCAGGAGTAGTCATGAGTGCCACCCATTCGGTATGGATAGCAGCAAATCATCGACACTTGTTTGAAATGATGTTGATAAAAGAGTTGAGGAGCGTGTGGGACGTGTTATGCCATACGATTGCTACTCGGGACATGTATAGTTTCCCTTCGAGCCAAGATGAAGCCAACTTTAACTGCGTCTCGATTCTAGATTCGAATGTGAGTTTACAAAGTTACTGTCTAGTTAGTCTTAACTATTATATATAATGATATAATGAAATGCTTATGTTTGTTCAAACTTTTGCATGTATAGACACCACAGGCGGGAGTGAATCAACCGGTTATGGTATTGCAAGAGGCTTCGAGTGATACGACGGGATCACTCATTGTTTACGCAATTGTGGATACCCCCACCGTAGCTCTAGTGATGCACGGGGGAGATTCGTCGCGAGTGGGTCTCTTGCCAATAGGGTTGAGTATAGTCCCTTACCATGGGGAAAGTGGTGAAAGTGGATCCATGGTGACTGTGGGGTTCCATATGTTGCTACGAAATCAAGTTATCTCAAACATCACAATGGAAAATATCAACACATTGAACAGATTGGTGGCACAGACAGTTCGGGGATTAAAAATGTTGGTTGATCCACTCAATGAGGAGGGTATGTGAGTGGTTGAATCCAGGATTAGGATTTAGGGTGTAGGGTTAGTGTCGGGTTCATACACCATTGCTTAGAGTCGGTTCGGGCATCCGCTGTTGTGTCATTTGTACTTGGGCTCTATAGATTTTTATTTTCCAACTTTAAATCTGGCTAGTTGTTTTATACTTTTATGTTGTATGAGAGTTTTTATTTTCATTTCAAAGGATTGACTTTTACATCACATATGCAAGTTTTGATATTAATGCGTAAATGAATTTAGCTTTTAGCAAAACTAGGATTGTTGAAGTCGTCCGTTGCGGCGAAACGAAACAAATGATAATGTAAAACAAACATTATTTTAAAATGAATGTTGTTTGAAAGTTAAACCGTCATAATCGATTCAGTTCATTATTGTACCATTTTACAATTCCATTTATACTGAAAGGTCGAGATAAAAAAAGAAGAACTACGTACTTAAGTTTATTGAAAAAGTTAACGAGCTTAGCTTATTAAATAAATATCAAATTAAATGATAAAGGTGATATGGTTTAAAAAAGGAAAATATGATTTGAAAAAAAAAGAAATATTAAATATGAAGGAAATATAACTAAAATAAAAAAAGAAAAACCATAATTAAAAATAAAAATAAAAAAATGTGAAGGGTCATGTACTATTCAGGACCCTTTACCAATAATATATAATAAGTTTGTTGATGTCATGTGTTGCAACGAAACATAACAAATTATAATGTAAAACAATGTTATTTGAAAAGTTTGAAAATGAAGCATTTGTTTAGTAAGTTAAGCTGTCAGAACTGGTTCAGTTTATCATCGCTCCGTAAAACGATACCAACTAAATATTCTATTTTGAATACAATTTCATTTTTAACAAAACTCATACCGAAATGTCGCGAGAAAAAAAATTTAAAAACTATTTACTTAAGTTTTTAGAGAAAAAAACTAATTATGTAAGCTATTAAAGAAATATTAAATTAATTAATAAAAAAATATGATTTAATAAAAGACAAAAATTATTCAAAGTATAAAATAAAGGATAAAGGAAATATAGATTTAAAAGAGGAAAAAAATAAAAATATTGTAGAAAGTAAAAGTAAATACAATAATAAATTATTACAATATTTAAGTAAGAGATATTTAAAAACAACTATATATTATTGTAAATTTAAAATCACTATTCACGTTTTTTCATAAATTAAAATCACTATTCATGTTTTTCGTAAATAATACATAATATATAATATATAATAGGTTTGTGGTCGTCGCGCGTTAAGGTGAAACATAGAAAATGATAATGTAAAACAAATGTAATTTGAAAATGAAACATGTTGTTTACAACTTCATTTTTACAAAACTTAATACTCTATTTTGAATATAACTTCATTTTTTAACAAACTTATACAGGAATGTCACGAGAAAAAAAATAAACACAACTACGTACTTAATTTTTTAGAGAATATTAACTAACATAAGCAAAATCAATTTAATAAATACCGGTATTGATATATATATATATATATATATTGTTTGGTCTCGGTTCGGTTTGGTATGAAGTGACACAATACCCGTCTTCTATAAAATTTATATCACAATGTTGAAAAAACATAAACATAGGACATATGTTATTAGAAAAAATATCAAATATATGATGATGAATAAAATGTTATAAAAAATTAAAACAATTACTTAAAAGTGCATTCACTATTCATGGACACTTTATATTTATATGGTGAAAAAAATAATATAAAAAAATTAAAACAATTACTTAAAAAGTACATTCACTATTCATGGACACTTTATATTTATATGGTGAAAAAAATAATATAAAAAAATTAAAACAATTACTTAAAAATTTGCATTCACTATTCATACCAATTTTCAAGTTATATAAAATAAATAAATAAATATATATAATAATAATAAAATAATATAATATAATATAATATAATATAATATAATATAATATAATATAATATAATATAATATAATATAATATAATATAATATAATATAATATAATATAATATAATATAATATAATATAATGTAAACTTCCGTTTTGCTCCCTGTGGTTTGGTCACTTTAACGGTTTTGCCCCAAACCTTTAAAAATAGCCATTTTCCTCCAATAGTTTGCTAAGGTTTTTCCATTTTGCTCTTTGCGGGGAGCAAAATGGAAAAACATACAATTTGGATAGAGTTAGAGGCGGGGAACAAAATAGAAAAACTATAGCAAACTATTGGAGGAAAATGACTAATTTTAAAGATTTAGGGAAAAATCGTTAAAGTGACCAAACCACATGGAGCAAAACAGAAGTTTACTCTATAATATAGGTAAGGTTACTGTAAAAATGACATATTTCGTACAAAGTGTAAGAAGTTTATGTAAGCATGGTGTTTTATATTTTAGGTATGGTGTTTATATTCTTTTATATGGTATAATATAGAAAAACATTAAACACAACAATTTATATCACAATCATATGTATTCAAGGCATTTAATTTAAAACACATTACTTTAATTCTTCGTATGGTGTTTTAGATTTCATGCCTATAATACATTTAATTGTGCTTTAAATTGTTATGTTTGGTGTTTTTCTATATAATACCATACCAAAAGAATATAAAACATTATATCTAAAATTTAAAACACCATGCCTATATAGACTTCTTACACTTTATACGAAAAATGTCCTTTACACAATGTGTCTTCAGTTTAAGTAATTATCATTTTACAAATTTAAAACTCGATCTCGTGTTATCAATGATCACCTAAATACAAGGTTGTACAAGTCTCACCTAGGCTCCGAGTACTCCCCGAGTACTCGCTACAAGGTTGGCTGCCGAGGCCCGAATACTGTTCACCTAGGCTGATTACTCCCCAAGTAATCTTCGCCTAGGCCGAGTACTTCCCGGGTACTCTCAAATCCGACTAGTGAGTGCCTAGCGACTTTTGCAACTATGCCTAAATATCACTTCTAAAATACCACACATCAGGTAGCCTTCATATCCATGCCATCCTTCATCTGGAGCATACCTAAAGTTTAACATGATTTACATATTAAAAGTCGCTAATTGAGTAACTTCTAGTTTGATAGGCATCCTTACAACTTTAACATGCATTATAACCTATCATTTCCTAACATGATGTGACATAACATAGCATAACATATCGTAATGTAACCTAACAATATATCATCATTCCATTTCATTAGCCAAAGTTATGGTGTTCATGGGTGATCGTCATCAGTCCCTTCCCTTAGCGCGAAGCTGCCCTGTTTATGAGCGATCAAATCACTTCATCTCGTTAGTCGAAGCTATCGTCCATTATGAGTGTCGTCATCATTCCATTCTGTTGGTCATCGTTATTATGTTCAATGGTAACATAAATAACACATATACTGATACCATCAACCACCATTAACGTCTGTCCAAACATAACATAACATAACATAACATAACATTAGAGAAACTTTAGAAGATATGACTTGCTATAAGTACTTTGTCGAGTATGCACACCACCCCAACACAGTATAGAATAGGGTCTATAACTCACTTGTGAAATATATATAGTTTCTACACTTTATCAATTTGATAGTCTTGCATAGAACTGTCACCTAACTAGTTATACGAGAGTTGTGAACTTTCGCATGAATAGTTCGCGTGTGCATATGTACATACTGATGAAACCCTAGCAAGATCCTTCAAAGGCGGCTAACTCTTCCCATCGTGAATCTCGTCGAGAAGCTAACTTTATAGTTCGAAAGGCATTAGAACCTACTTTGAACATCATACCACACACATTCTACCCGTAAGATGCAAACTTTAACATGCAATTCTCACCTTTTCTTATGTATTCAAAATCCAAGCTTGACCACCTTCTCTCTCAGCGATAATGAAGCTAACCAGTGACCTTTTGTATTTTGACGATGAATCCAACAAGATGTCGTGAGTCCTACGAAAACCCCTTGATTTAAACCTTAAATTCTCAATTTCTCTCTACCCTCACTCTCTCCCTCTTTAAGTGAAGAATATTGGAAGGAGCAAATGAGGCTACCCAAAATGGCTCCCTTCCTTTTTAGGGCAAAACTTGAAATGTTACGTAAAATCCCTTAACAATCATGACCCTTCGTTAACAACCCAAATTTGTATTATATACTATGTAGCATGGATACGGGCATGGGACTGGGGTACGGGGACGATACGGGTACGGAGAACGGCAAAATTCAAAAATACAAGATACGGGTACGGCAAAAAAATAATATTAAAAATAAAATTATATTAAACAAAGTTCAAAAATATATTACAAAAAAATAATATTAAAAATAAAATTATATTAAACAAAGTTCAAAAATATATTACAAATACTAATCCCATTACCTATTGAATATTGAATATTAAAATAGAATATTAAAATTCATCATGAGATAAAGAAAGCAATCAACTGTGATTCAAAATTATCAACATCAAAGATGCAAATAAACAATCTGTGAAGTGTGAACATATGCAATAAACAATCAATTGATTATTTTATTCAAAATTATCAACATCAAATATTCTATTCTATTCAAATATTCTATCAACTGTGAACATCAAATATTCTCTGTTCAACAGAATGATAATTCGATCAAAACAAATAAGCAAAACATCCAAATAATGGTGTCGTTTGAAACAAATAAACAAAACATCCAAATATTCTCTGTCGCTTATTTGATTTTGAGTTAATTACTGTTTTCGTCCCTATGGTTTGTCAAAAATCACTATTTCAGTCCATTAGTTTAAAAATTGCGATTTCAGTCCCTGTGGTTTCACTTTCGTAACCAATTCAGTCCGCCTCTGTTAACCCCATCCATTTATTCTGTTAAGTACACGTGAATTGACTATAATGCCCTTATTAATAAAAAACAAAAAGATATCTAAATGAGTTAATTACTATTTTCGTCCCCGTGATTTGTCAAAAATCACTATTTCAATCCATTAGTTTAAAAATTGCGATTTCGGTCCCTGTGGTTTCACTTACGTAACCATTTCAGTCCAGTCTCCTTACACCGTCTATTTTACCGTTAAGTTTTTTATGAAAAACCTAAATTACCCATGTGTTAATTAAATATGGACTTATATGATTTTATTATTGGATTTGTATGATTTTATTGTTGTATGACATATGAACTTAAATTGGATTGTAGGGTTTGACCCACCATGGTTTCAGTATCAGTAGAAGTAGAAGTAGAAGTAGAAGTAGAAGTCTAAGTCTAAGTCTAAGTCTGACACTATTTTTACATATATGGTTCCAAATTTTTAATTTTGGATTTTATAATGAGAAAATGTTCAGGTAAGCATTATTTTTCAAAGTTATTATGTTAATTGATGCTGCTAGGAAGATATTAATTGGGGTAGGGTAATGGGTTGCCGAACATTAAGAGGGTGGGGTTGTGATGCCGGAGAAGATGACAGGAAACTTTTGACGGAAATGAGAGCATGGATGGAGTGGGGTGAGGTAACGTGGGGTTGTGTTTTAACAAGTGGGTCCTAGAATACAATCTTTTAAATTTCCATGGTTTTTTTTTATTTAATTAACACAAGGGTAATTTAGGTATTTCATTGAAAACTTCACTGTAAAATAGACGGTGTTAGGAGACTTGATTGAAATGGTTATGAAAGTGAAACCACATAGACTGAGATAGTGATTTTTGACAAAAACCACAGGGACGAAAACAGTAATTAACTCATTTAGATATCTTTTTGTTTTTTTATTAATAAGGGCATTATTCACATGTACTTAATAGAATAAATGGATGGGGTTAACGAAGGTGGACTGAAATGGTTACGAAAGTGAAACCACAGGGACTGAAATTGCAATTTTTAAACTAATGGACCGAAATAGTGATTTTTGACAAACCACAGGGACGAAAATAGTAATTAACTCTTTGATTTTCAACATAATTATCAGCCATTCTCGCATACAGAATGATTATCAAAATTATTAACATCAAATAAAATCAAATCAAATACATATGAATCAAATACTTGAATAGAGATGATGATCCTACTGTTGATACTTGATGATTCGATGAATGATAATTCGATCCTACTGTTGATACTTGATAATACAATGTACGTGAATGTTGGAAGTTAAAAGGTCGAGCATATGTAATTTAAAAAGGCCGACCATTCGTATTTTGGAAGTTAAAAGGGTTAAAACCCTAAATATTTTAGGAAACGTCCCCGATACTTTTTTTGGAAGTACCCGAGCCGTCCCCGAGCATATGTAGAAGTCCCCAATATCCGGGTATGTTTGGGAAACGTCCCCGAGCTGTCCCCATCCTCGAGCCGTCCCCGGGACAAGTACCCTACGTAAAATGGCGTCCCCGTGCTTCATAGATTATATATAATTGAGTAAAAATATGGGATGTTACATTTCTTTATTATATAATGCTAGTGGGAATACACGCGCGTTGCTGCGGATACGCCTTGTTTTGTCGCCTCTTTGTTTGGAATAGTTCTTAAAACCCCTTACCGAGTAGGCATCTTTATTTTTGATAACAAAAATGAAGAAAATCTAAAAGAACTCATAAAGCGGGTAGGTTTACAGCACCTCAAAGTCACTAAAATGAATAAAATCTAAAAGAACTTATAAAGCTTGTAGGCTTAGAGGGCCTGAAAACAAAAGAAATGTGAGTAAATGAAAGATCATGAGTGTTTGGATATTTACTAATTCAAATAGTAACATACCCAGAAGGAAGTTGGTAATATAAGGCAATGGATTGCCCATAATATAAGGCAATGGATTGCCCATAACATTGACCAGGCAAAGTCCTCATAAATGCTACTAAATGGTACTATGGTGACCTCTCATATGAGGTTGTTGAAATCAGTAGTCAAATCGAATACAAAATGCGTAGTAGTTTTTTAAGTAGAATAAACACTCAAATACAAGAAGTTATCAAAGAGGGGATATGGGTTTGCCAGAATAAGTATTAAGTCATGCAAGCGCTAATGTTCCTCCAAAAGACTCTCTAAGCATATAAATCGACATATTTCCGGACAAAGCGTGCTCACAGTTTCTTCTACTATTTGAATTAAACCTTCATGCAAACCAGATCTCTACGAAACTATAGTTTGTTAATGAGGCCCATTTTAATACGAACTCATTTGGTTTTTGAACCCGTTTGGCATGTTACCTGACCCGCCCGTCTTGCCAGGCTTTGTACTAACTGTAGTTTAAACAGAGAGTTGGCTCTGTGCCTCCTTAAATCCTAAACAAATGGCTTTTAGAACAGCCTTGTTATCCAGTCTACCTGTACCAATTAACTGTTAGTTGACCATTTTATTATATAACACATGAGATAAACTTTAACCTAAAAATATACGGTTGTAGTTGTAGACAACGAACCCCTATATTGTCCGTTATTTATTACAAGAGTTGGTTGTATTGTCAGATCCCCACGGGTACCACTTCATATCTACAGATTTACAAGAACATGTAAGACCATCTATACAATTATGATAATATATTCAAGTTAGATGTGAAAAAACAGGTCGGGCCAGAGACCGGTCTGAGGCCAGGCCTGTAAAAAAATATGAGAAGGCCCAACACAAAAATCCGGGTTCTCTAACCAATAGAGTTTGTCATAACCCAATTCGGCTGCTATATTTTTCTGGAAAACCCATCCAGACCGAAACTGGTTAGGCCTGTGGTTAAGGCATGAACAACCAAGTCCAAAATGCCCAGACCATAAGTGTGTATGTTTTTATTTTATTTTATTATTTATTACCTTTAAGTATTGCTATATGTTAGAAGAACTTTATGCCAATATTATATTTTACATTATAGTTTATAAACAGTTATATTATAATCATACAATAAAAGAATCTAAGACATATCTTGGGCCCAATTAAGACTCGTTAGGCCTTATGGCCCCAAACCAGGCCCACACTTGGTGATTGGAATTCGGTTTTTGTATGTCTGTGCTCAGGTCTTTTGCATCATTAATTCCGACCCATTTATTTATAGATTAGTCATTTTGGTCAAATGTTGCCGAAAGTGTATTTCTAGTGCATACAACCCCCCAAGTCGTTTTGTTTACAAAATCGATTTATTAGTGACATAAAAATCATATTTTCACACTAATAGTTTATAGACACTAAAATAAATTAGGAAGTAAAAGTATTTCAGGGTAGCCAAACCCTAACCATATTAAATTACTAATTTTGCCATGCGATTGCAAATGACAAACTTGCGCGTGCTGCTCAGCCTTGAGGACTGGGTTTTCCGTGTCTCATGTTTGCTTCTGTTAACCCACACATTCATCTATTTTCTTGATATCAACTCCTGTTTATAGCACATAAAGCCAATATTGCACATGGTGACATTGGTTTAAAAGGCGTGAGCCTCACGTGCGTAAGGCACCCGATTTATATAAATTAATTATAGATACGATTGTGTATTTGTTAATATTTAAACTCCAAAAAATAACCCACATCAGTAAAAATTTCTTGATAAACATAGCTTTTACTTTGTATATTCAAAATCTGTTGAAATATATGCATAACTCGCCAAATAATGGGATAACTTCATGTGCACAATCTTTGTTGTACTTATGCAATTCATTTGGCAACTGTTCGAAAAACAATATCTTCCATAATTAATACAATGTAACTTGCATTTCTCTCTTGAGGTATACTCCTCTGGATCATACATAGAATATACAAAGAAATTAGTACCAAAGTTGGAACAAAGCATACCCCAATACCAGAAAAAAAGCCAAAAATTGGTCACTCCCATTCATCCAGTTAACAACTTGTTGATCATCCCTTGGAAGCACCTTCGCCTCGACCTATCCCAAATTCGTTAAAATTCCATAATCATCAACTATCTGTTTTCAAACCAACTCAGCTTCTTTCCATTTTTCACTCGCATAGTACAAATGTAAAAGAACCACACAACTCATTCCACATTCTTTTTCCAACATACTCAACTGCAGAACTCCAGCCTTTCTTATCAATGCAAGCATGAACCATGCAACGGACACAATATTGTCGTGATTCAGCAGAAGCGTTCATGAGAGTACTGTACATCCACTGATCTTGCTCACGTGGTTCCGCTATCATCTTCTTGAACAAATTAACACAAGTATCAACGTTTCCATGGCAAGCATGACCATAAATCTGTCGGTCACTTTAGTGAGTAAACGACAACTATTACTAAAATAATGTTTCTATAGCTTACTCTCGTAATTTTCAACCAACAAGAGTACTTGGCTGCTCCGCTACAGTCTCTTTGATGCTGGCATTCAATAAACGAAATAATAAATACACATAAAGACAGATCCAAGTTTTTATTAATAAGACACAAAGAAAATCCGCATTTAAAAAGATTAGAGCAAAATTCAGAAAAACACTATGTACCTCTACATTTAGCTCATACTGTAAGTGCAGTTCCTGCCGGATAACTGTCGCTTATCAGTTCTGGTCAACCAAAGCAGAAGTCCAAGTTAAAGTCGACGATAATGAAGAATTCAAGACCACATGAAGACCATGCACTGATCAAGGGGGAGTTTGTTAATGCACTTTGGGTGATAAGTGCATGCCTTCCAATTTGTAGGGTCTTTATTGGTCAAGTCTTGAAACTTAGTCCAAGGTTTAACCTTGGACAATTTGTCCAAGTTTTGGTCTAGAACTTTGGTCGGGGGTTTGGTTTTTGGGTAAATTGTTTTTGTCTGAGTTTTGTCCCTAGTCTATATATATGTGTTGTATAGGATTAGGGCAGAGGGGAGAACGAAGGTGGGCAACCCTTGAAAGCTTTGTGCACCTCTCACAAGATCCCATCCATTCTCCATCATGTGTGTGTGTATTCTAGAGAGAGAGAGAGAGGGAGACTATGTGTTAGTGAGAGAAAGCTAGGGTTTAGATCTTTGTGATCTAAACCAGCTTGTAGATGATGTATACTCCTTTGGTTTGTGTAATCTGTGATGACTGATTCATCAATAAAGAGATTCATCTTCTACATATTTCTATCTTGTTCATATTTTGTTCTTCATGTCTTGAAATCAAGTGCAATGTTTGATGTTCGTCATCGATCCGGTGCTTTCACAGTGGTATCAGAGCATGGTTACCGATTCGGAATGGTCTAACCGCCTTCCGAATCACCATTGCTCTTGATTTGATGTTTGTTTCCGCCAAACATCTTGAAGACGTGAAGATTTTGGTCCAGATATGAAGAAATTCGAGCTGTGTTGGAGAGAACTGCTGGGTTTTTGGAGATCTAGGGTTTTGATCTGAAAAAGGCTATGTCCGGATTTTTGTAAGTGTTTTACTCGTCCGAGTTTCCATTCTGTGTCTATGTTTCCGGGGTTTTGGTGAACCAGTGTGAAGTCACACTGGGGAGATAGTCCGGAGACTAGTTACTGAAACTTGTCTGAGTTTTACACTCTGATCAACCTATTCCGACTTTTCCTTTTTAGGTATGAAGGGTCCGAGTTTTAGGTTTTAGATATGGATTTGTTCTGAGTTTTAAGATTCCGAGTTGTAACTTGAAAGTTTTAACAGTTCCGAGGTTTCAAAATTCAAGTTGTTCCGAGTTTTGAAACTGTTTGGATCTGCTCCGGGGTTTAAAATTCAAGTTGTTCCGAGTTTTGAAACTGTTTGGATTTGTTCTGAGGTTTCAACTTTCAAATTGTTCTGAGTTTTAAAATTTGGAGTTATTAACAGTTCCAAGGTTTCAACTTTCAAGTGTTTAACAGTTCTGAGTTTATCCGGGTTCTTTGGTTCAGTTCCGAGTTTATCCGAGTTCATTGTTTCAGTTCCGGGGTTTGTTGAATATCCGAGTTTTGTTTTAGATAAAAATTTCAGTTCCAGTTTGGTCTTGTCCGAGTTATGAAACAACCTCTAACGTCCGATTTTTAGTCCGAGTTTTAAACTTTCAAAAGTTTCCGAGCTTTGTTCAAAGGTTCAGTTCCGAGTTTTGTGCAAAAGTTTCCGAGTTTTTTTAAAAGTCAGCAGCTCCGAGTTTTTTTTTATTAACTGCTTCAGTGTTCCGAGTTTAATCAGTTCCGATCTGTTTCAGATCCCAAGTTTTAACAAGCTTGTTCCGAGTTTTAAACAGTTCAGCATTGTTCCAAGTTTTAAACAGTTTAGCATTGTTCTGAGTTTTGGTTACAGTTTTGGTCTTGTCCGAGTTATAAAAGAACCTCCAAAAGTCAGAGTTTTAGAACCTCCAAGGTCAGAGTTTTGGAACCTCCAAAAGGTCAGAGTTTCGAAACCTCCAAAAGGTCCGAGTTTTGGAACCTCCAAAAGGTCCGAGTTTTGAGTACAGTTCAGTGTCCGAGTTTTTAAAACCTTTATTGGTTCCGAGTTTCAAAATTTCTGATTTCATCTGGACTTCTGAAAATATATGTTTCCGAGTTTCAATATCATATCCGAGGTTCCTTGGGTGTCCGGGTTTCGTTAAAAGTTATAGTTCGAAGTTTCCTTGGGTGTTCCGGGTTTACGTATGACTTTTGCCATCTAACCTTGTTTCCGAGTCCATGTTTCTCTGTTTCATTCAACAGCTCAGGGTTTAAAACTTATGTGTTCCGGGTTGTTATAAGTCACTGTTGAAACATTTTAGAAACATCTTTTCCGGGTTTCTTCAGAGTTTCCTTTAATTCCATGCTTGTTTCGAATTCCTTTGTACTCTAAGTACTGCTCAATGATTTGATCCGAGGTTTCAAGAGCTTCTGGGTTTTACGAGTTCGAAATTTTCTAGAATTCCGGGTTACCTGGGGTACCGAATTTTTAGCTAAATTTAGAAGGTTGTGTTGTTCGGAAGTTTCGAGTTGTGCATGTTCCGAGTTTTTCTAGTTATTCCGGGTTACCTGGGGTACCGGATAACTAACTAAGAGTCAGAATTATGTGTAGTTTGGAAACTTGAAGTCGGTTTCGGATTATCGAAAAGTTTTATGGTTTGTCCGGATCAAGTGAGGAGGTGAAGAGAATAAGATTTGCTTGGATTTTTGTAGTGTTTACAAAGAAAAAGGGGGAGTAAAAATTTTGAAGTTCCTATTTTCTTTGTAAACCAAAAGCTCGTGGTGCTACATCGAAACAAGTTCATGTTTACTATCTTTGAGATTAACTTAGTGTTAATCTTACCGGTGGCGAAATGTTTATAACATGAAGCAAGTTAAAGCTAGTGTATGATTGAGTTTTGTCAAGTTTGTTCAAGGTTTAATCAAGTGTTGACGTGATGAAGCAAATTGTTCTTTTGGCAACTAGTTGAAGGTCAAGCCTTTATGAGGGTATCATTTCATCTCGAATCTGTGGCTCTGATACCACTGTATCATCAAATGATTCATTTCTTAAAGCTTTAAACACAACGAATTGAGTCTTCAAACGTTCGAGTCGTCGTTTCTTGTATATTGCATTTCCTTCATAGCGCTCGATCATCCTATCCCACAACTCCTTCGAGCTACTTCTCTTACGGAAAGTGTGAAGTATAGATTGTGTCATAGCCATCGTAATCATTGACATAGCTTTCTCTTCACAATCATAAAATTTCTTCTGGTCGTCAGTAAGTGCCAAATACGTATCAATCGTCAACGTACGTACTGGAGTAGCTCCACATCCTTTAACAATACACAACCAAATCTTGATGTCTTTTGCTCTTACATACCTCTCAAACCGATCCTTCCATTCTGGGAAATCCAATTCATTAATCAACAGAGGAGGCTTGTCGTTACTCCCCATTTCAGCATTGTGTTTGAGATTCTGAACCATTGCAGTAAGATTGTTCGCCATTTGAACAATGTTCGAATGAAACAGAAGGTTAACAGAAAACAAAAGTAGGTTTCCAAGCAAGAAGTGTGTCATTGGGAAGGTTTTCTAAGTCCAAACTCGGAGAGAAAACACGGAGTGAAATGTCTGAGCTTTATTCAGAGTGTAAAACCCGGATCAAGAAAACCTGAAATAAATCCCAAACTTCGGACACACACTTGAGTTTAAAAAAAACGGACAAGCAGGATTGAATAAACACACTAATGAAAGGATAACAAAAACTCGGACTCCCTAAGAAAATATAAAGTTCAGACTCTAATAATAAGAGGTTAAAATTCGGACTCCCTAAGAGAAAATAAAGTTCGGACACTAATAAAAGATTAAAATTCGGACTCCCTAAGAAACTATAAGATTCAGACTCTAAAGAGGTTAAAAACTCGAACACAATGAAAAAAAAATTCGGACTCCCTCAGATCTAAAGACTCGGACCTAATACTCAGACTACCTAGCACTTAAACTAAGGTGAAACTCGGACTCAAAAAGAAACTAGCACTTAAACTCAGACACATAGCACTTAAACTCAGACACGTAGAATTTAAAACTTGGACTCAAAAGGAACCAATTAAAACTCAGACTACCTAGCACTTAAACTCAGACACAAAGTGGAATGTTTAAAGATCGGACTAGGGGGACTAATTAAAACTCAGACTCAAATAAAAGCTTAAAAAAGACTCGGACTAAAAAAAATGGTCAAAAACCGGACTCAACTAAGTTTAAAAACTCGGACTCAATAAAAACTCGGACTCAATGGAAAGATAATGAAACTCGGACACCTAGAAAAGGAGGTTAAAATTCAGACAGGATTGAAAATCGGAGAGGAGCAAAAAGACGGAAATGTGAAACTCAGGATTGAAAATCGGAGAGGAGCAAAAACACGGAAATGTGAAACTCAGAACAATCAAGAGTTTCTCAAAACTCAGAGGAACCAATCTCCGGACTATCTCCCCAATGAGACTTCACACTGGTTCAACAATACCCCGGAGACACAAACACAGAATTTAAACCACGGACAATGCTTCCAAAGATCAAACTAGGAATCTTTTTCACCCTTCAACACTGTATGAACAAGAACCAAAACCCCTGTAAAAACCCAGATGAAGATTAACACTAAAAATCACCAAACTACTCAAAATCCATCACCAAATCACTAGAAATGAATGAAGAATCATGAATAAAACACAAAAACTCACTAATCACTCACTAAACCCTATCAAAGTTTGAACTTATCTCACAAAAACCTTCAAACAAAGAAACACCTACAGTAGTATGAGCACACTGCTCTGATACCACTTGTAAGGCCTCCTAATCCAAGATCTCACTCAGCTAACACAACCAACAAGTGTGCGGAATCCACCTGATGATCAACCACTGTAGATGAAACACTAGAATGCAAAGATTTGTGAGAGGAATCAAGAATACACAGAGTATTCTTGATGAAGAAGATGAATGACGTCACACACACAGTAGCCGCCAGACAAACACACACAATGATTAGGGTTAGAAAGGTGCACAAAATTTCACACAGAATCGCCACCTTGTCTATTCCACATAAAGGTATAAATACAAGGCAAAACCCGGACTTTCAAGACAAACTAGAAAGCCCGGACAAACAAACTACACAAAGCAAAACTCTGACTTTTGTCCTAAATAATAACTCAGACAAAAGACTATTCTAAAACTTGGACAAAATGTCCAAGGATAAAACTAGGACTAAGTTTCAAGACTTGACCAATAAAGACCCTACAAATTGGAAGGCATGCACTTATCACCCAAAGTGCATTAACAAACTCCCCCTTGATCAGTGCATGGTCTTCATGTGGTCTTGAATTCTTCATTATCGTCGACTTTAACTTGGACTTCTGCTTTGGTTGACCAGAACTGATAAGCGACAGTTATCCGGCAGGAACTGCACTTACAGTCTCCCCCTTAACTGTTGCATCAGTTCTGTGTGGCATCGATAATCTTCAATCACCGGATACTGCACTTACAGACTCCCCCTTGACTGATGATATCATGGCTGCTTTCAACTTTGGCTGAGACTTGATCTTTTTGGCAGAGCACAGCGATCTTCAACCCTTCTAATAAAAGACTTGCTGACGATCACTTAAGGCCGCTTTGAGAAACCCGAAGAATCCAACATCAAACACTGTAGATCATCCCCCTCAAACTACTCCCGAATCAAGTTAACGCGAACCGACCTACAACCACATGTAGGAATATCGCTCGATACATTAATCGTCAAACTTAACCAGTAGAAGAACGAAACGTCGGATTTCCAATGCCTAACATCAAACACTTCAAATTCCCAAAAACATGAAGCTCAGTTCGATAAGTTAATAACAAACTGAACTTTGTAAAAGTACATCCACCATCTTGATCAAAGTCTACAACTGAGTGTCTAAAATCATTTCATCTCGAATCTTCAAGATCCAATCTCGTATCTTCACGAATCCACCAATTACCCGATGACTTTCGTCTCCAATCTCCCCCTCAATGTAAGAACCCCTATTTCGAGAATCCGGACAGTGGTATCATTTCATGAATTGACATTGGTATCATTTCATCTCGAATTACCCGATGACTTTCGTCTCCAATCATCACGAATCCATCATTTGATGATACAGTGGTATCATTTCATCTCGAATCTTCAAGATCCAATCTCGTATCTTCACAAAATTCAAGTGAACCGGTTTTATCATTTGTTGAGCGAACTTGATAGAAGTCAAGAGGGTATCTACACTGAATTTGAGAAGGTTGAGAAGTTTCTGAATTGCCTTTCCAGAGAATGGAATATGTACACCGCTTTGATTAGAGAAGGTGTTCTCTATGAGGAGCTCTCATTGGAAGAAGTTATACAAAAATTGAAGGGTTATGCTTGGAATATGGAAGATCAAGCATCCGATTTCGAGAAGATCCAAGATCCTCAGTTATATAAAGCTTCAAAACCGACGGATAAGGGTAGTAATGGAGGAGCCGGTGTTGCCCTATATTCAGAGAATGAAGTTCCCTCTAGTGAACACGCCTTTATAAGCAACAATGTCAATTCAAGTGGAACAACAAATTCCAATCAAGGAATGTACTCTTCTGGTGGAGCTCAGAAATCTCAAGGAACAAGCTTGAACATTCCAAAGGTAGATACAAACTGTTTGAAGTTGATTGAAGAAAACATGAGTCTTTTGGCGTCCTTCATGACTGCCTACGAGAACTTCTGTCTTGGAAAGCTCGTTGAACCGTCAAGTCTCGATGAGGACTTTGACCAGATAGACCAAGACGAAATGGAAGAACTTGATCTACAACTCAATATGGCACTCTTAGTACGTAGAGCGAAGAAATTTCTGTTGAGAATGGGTAGGAAGTTCATAGGAGGTCAGACAAAGACTCGAATGGGAGTCGACATGTCAAAGGTGAAATGTCACAACTGCGGCATCTACGGGCATTTCGCACGTGATTGTCGGAAGCCGAAGATGGAAAGATCGAACAGAGAAAACTACTCTCAAGGAAACAACTCAAGACCTCACAACAATTCAGCAACTACTTCAAACTCAAGTGCTCGTCCAAGTGGTTCTGAAAATCTTACACCTTCAACAAACAATGCTATGGTGGCTCAATCTTTACAAAAAGTGACTGAGCCTTACGACTGGGGTTGTGCATTGGAAGACATTTCAGGAGCTATTGTGTCACAAGCCTTTATAGCTGAAATTGTCAACGAAGAAGTGTGTGAAGAGATTGTCGAAGAGACTAGCATTGAGGAACTTGCGGTTGTAGCTGAAGAAGTGTGTGAAGAGATTGTCGAAGAGACTAGCATTGAGGAACTTGCGGTTGTAGCTGAGGTTCTTGGGGAAGAGTTGGATTCGGGCAATGTTGCTGAGAATGAAGACAATCCGAATGAAGAGTCTGTTGAGAAGGCTAACAAAACTGAAGATGATGAAAAAGGAGAATGCTTTGAGTTCAACATCTCCACAGCTGAAATGCAGCAATTTGCGGATGCAGAAGCTAAAAGGTTGGAAGAAAAATCCGGAGAAAATGAAGCGTGTGCATTCATGGCTGGCATTGAGGTAAAATCATCTTCTGTAGATAAGAGATGTGCTAGATGTGTTGAGTTTGTCACCAAGATCGATAGATATGCACTTCATAACACAAACTTAATTGCAGATTTAGAAAAATCCAGAGAACTCATTGCTGTGTTGTCTAATTCGGATAAAGAACACCGAATTAAGATAAAAGCGCTGAAAAATGATATCTCTGAATTTGAGAGACTTGTGGCTTAGGGAACTGTTAAAAATCAGGAATTAAAATCTGAACTTGAAATGAACCAAAATTGTGTTTTGGAAAAGAACAAAATCATTTTGGAAAAAGATAATCTGATTTTAGACTTGCAACGAAAAATTGAAAAGTTCGGGGATTCATCTGAAGTGATGAATTTCTGTATTAATAGCCAACGTCTCAAAGAATCTGAGGAAGAAATGTTCGGCATCGGTTATAAGAAAGTGCCTCCTCCGGTAAACCATAATTATACATCGATGCCAAGCATTGATCCTGAATTGGCAAATTTTGTGCCAAAGACCCCTCTGACGGTTGAACCGCAAAGTGAGTCAGAATCTGAGCCAGATGAGGCTTCTGACTCAGAACAGTCGAAGGTGAGTGAAGTTACTAAGAAAAATGAGCTAACTTTTGATAAAATTGAGAATTTGATAAGCAATAAAATTTTGGAAATTTTTAATCAAGTTCAAAATGCGAAGTCAAAACCAAAGTCACGTGGGAAACCCAAAAAGAATTTGAAAAATATCCCTAAATCTGAGTTTGTTAAAGGGGAAGATTTTATCAAAGAAGAAGAGAAAATCGAAACAGGTTCAAGCTCTCAGTTTCTCAACCAAATTTTGAAAAATCCCACTAACACCTCATCATCTTCGACCAGTCATGAGGAACGTCCAAAGAATGTTGCGAAAGTTCGCAAATGTTATAAGTGTCGTGGGAAAGGACACTTAGCAGCAGATTGTCCAGATGACAAGGGTAAATCACTTGTTGATCCTGATCAGAAGAAACATTTTGTTGAAAAACCACAAAATGAAACAGTTAATGTTGAAAAGAAAAACGGTAAAAATCAGAAGGTTGAGAAAAACAAAGTGATTAAACAAGAGGTAAAACCAGTTGTCAAAACAAATGTTAAATCACAACAAAATCAGGATCATGTGGAGAAACCAGTTGTTATAAATCGTGGTAAAGGATCGGAAAGTTCATCTCAAAAACATGATACTCGTGAGAAAACCCCTCACAGACGACAAAATCATGTTACTTTCCAAACACATGAGAATGACCAACGTTCTGGAGGTTCGAGCAACAACAATGTTAGACCTCATGCACAGAACAGATTCGTGAATGACCGAAATGCGTCACCCCCCCGATTTCCAAATCCAAGACAGCATTCGGATATTCATCCACGATCATTCTCAAGACACGATGATGTTCCTAGATTTGGTAGGAATTTTGAGCCACCCAGGAATCAAAATTACGGATACCAAAACTATGGAAGCCGAGATTATGGAAACTCTGGTTATACCAACAGATCGTCAACTCCGTATAATCCACGGTTTACGGGGAGTCATTCCAACAATTTCCGAAATGGAAATGGAGGACACAGAGGCGATGATGGTTATTTCAAAGAGTTTTCTTATGTTGACGAATCGGGACGACCCAAGACCATCATGGCTTGGGTCCCACACTCTAACTAACTTTTCTTGTTGGGGAGTGTAGGAGCAGCTGAAGAGAGCTATCTATATTTGGTATATCGATAGTGGCTGTTCCAGACACATGACAGGAAATAAAGAGTTATTGAACAATTTTAAACAAATTTGTGGTGGTTATGTGAATTTTGCCGGTGAGAAGGGTGGTTACATCACCGGTGAAGGTTCTGTGTCAAATGGAAAATTACCCTGCATAAAGTGAACTACGTTGAAGAACTGAAGCATAACTTGATGTCGGTTTCTCAAATTTGTGATAACAAGTATACGATGTTGTTCACCGATAAAGCTTGCTTCGTTTTGCGTCCGGGATTTGTTGCTCCTGAAGATTGGATTGTTATGAGGGCTCCAAGGGTGAATAACACATATGTCATGGATATGCGCCCGTTGGTTAACCCGTCTGCTCTAGTGACATGTCTACTTTCGAAGGCGACTGAAGATCAATCGTATCTCTGGCATAGGAGAATGGGCCACGTGCATCTACGAAAAATGAACCACTTAGTGAAAAACAACTTAGTGTTGGGGGTTCCTTTACGTAGTTTCAATATGCACAAAAAATGTGAATCATGTGAAAAAGGAAAAATCAAACGAAAGCCTCACAAACCAAAAACTGTTAACTCAATCCAAAAGCCACTTGAATTGCTTCGCATGGATCTTTTCGGCCCAATCCATGTTGCTAGCATTGGTGGGATGTCTTATTGCCTAGTTGTCACTGACGATTTCTCACGATACTCGTGGGTATTTTTCTTAAAAACAAAGGACCAAACTGCTGGTATTTTAAGAGACTTGTTCAAACAACTTGAGAAAAATTATTCACTTCCTGTTAAGAAAATCCGAAGTGACAACGGCACTGAGTTTAAAAATCATTATATGGATGAGTTATGTCGGGAAATGGGAATAGTTCATCAGTTCAGCGCTCCATATGTTCCTCAACAGAACGGAGTTGCAGAACGGAAGAATCGTACCCTAATTGAGGCGGCCCGAACTATGCTTTCTGAGTCAAAATTGCCAATTTTCTTCTGGGCCGAGGCGATAAACACTGCATGTTATGTGTTAAATCATGTGCTTACGGTCAAAAGAGAAGATAAAACGTGTTATGAATTGCTTGAAAACAAGAAACCGAACTTATCTGGGTTTCAACCTTTTGGGATCAAGTGTGTTATCAAACGCACCAAAGATACTCCTAAATTGGGGGAAGTTGGTGAAATTGGGTTCTTTTTGGGTTATGCCAATGGAACTCCAAACAAACGCGTTTATAACGTTAAGAAGCGTACAGTGGAGATCGTGTTTGATATAACTCCTTTGAGTTTCGATCCTCTACCGTCCGAGTTCGGTCCCAAAAGCGGTTATGATTATGATAAATTATTTGATTCATTTGATCTTCCAGATGTTTCAGAAGAAGATTCGGAGGTTGTATACACAGATCTTGTGAACAAAGATGAAGTGGATGCGAGCTGGAGGGCAAGTATTCCTACTAATGTGTCTTCGAATGTTCCAGTCGCCGATTCTTCAATCGTGAATGAAGTTGTTGCTGAGCAGATCCCCAATGCAGCTTCTCAAACTACAAGTGGAGATCTGTACGTTGACTTTTCAGCATATCCAAATGTTCACACGTCTTCTGGAAATGATCAAGCTTCTAGTAGTAATGCAAATGCTGAGGGGGAGATTCAATCGAATTTGGGAAACAATCTTCAAGCTCCAGCAATTCCAGTTCCAAGAACAAATATTCATCATCCTGTTGATAATATTATTGGGAATCCAAATGCAGGAGTGCAAACGCGAAGGAGTATTTCAGAGATGCAATGTCTGTTCTCTGCTATCAAGAAAGAAGAAATCTACAATCTTAGCCTGCATGAATGTTTTATCTCTCAAATAGAGCCGAAGAACTATCAAATGGCTCTGAAGGATAATTCTTGGTGTGAGGCGATGCAAGAAGAGTTAGCTCAGTTCGACAAGTTAAAGGTGTGGAATTTGGTCGATCTTCCAAAGGGCCAGCATGCAATCAACACGAAATGGGTTTTCAAGTGCAAGAAAGACGATAAGGGTGTTGTCGTCAGAAACAAAGCACGGTTGGTTGTTCAAGGATTCAATCAAGAGGAAGGGATTGATTATACAGAAGTTTATGCACCGGTGGCAAGACTGGAAGCCATTCGTTTGTTTCTAGCTTTTGCTGCACACATGCGTTTCAAAGTCTATCAGTTGGATGTGAAAAGCGCGTTCCTTTACGGGAAATTGCATGAAACTGTGTATGTATCCCAACCACCGGGTTTTGAAGCTCCAGGGCCTGACAACAAAGTCTATCTGTTGGACAAAGCTCTCTACGGCCTCCATCAGGCTCCTCGGGCGTGGTACGAGACTTTATCAAGACATCTATTGGAGCACGGGTTCTCGCGTGGCGCGATTGACTCCACACTATTCATATTGAAGAAAGGGGGAGATTTTCTGATCGTGCAAATTTACGTTGATGACATAATTTTTGGTTCTTCAAATGAAGAATTGTGTCGTGAGTTCGAGGCGGTGATGAAGTCAAAATTTGAAATGAGCGCGATGGGCGAGTTATCGTTCTTTCTAGGTCTTCAAGTGAGTCAAGAAAAAACCGGGATGTACGTGCATCAGACGAAGTATGTCCACGAGATTCTCAAAAGATTTGGATTGGAAGATAGCTTACCCTATGACACGCCTCTCCCGACAAATCACAAGCTTTCACCCGATAAGGAGAAAGATCCTGAAGTGGATCCGACTCTATATCGAGCTATGATAGGTTTGCTAATGTATCTTACTGCTTCACAACCAGATATTATGTTCTCTGTTTGTTTGTGTGCCAGGTTCCAATCAACTCCGAAAGAGTCTCACTTGAAAGCGGTCAAGTGTATCTTCAGATATCTGAAAGGGACGCCTAAGCTTGGATTGTGGTATCCAGCTGAAGGTGGTCTGGATTTGATGGCGTATGCTGACGCAGACTTCGGAGGGTGCCCGATGAACAGAAAGTCAACCTCTGGCGGCGCACAACTTCTTGGGAACCGTCTTGTCTCTTGGCAATGCAAAAAGCAAGTTGCCGTTTCTCTATCCACGTGCGAGGCCGAGTACATTGCTGCATCAAGCTTTTGTGCTCAGGTCTTGTGGATTCAGCAGCAAATGAGGGACTACGGTTTGAATTTTACTCGAACTCCTATTCTTGTCGATAACAACTCTGCCATTTCCATAACTAACAATCCAGTTAATCACTCACGCACTAAGCACATAGATGTTAGGCATCATTTCATTCGCGACTGTGCTGAGAAGGGTTTAATAGAAGTGGTTAGGGTAGACACCTTGGATAATCTTGCCGACCTGTTTACAAAGACATTCGATCGGGCTAGATTTGAAAATCTGGTCCGAATGATTGGCATGATCAACCCCGAGTAAAATGCTTTTCAAAACTTGCATAGAAACTTTATTTTATGTTTACTGTACAGTTCTTACCGCTTTCCAAAAATTGAAAAACTCCAAAAATATTTTACTTAGTTGTAGGATAAATTTTAAGAAAAATACAAAAACATTTGAAAAATATAAAATGAAGTCGTGTTGAGATATAAGGGAAATGATAGTACATCGGTTAGTCGTATCTGGTGCAGGATTATAGTAATATATAAAATTAACCGTTAACTGTAACAGCTTCATTATACGTTGTTTCGGTAGGTTTTACGCGTCAATAAGAACCTGTTTTTGGTATATAAACATAATGAACTGCGTAACTTGTGTGGTACATCTCTCGGATATATGGTCTTGGTACTGTAATTTCGTTTGATAGATTGTCGAGGTTCTGAGATACGTGGTCTTTATGCTGTTTATCATCTGGGTATCATGGTTGTTTCTTTTACCGAAAACAACGGGGACGCAAGTCTAGATCTTCCATGATACCATACATACGTATAAATTTCATTCAATCGTGTATATAATACATGATGCATTCGACCTCAATAAGTGATAAACAATCACATGTCCCTCAAAATATGTGATAATATATCACAGCTCTTTTGCGGGAGTCAAGTTCGTCTCTTTGTCTGTACGATGGTACTAACCTGTTCACGGACTTGCTCCTGTGCCCTCATGCATCTGAAAATCAAGTTCCTCATCAATAAGTGATTCTATCACATAGGGCTTGTTTTCATTTCTAAATAAGTGAGTATCTCACATCAGTTTATACGTCAAAACAGATGATAAATGGTATACTCACCAGTAAGATGAACTCTCGTGCATACCTTGATACGAGAGTATATTCTGAGGTGGGTAAACATAGTTACAATCAGTTATTAATACACTTAATCGCATATCTCGAAAACAGTGTTCGAAAGCGTGCTAAAGCTTAAGTGGACCACAATACCGTTGAACGTCTTGAACTGTTAATATCATTCTAAGAGCTTAAACTGATAAACTATGTTCTTGTGTTGGATATTGACAGAAAAACCGATATGATCCCTTTGCTCCGATTTCACAAAAAGATAATTAGTGTAAATACGTTCTTAGGTTTAATTCCTTTAATTCTGTCAAAAATTCAAAAAACCAACAAAAAGATTTTGCTTTCTTGTTTCTATGTGCGAGTTATCATTCTGAAAAATACTCTAAGGGTTGTGAATATTCTTTAATAAGGTGTTAAAACACTAGATTCGGTAACTTAAAATAAGTCCTTTTCATAAAAATCGGCCGTGCAAGATCCATCTAAGTGTCTGGGTAATCACGTCATTTTAAGGTGTTTCGGTAAATCTGCTTCCAAGTTGTGATATTTTTCCAAAAGTATAAGTTTTGAAGTAACTTTTTGTGAATGATCGTGTTTTGAAATACAAATTATTAAATATTGGTTGTTTAATATTTCAATTGTTGATTCCGGGATATTGGAATTAGTTTTGGGATCCAGGTTTGGGCCGAGTGTCTCCAGGGTTAAGATTCTTAATCCGGTGTTAAGTGTTTCAGGTCTGGATCGTTCATCACAAGATGGAAGATTTGGAGAATCTGTGTGCGTCTGGATCGTTCATCTCAAGACTGGGGAAGCGGTGATTACCGAGAAGATAGTGACTGTTGAGATTGCAAAAATTCTGGATCCGATTTGGCTTGTCAACCTAAGGGAAGCACATCTGAAGAAGCTTCGGCGCCTGCCTCTAAAATACCATGAAGAAGATCGTGTTCTAGCGGACCAGTTCATCAAGGTGGTTCAGTTCTGTGTGAAGAACAAGGTCTGGGCAGGAAGCAGCTTCTCGAAGAGAGTATGAAGATCTCAAGACCAATGAAGACCATGCACTGATCAAGGGGGAGTTTGTTAATGCACTTTAGGTGATAAGTGCATGTCTCCCATTTAGTAGGGTCTTTATTGTACATTCATTGAAAGATAGTCCTAGTTTTATCCTTGGACATTTTGTCCAAGTTTTAGAATAGTCTTTTGTCTGAGTTATTGTTTAGGACAAAAGTCAGAGTTTTGCTTTGTGTAGTTTGTTTGTCCGGGCTTTCTAGTTTGTCTTGAAAGTCCGGGTTTTGCCTTGTATTTATACCTTTATGTGGAATAGACAAGGTGGCGATTCTGTGTGAAATTCTATGCACCTTTCTAACCCTAATCATTGTGTGTGTTTGTCTGGCGGCTACTGTGTGTGTGACGTCATTCATCTTCTTCATCAAGAATACTCTGTGTATTCTTGATTCCTCTCACAAATCTTTGCATTCTAGTGTTTCATCTACAGTGGTTGATCATCAGGTGGATTCCGCACACCTGTTGGTTGTGTTAGCTGAGTGAGATCTTGGATTAGGAGGCCTTACACATACAGATAGGTCTATAGCTTTGTTATTACATGATTAAATCCAATAACTTAAAAAACTCAATGTATACATATTTATTGCATGACTAAATACTTTAGATTGTCCAAACTTTACAGAAAAGTCCTTTTTCAAGTGCTTAAATCCCTTTAACTTTTAAATAAAACATTTTTATTCAGTGTAAATGTTTAACCGTGCCAAAACGTTCGAAAACTAATAAGAGAAAAAAGCATATAAATGAGATTCTGTGTATTATTTGTTTTTAGTTGGATAAGTAATTAAAAGATATACCATTCGAAAATGAATTACCAGGTGGAACATTGTCAGGGACCCGGGCTGGAAGAACTTGGTGTGGTGACTTTTTTAACTGTAACAAGGAATTTGGGGCACCATTTGCCATCCAGAAACCTGCACCAATTTGGGAAAACAAGTCAATGCAATATAAAATTAAACAAACCTCAATGCACCTTCATCCTCTTTGAAGTGGTTATAAACAACAAACTACTATGCAAGAAAACCATTTGTGCTTATGCTCTTGAGGCAAAGCAAAAGCCCCTTTTAATGGACAATAACAAACATACAAACAAAAGTTATCATATTCAGTTTAATTTCCACCTCGAAACTGATAATTTCATAGCTATATATATTGCACGTGGCATTGCTGTTAGGTTATTGATATCGCATTCACTTCATTCTCCAAATTTCACATAAGATTATAAAAACCACAGACAACAATAACATAGAAGGATCACACAAAAACACAATCCACAAAACAAATAAACTATACTCTCTAATGTCACACCCCCAAATTACCACGTGCAGGTTTCACCGCGAGGCGTGTGACGTACCAAGATTCAGCCACTAATCACTTTGAACTAATAGTACATATTATTAAACACAAACGTCATGTCCAACATGAATACTGTATATCCAAATAACATTTCAACAAAACATGTGCTCAACGGAAGCAAAAGTAATTGTTTCAACATAATCAAAACAAAATCATTTAAAATTGCAAAGTGTTAAATGTTTCATCAAGTAGCACGCCCCATGACACTTCCAACTCTCCTAACTGCAAGTTCCAAAGCATGATGTATTTAACGACCTGCAAGCATGCATAAAAGTGTCTCAACATAAAGTTAGCGAGTTCATAGTTTTGTTTAGCGTAAATCATGTAGGTGTTTAGTTTAAAGACATGTCAAGAATAATAAACTCGATACCAAATGACTGTCATGTTTGTTGTGCCCTCATCAATGTCTATCAGCATTGATCAAAAGTGTTTAAGGTCCTTAGTTCACGCTCGGCTCCCAGCACAGTGTGAGGTTTATCAAACCAAATAGCGCTATCAACTAATACCCCGTTGCCTCCCATGCAACTAGCTCGGTAACCAACATCGAATTTAAACTACAAAATTTAAAAAGTATTCCTCCCAGGAATAATAGTTTGTCCCCCTGGGACGCATGCTTGTAAAAAGAGTAGTGAACTCACCTTCGTTTGCTCGGTATGTATTAACATGCTTCTAAAAGTTAAATATGTGTTAGGTCCGTTACACGTGACCTAACGTTTAATATCGTGTAAGTACGTATATATGTAGGGTCATGCTATACCCTAATTGTCTAAACAACCAATAGTTTATAGCGATAAGTTATCAAGCTTAACATACAGTCACACAGTGGATTTCTCTTAGTTGGTGTCATGCAGTTTAATTTTTGGGAAACTCATGAGACATATTAACTTGGATAAAAAGTTTATAAACAAACACTAAGCCAAACATATTAACTCAGAACAAGTATACAACACGTAACAAACAAGTATGTATATATATATAACCCACCTATATCCGGAACAAATATTTATGCACATCTAATAAACTCGGATCATTTGATTTTATCAACAAACCTGAACCCATACACCTTATACTCGGACTATTTATTCATATATAACCAGGACTCCTTTCTAATATATATATATATATAGGGTAAGGTTCATGCGAGAACCACCCTTATTGCGAGAACCGCGAGAACCAATGTGAACACAAAAAAAATCTAAAAAAAATCGCTATTTGTCGTTACCAAAATTCTTTTTTTTTCAAGTAACAGATATCCATGCACATGTGCATATGTATCATTACTTTTCGACAAATTCGGTAATACGTTATCAGGAATAGACAATTGCACTTTAATTTATAATACCATCTGTAATACACTACTTTTTACATTACCAATATTCAAAATGCGCATGTGCATCATTAGGTATAACCATGATATGACGTGTTTTGGTACAAAAAGTTTGTGATTTTGAATGGAGAAGTAGGCCCACATACATGTTTTTTTGTTAGTTATATCTAGTGGTTGATGGTTTGGGTATAGTTGTCAATTTATGATGTAATATGTTGATTGGATGGTATAAATGGTGTTTACAAACATGTAATAAAGTGAAAATATTGGTAATGGTATTGTATTATGGATAGTATGAGGTAATGGTATTGTATTATGGATAGTAGGAGGTAATGGTAGTGTATTATGGATGGTCTGATAGATGAAAGGAAAAGTGTATTCAAAGTAGTGTACCAAAATCCCTTATTTCATGTTGATACATATAGATGCACATGTGCATTTATAATATTGGTAATGTAAAAAGTATTGTCTAATATTTGTAATGAATTACGGAATTTGTCAAAGAAATGACAAAAATGCACATGCGCATGTTTGTGTATTATGGATGGAATGATAGATGAAAGAGAAAGTAGTGTACCAACACACCTTATTACACGTGGTAGTGTAAATGAAAGTGCAATTGTCTAATATTTGTAATGAATTACGGAATTTGTCAAAGAAATGATACAAATGCACATGTGCATGGATAACTGTGACTCGAAATTTTTATAATATTGGTAATGTAAAAAGTATTGTCTAATATTTGTAATGAATTACGGAATTTGTCAAAGAAATGACAAAAATGCACATGCGCATGTTTGTGAATTATGGATGGAATGATAGATGAAAGAGAAAGTAGTGTACCAACACACCTTATTACACGTGGTAGTGTAAATGAAAGTGCAATTGTCTAATATTTGTAATGAATTACGGAATTTGTCAAAGAAATGATACAAATGCACATGTGCATGGATAACTGTGACTCGAAATTTTTTTCTTTGAATTTTTTTATTATAAACGAAATATAGCGATTTTTTCAAAAAAAAAAATAGTAAATTTTTTTTTCTGGGTGTTTTCTAGATTTTTTTAGGTATTACTGTTTGTGTTCACACTGGTTCTCGCGGTTCTCGCAATAAAGGGTGGTTCCTAACGGATCCTTCTCCTATATACATACACACACACACACACACACACACACACACATATATATATATATAGATTGAGGTTCCTGTAAAAAAGATCAAAAGTGTGAGAAGGGTAAGAAAGAATCTCAGCCATTAGATCTTTGATCTAATGGTTGAAATCAATAGGGACCAAATTATAAAATGTGTTTTATTTTTTGGACTGATTTGAAAATTGATAGTGGTAATAGAGTCTTTTATATCCACTTTGAAATAGGAACCTGTAAATCAAATCCCTACAATTTCAAATCCTCTCTCTTCTTTCCAGATATTTTGAACAACAGCTTCAATAACGATCTGTTGCTTCAATTAAACCCTAACACTTCAAATTTCAACAACCTGTTCGAATAACAGCTTCAAACAACGATCGAATCAATGAATATACTTCAAACTTCAACAATCAGTTCAATTAACAGCTTCTCCGACGAATGTAGCGATTAATTTCAACCTTTCTTCTTCCAGATCTGTGTATTCGAATCCTCCTTCTTCTCCAGATCAAAGATCTCGAATCATCATCAATCCATTTCGAATCATCATCATCGTCAGTTTACATCTCGAATCATCATCATCATCATTGATACAGCAGATTCATCATTCCTTCATCATCATCATCATCATCGATACTGCAGTGTCTTTAATAGTGTTATATACTTATTGAATGATGTTATATATGTACTGAATGGTGTTTGCAGTGTTATTCGTAGTGCTTTTTATAGAGATCTTTAAAATAGTGTAAATATCAATGTAACCGTTACAGATGATCAACCAAACCTTAATCTCAATAATCAACAGTGCTACGAATCAAAACAACAATTTGCAGTTTAACCTGTCCATAGCATTCTAAAATCAGACAAACAATCACCCATTCATCAGGAATGATTTTACATTCATCAGGCATGATCAACTTAATCACAGAACAATTATTTTGATTACTAGGGTTTGCATGAAATCAAAAGAACAAAGAATCAACGTATAACATAAACACTTATCTTAGTTTAATTTAGAGTTTGTTCTTGAAGAATTGAAAGATCAAGGATTGCTGATTGTGTGTGAACTTGTGTTGCCAGAAATGATTAGAGAGATGATTAGAGAGTTGCAACTGCCTTGCAGTGAGATTTTGAAGGATGTTTAGGTTTTGTGTTTTATTATAACTTCCCTAATATCCATAAGACACCCTTAATTATATAATTTTCACATAAAGGACACCACATCTAGTAATTTACAATTAAAGCATATAATTCACGTATTTGTCCTGCAGCGTAAGTTTCGTATAACCCGTCCGTTTATAATTATTATTCGAGTTAGTCACCAACGTTCGAGAATTAACATGTATGTGTATTCAGGTAATTCCCCGAATTACCAATGTAGACTCATTTAACTAACCATAGTTAAATGTTGTGCGTTCCGGTAATTCCTCGAATTACCAAAGTAGACTCATTTAACTAACCATAGTTAAATGCAGTGCTATGAATGTATGACTAAACTAACTGTGGTTAGGTTAAAGTATTAACCTGAAATTGTGGTTTGTCACATCTAAGCATATCAAAATACAAGTGTCGTCACCGAATAGCCAACAAGTGTTAGGGTTAGAATATCACCGGCGTTAATAACATTTCACGGGATTCTACCCCTAACACTTGTTAGAGAGTTTAACGTACTAGTCTGGGGTGCAGGTGTTGAGAGATCGCCGACAATCAGAGAGATTTGTAGGGAAAGCAGTAACTGCAAGACATTCAGAAAAATAACGGAGAAAAATAAATATGAAGGAACAAAGAACCCTTTACAGATTCCGGTATTAAAAAACCTCATTATTGGGATCTTTTAAGCAACATGGTCCGAGTATCAGTTGAACTTCAATCGCCATTCAAGAGTCTCAATTAAAGTCTCTAAACTTCTTAAATACTGATGATGATGGCGATGAATTGGAGTAGGGGTGAAATCCCTAAATTAACCCTAAAGCGTTTTAAAACTTTCACAATGTCTCAGTTTAGCCCCTCTAACATGGCTTGTTCTCTCTTGTACATGATGCTTCAAAATTTATACGCGTGGTAAAATTACCATAAGGGTAGAAAACCTAGTTTCTTTAATAAGGTAGTATAGATATAGATATAATACTAATATAATTTCCGTTAGACTTTCAGAGCATTACTTGTACATAGAAAATACAACAAAACATTTATATTGTGTAACGTTTGCTGAATATTATAATTAAAAAAAAAACACTAAAATCAAAGTATGATTTTTTTCCTCTAGTGTTTCAATATACTATGGTATACCGCGCTCACAGCAGATTACAACCTATACGTAAGCTCTGTATATTAATGTCAGTCAGCAAATGTAAAATGCATCTGATTGTGAGTCTCGTTACCTCAAGAACAAATTTTCTTTCATTGTTATTTATTCTATAACATTCCACTGATTGTAATGCAATCAAATTAATCTTTTGTCTTCTCTCAAACACATTAGGTGATATCTTTATTCTCATAAACGTGATCAAAGCCCTTTGACATCCTAATGGAGAGTTTAACAAAGGCTTTTCTATAACAATATGGTATTTCACATTGAAATACTTGGGTTCATCTTTTCAGGTTATCGATCTCATTCTTCACGTATCATTATGTTTATATAGATGCAAAAAAATTCGTTATGGTTCTTTTGTTCTTAGCATTTACATATATATATATATATATATATATATATATATATATATATATATTGATGCAAGACGACTATCATAATCTAGATTTACATTTTGGCTTCCATTTGTTGTTAATAACAAATCAAAGTTATAACTACTTTCCTGGATTACCTGTTGATAACATATCAAGGTTATCTAATAGCAGATCTGTAGAACATGTGTTATATTTCACATTTTATATATCACAAAAAAGTGTATTGTTATGCTTGTTGCTAATAAATATTCATCTTCACATAAAGTTAATATCAAAGTTATATAAAAATTTAAGAATCTAGAAACCTTAAAATTTGTAATACAAACTAAATTAATAAATTCTATGATGACTCATAACATCTCAAATTATTTTATTCTTTTATCAAATCTTTAAAATTAAGTTTTAGTTCATTGTAAATTTTTTAAATCTTTGGGCTAACATTATTCACATTATTTAGTTGTTGTTATTACATTTAATATATTTATCTACATTTTAATATTGCATTTGATTCATATTGAAAATTATAAAACTTCTAGGAAAATTATTTCTTATTAAGATTACAAATGTAGAACCAATGGTATATATTATTATGGACCAACTTTTATATATATAAAAGTAATCAAGGAAAAAATTAGGTTTCAACAACTTTTATGAAAATGAATCATTTTGATAAGATGATTGAAATACAAATCTAATTTATGTTTTTTTTTCTTTACAAGTAATAACTAAACATAACAATATAGTATTGTACATGGTTAATGAAAAAAGGATATAATATAATGAATTTAATAATTAATTATAAATGTTCCAAATTTTTATTATAATTCATTGATTTATGCTATAGTAATATCATTATTAGTTATATTTTTCTAAATTTTATGTGTTGATATTGAATTTTTTTTTCTTTAGCATCTTAACAAAATGGGTTTTTCTTTAAAACTTATTACAACATAACGTTTTTGAATCAAAAATTTATGTACAGGTTGAAACATGATAATTGATTTGTACATCAATATATAAAAGTAGTTGATTATGTTATGAGAATTATAAAGAAGATAAATAATTTTAATAAGATGATAAGGGAAAAATAATCAAAATCAATAAATTAGAAAATTTCGTAAAGATATGTAATAATGGGATTTCCATGACATAAACAAATGACGAATAGTCGAAATTAGAACGATTGTAGTTAATCAAATTCCTTTTATATTTTATTTTTCCTATTAACTACATGATAATATATTTTTCAATTATTTTAATAAATTACCATTTTAATTGCAAATTTTTATTTTCAAATACTTTAATAAATTACCATTTTAATTGCAAATTTTCATTTATTTGTAGGAACACAAAAAATTAAGTTGTTTATATATTAAATTTAAATTTAATAAAAAAAATACCCAAAATAAAGTAAATCTGACCACATACATGAATTCAATCGTGAGTAAGAAAATTAATTATACAATTAAAATAAATGCAACATGATATACTTTGAATTTATCACATAATGTTTTCTGAGATTTAATTAATATAATGTTTTTATTATTTGTATCAACTACGTACATTATTCATATATACATACATTATACATATATAAATATGAATTTATCACATAATGTTTTCTGAGATTTAATCAATGTTTTCTTTTTTATTGTTTGTATCAACTACATACATTATACTTACAAATATAATTTTCTAAAAATTACTGCATTTGACTTGGTCAATTATATATAAATGAAAAAAATGAATTTGTACATGATTAACTTTAAATCAATATAATAGTATTAGATAGTATCATTAACACTACAAAAAATAAAAATATAGACTTTATTTTATTTCTCCTAAAAGATTCATGGTAACTATTATATGAGATTTGTTTTACACTTACATGTTTGACTAATTGGGTTGGTTAAATGCAATGATTCTATGAAACGAGATCTATTTTCATAGTGAGGAAGTTGTTAGAATTTCATTTTGTGTGAAAATCATGAAAAAATCTCAAATTTAAAATTGGAAAAAAGGATTGAAAGATGATTTTCTACATATTTTTATAAACACCCCTAAAGATACAACAATGTTCCTTTTGTTCCTCTTCCCTTGCTTATATATTGGTCTTTCATTCACATCACTGACACACAATTCATCCTAGAGTCTCACTTGTTGGTTAAAAGGTTGTTAGGAGACAACTCCTTCCTTGATCGAGTAATTCCAACTAGTGATAATAAATATTCATCTTCACATAAAGTTAATATCAAAGTTATATAAAAATTTAAGAATCTAGAAAGCTTAAAATTTGTAATACAAACTAAATTAATAAATTCTATGATGACTCATAACATCTCAAATTATTTTATTCTTTTATCAAATCTTTAAAATTAAGTTTTAGTTCATTGTAAATTTGTTAAATCTTTGGGCTAACATTATTCACATTATTTAGTTGTTGTTATTACATTTAATATATTTATCTACATTTTAATATTGCATTTGATTCATACTGAAAATTATAAAACTTCTATGAAAATTATTTCTTATTAAGATTACAAATGTAAAACCAATGGTATATATTATTATGGGCCAACTTTTATATATATAAAAGTAATCAAGGAAAAAATTAGGTTTCAACAACCCCCATAACTTTATGAAAATGAATCATTTTGATAAGATGATAGAAATACAAATCTAATTTATGTTTTTTTTTCTTTACAAGTAATAACTAAACATAAAAATATAGTATTGTACATGGTTAATGAAAAAAAGATATAATATAATGAATTTAATAATTAATTATAAATGTTCCAAATTTTTATTATAATTCATTGATTTATGCTATAGTAATATCATTATTAGTTATATTTTTCTAAATTTTATGTGTTGATATTGAATTTTTTTTCTTTAGCACCTTAACAAAATGGGTTTTTCTTTAAAACTTATTACAACATAACGTTTTTGAATCAAAAATTTATGTACAGGTTGAAACATGATAATTGATTTGTACATCAATATATAAAAGTAGTTGATTATGTTATGAGAACTATAAAGAAGATAAATAATTTTAATAGGATGATAAAGGAAAAATAATCAAAATCAGTATGCAATAAATTAGAAAATTTCCTAAAGATATGTAATAATGGGATTTCCATGACATAAACAAATGACGCATAGTCAAAATTATTAGTGACATAAAAATCATATTTTCACACTAATAGTAAAATAAATTAGGAAGTAAAAGTATTTCAGGGTAGCCAAACCCTAACCATATTAAATTACCAAGTTTGCCATGTGATTGCAAATGACAAACTTGCGCGTGCTGCTTAGCCTTGAGGACTGTGTTTTCCGTGTCTCATGTTTGCTTCTGTTAACCCACACATTCATCTATTTTCTTGATATCAACTCCTGTTTATAGTACATAAAGCCAATATTGCACATGGTGACATTGGTTTAAAAGGCGTGAGCCTCACTTGCGTAAGGCACCCGATTTATATAAATTAATTATAGATACGATTGTGTATTTGTTAATATTTAAACTCCAAAAAATAACCCACACCAGTAAAAATTTCTAGATAAACATAGCTTTTACTTTGTATATTCAAAATCTGTTGAAATATATGCACAATCTTAGTTGTACTTATGCAATTCATTTGGCAAGTGTTCGAAAAACAATATCTTCCATAATTAATACAATGCAACTTGCATTACTCCTCTGGATCATACATAGAATATACAAAGAAATTAGTACCAAAGTTGGAACAAAGCATACCCCAATACCTGAAAAAAAAGGCCAAAAATTGGACACTCTTATTCATCCAGTAAACAACTTGTTGATCATCCCTTGGAAGCACCTTCGCCTCCACCTATCCCAAATTCGTTAAAATTCCATAATCATCAACTATCTGTTTTCAAACCAACTCAGCTTCTTTCCATTTTTCTCTCGCATAGTACATATGTAAAAGAACCACACAACTCATTCCACATTCTTGTTCCAACTCTCTCAACTGCAGAACTCCAGCCTTTCTTATCAATGCAAGCATGAACCATGCAACGGACACAATATTGTCGTGATTCAGCAGAAGCGTTCATGAGAGTACCATACATCCACTGATCTTGGTCACGTGGTTCCGCTATCATCTTCTTGAACAAATTAACACAAGTATCAACGTTTCCATGGCAAGCATGACCATAAATCTGTGGGTCACTTTAGCGAGTAAACAGCAACTATTACTAAAATAATGTTTCTATATCTTACTCTCGTAATTTTCAACCAACAAGAGTACTTGGCTGCTCCGCTACAGTCTCTTTGATGTTGGCATTCAATAAACGAAATAATAAATACACATTAAGACAGATCCAAGTTTTTTTTAATAAGACACAAAGAAAATCGGCATTTAAAAAGATTAGAGCAAATTCAGAAAAACACTATGTGCCTCCACATTTAGCACATACAGATAGGTCCATAGCTTTGTTATTACATGATTAAATCCAATAACTTAAAAAACTCAATGTATACATATTTATTGCATGACTAAATACTTTAGATTGTCCAAGGCTTTACAGAAAAGTCCTTTTCAAGTGCTTAAATCCCTTAACTTTTAAATAAAACATTTTCATTCAGTTGTAAATGTTTAACCGTGCCAAAACGTTCGAAAACTAATAAGAGAAAAAGCATATAAATGACATTCTGTATATTATTTGTTTTTAGTTGGATAAGTAATTAAAAGATATACCATCCGAAAGTGAATTACCAGGTGGAACATTGTCAGGGACCCGGGCTGGAAGAACTTGGTGTGGTGACTTTTTTAACAGTAACAAGAAACTTGGGGCACCATTTGCCATCCAGAAACCTGCACCAATTTGGGAAAACAAGTCAATGCACCTTCATCCTCTTTGAAGTGGTTATAAACAACAAACTACAATGCAAGAAAACCATTTGTGCTTATGCTCTTGCGGCAAAGCAAAAGCCCCTTTTCATGGACAATAAGACTAAAGGGACTGGGGGCGTTCTCCCCCTCCAAGACGCCTAAGGCCGCCCCGCACACCACCCCCATTAGGCATTCCATGGGGCGTCCCCCCTTTGGGCGTCCTCTTCTCGTCGCCAAGCTCCTCACACAAATCAAGAATTCCCCCCTCCAACGGCTACTTTGACCAATTATTGTTTTTTTTTAACCAAATCACCTATATATATAACACTTTATATTTTTAACATAAAAAAAATCAAAATTAAATAGGTGCCACGTGTCGCAAGACGCCCTACCCAGCAAAGTTGCCCCACTCCCCCTTTTTTGCTCAAAATCCTCTAATCTGACGTGGCGCCACGTGGCGCAAGACGCCCTCTCAAAAGGATGCCCCACTCCCTTTAGTCTAACAAACAAACAAACAAAAGTTATCATATTCAGTTTAATTTCCACCTCGAAACTGATAATTTCATAGCTATATATATTGCATGTGGCATTGCTGTTAGGTTATTGATATCGCATTCACTTCATTCTCCAAATTTCACATAAGATTATAAAAACCACAGACAATAATAACATAGAAGGATCACACAAAAACACAATCCACAAAACAAATAAACTATACTCTCTAATGTCACACCCACAAATTACCACGTGCGGGTTTCATCGCGAGACGTGTGACGTACCAGGATTCAGCTACTAATCACGTTGAACTAATAGTACATATTAAACACAAACGTCATGTCCATCATGAATACTGTATATCCAAATAACATTTCAACAAAACATGTGCTCAGCGGAAGCAAAAGTAATTGTTTCAACATAATTAAAACAAAATCATTTAAAATTGCAAAGTGTTAAATGTTTCATCAAGTAGCACGCCCCATGACACTTCCAACTCTCCTGACTGCAAGTTCCAAATGTCGCAACCCCCGTCCCCTGTCTAACCGGGAACGGGCGGCCGCGAGATCAGATTCGGTGGTATCGGTGTTTATCAATTTGGCAGCGGAAATTACATTAGGACCGTAGTTAGGAAATATTTTATCAGAGTAAAAGACCACACTTTTATAATATTAAACACATGGGAAAATCCCAAGTTTCTAGTACACACATTTTCATAGGGATAAACCCTATTTTGTTTAATAAAAACATCTCTTTATTTAGGTAACTTTTATAGTCACTTTTCCAAGCCTTCAGTGTTGTCCAGCTGGCTTCTATTTCGCTTTCACATTTTGTTACCTGAAACGCGTTTAAAAACATTTTGTCAGTGGGAAATACTGATGAGTGAATCCCAGTTTAATCAAGAAGAGTTTTATCATTTAACAGTATTGAGAGCGATTACAATGTTTATATCTACACAATTACTCATTCAGTATTGTCAATCCTGACTGGTGGGTCATATTACACATTGGCTAACTCTTTGTGCAATGGTAACGTGTTCCACATTTTGTATACAAAACCCCAACATACAGGCAGTAATTGAAGATTACAAAGACTCAATCACTGCTATTTATAATTTAAAATAATTAAAGGTTTTGTAAAAACAGTTTACAAAAAGGTTTACAAAAAGGAGATTACTCACATTGCTATCTTAGGGTTTTCCTTTGTGATTTCCTGGTGATTATCTATTAATTAAACAATGCACACGCGTTAGTATAATAACCCAATATTTACATTAGTAATACCCTCCCCGAGACGACATTCCAACGACTACGTCGGGCAGAACCACGACAGCCATTACGGAACCCTAGATCAATCGGGCAGCGTATCTAATACGTAACCGGGGGTTATGATACTTACAGCAAGGCAGAACTTCATTAATTAGGGGGTATTATGCCCGGGTATAGCTTCTACACTATAGAAATTTGAGAGAGAAATAGAGATTTGAACGATCGAAAATGAAAACTGATGTCTCCTATTTATAGTTGTGATCGTCGACCTTGTCGCGCCCCGCGACGGAAACCAAGAAGGGCTTCGCGGCCCGTGACGCCAGCTAGGGTAGGCCCTAGCTTGGCTGACTCGGATGCTAGCCTCGACAGGAGTTGTAACACCCTCGCTAATATTTTACTTATTTCGTATAATTTACGAAAACGAACATGTAATATTAGTTACATATACATGGAAAATACAGGTTAATTAAATCTTTTCTAGATTTTAAAATATTACATCATGACTAGTATAAATTTACCGTTTAAAAATAACGACAAAAACTATGTGCGGAAGCTTGTAACTTGATCGTGTTCGGTCCTTCTTTGAGCTTGATCGTCATTCGGCATTCCAAGATGTACCTACATTTCATAGATCATGAAATGGTTAGTCATACGAGTTTATAACGTATTTAATCAAGTCCGAATATCAAAAACGAACAACAAATAGATTTTTGCCAGTTATTGAGCCTATCGCGTGGCGCGACAGGTTGATCTGTTTCTTTCGCGGCCCGCGACCGCAGTCGCGTTGCGCGACGGTGAACTTCTTAACTCGTCGCGTGACGCGACGCCCCTATTTCGATAGAATGATCTTTAGCTGGTGCTGCACATTCCCCGTTATACTAACTCAAACTTGTTATGCACTATAACGCGCATAACTTTCGTTTTACGGATCCGTTTTAGGCGATTCTTTTTCCTATGCAACCGTAATTTAATTCTACATCATATGGAGTTAACATCAGGGACTTTTACGCTTTCGGATTAAAATATAATTTACTAATTTTTGACCCGTTCATGTATTTATCAAACAAACAAGTTTGTTTGACCCCTATTTCCCATAAATCACTTAAATTCAATATTGTCTATCATATCAGTCTCAAATCACGGGTTATTACACATCATTAACCCGTTTATGGTTATGTGCTTAATTTGACCCGCTAAGGATATTTACACAACTCTACGCATAAACTCCTACACTCGATTCTAGCGTTATATTTTCACATTACTTGCCATGTGGACTTCCACCACAACTATCCTTATGGTGGGTTTTTGGTTATTAATTGATTAATTCCGAAATCACCCTTTCGGTTATTATTTTACGACAAGAAACCATTTTGAGGCATTAAATCCGTAAGGGGTTTATCCCTATGCTTTAACACCTAACTAAACTTTAACTTATCATAATACATGTTCTAAACGACTCACAAGGGTCGTTTATCCGTTTTACCCATCAAGGGCTTTATGGTAAATTTAGTCCTTCATTTTGTGACGAAGGACTTTAACTAATAGTTGACCCAAAATATCACTTCTAACTACAATACAAAATATGCGTACCTGGCTCGGGTCAACATATAGACCCGTTTTAAGACCTTGTCTCTATAATATGCTAATTCACAAACCATTTACCCTGCGAGCATGAGACTCGACATACACTTATTAGTCGTTAATTGTCAAATGGTATCAACGTTACCATTTGACCCGTTTGGTCCAAAGGATCAAATATTTTGCGCTTATAATCTAATGGTATTTATTTACCATTTCATTAAGTATCTCATTTCGGATCCTTCCTTTTTTTACCAATTTATTCAGGTTTCGCAAATCCGTTTCTTACCCGTTTACCCAACATGGCTTACGCCATTTGGTGTCGTTTTAAATTTTGACTTTGATTCTTTTATTCTTGACTAAATCACCATTCTACACTTTTTATTCGTTTAGGCTTACTTATAAAGTAGCCGTTCAAAAACTCTCTCTTTTTTTTACAATTAACCTTTTCATGGCTAATTTACCGTTTTACCTCTTTTTACCATTAAACATGGTTTTTATCATTTATATTAGTTCTGATCCGTATTATTCCGCGTCGGAAACCATATCTAGAATATTATCTTTAGCGTATTTGCAACTTATAAAATAACCACATATTCTACAAGAAGGTGTAAGTTTCACTTACCTTGCATCCGGTTATGCTCTTTTCCGCGTACTCGATCCGATTGACCCGCTTCTTCCCTAAGCCTCCATCTAGCTTGTCAAGAGTCAAACTATCATATAGTATTCACAAGGTGGTTAGGTTAGTCGTTCTAGATCATAACCTTTACGCCTTATGAAACTTTATACTACTTTTCTTACCGAACTCTATCATAGGTCGGTTTGACTTTTTAAGAGTCAAGCCGCCTTATAGCATATGAAATTGAGCAACTAAGTTTAACAAACTTATGTTGGCGTTCCGCCTTTTACTCGATGGCTCTATTCTTAGGCCACCAATTGAACTAATATTTAATCCGAGTTCATGCTAATTTTAATACTAAGTTATCTTAGCTCTCAATTATTAACGTTACATTATTCTTTCATTACGCAAAATCTACGGGTTAACCCGTTTCATCATGTTATTAGGCATTCATCCAAATATCTATTCTAATCAAGTTCTATCTACGAACTAGTAGGTACCCAATTTCACTTAGGCATTTTATCGAACACCTTATAGGCGAAATTCGTATACTTCTTTTATCAAGTCCATGGTTATCGTTTTAACCAAGTTTTAACATCGAATTCAAACCTCTATGTCTAGTGTATATGAACATCATCTAGAAATATTATTACAACAACAAATTTCACATATTTATCATCACTTTTCAAGTGTTCATCATAGTACCATAAAACCCACTTATCACCTACAAGGTAATTAGTTAAATCTCTAGTTTTATGGCACTATTTTACTAAATTCACATCTAGGGTTCGTTCCTAGACTCATAGACATCACAATTTCACTATAATATTCATATTTCATACAAGAATTTCATTCATGCATGATTATCAAATTTTACAAGTATCATCAAAATATAAATTTCGACATACCTCTTGATTCACATGATTAGGTGATCATTATTATGTGTTCAGATCCGAATTCGGGCTTCAATTAGCCTTTCAATTTGAAGGAATAGCTGAACTAGGGTTCTTGGCTCCATGGGAGCCTTCTGGTCGATCTCTACGCACGCACACACACTCTGTGTGAGTGTGTTGTGTTATGTTTTATTTTTATAATTCCATTTTCAAGTTATCCAACTTTAGTCCCTCATATTTTGGCTAGTTATTAAGTTAGCCACAACCAAATTCTTTCTAACAATATTCCCACTTGTTAACTAGGTTAGATATTCCTAGGTATCTTACTGAGTTCAGGGAATTTATGACTCAGTTTATTTTAAGTCCCGTTAACTCGGGCCTTTTATCAACTACATTTTCCTCGAAAGGATTTGTTCAACTCTTATTTAATATTAGGTTTATTTAATTAAATCCTAGTATTCATCGGGTTTACTTTTACCACCCACGGTATTTTACCCGTCTTTTTATCCTAATAATTTCCTGATTAATCTTTTCTGCTAACGGTATTTTACCCGCTCTTTAGCATTAACGGGGTTTAATTACCAAACCCGTTTTCGGGGTGTTACACGAGTCCGACACGTGGCGGCACCGGGTTACGCCGGTTGTCTCCTCGTTCACGGCCCGCGTAGGTTCAGGAGTAGTCTGTCGCGGCCCGCGACAGACTTGTTTTATAGTTTTTTTTATTTTTAAGTATATAAGGTATTTTGGGCTCGGTTTTCTCATACGGTGTATGTTTTAAGACATATAGGGACATTTTAAATATATTAGGGGTGTCGGAAATATTTTGGAGGGTTTTTATATCCTCCCCACCTTTTTTAGAACTCGTCCTCGAGGTTTACTGGAAGAGGTGTGGATATTTCCTTTGCATTTCTGATTCAAGCTCCCAAGTGTACTCTGGTCCTCTCTTGGAATCCCATTTCACTTTGACCAGAATTAATCTCTTGTGTTTGAGATTCTTGACTTTCATGTCTTCAATCTGTAGAGGCCTTTCTACAAATTTGAGCTTTTCAATTACCTCTATATCCTTAAGAGGTACTACCAGTGATTCATCAGCTAAGCATTTCTTGAGATTAGATACATGAAATACATCATGTATTCCTGCCATTTCCTCTGGCAGTTGTAGTTGATAGGCTACGAGTCCTATTCTTCTAATAATCTCAAAAGGTCCAACATATCTGGGGCTTAGCTTTCCCCTTTTGATGAATCTTACCACTCCTTTCCAAGGAGAAACCTTCAATAACACCTTGTCTCCTACTTGAAATTCCAATGGCTTTCGCGTGTTATCAGCATAACTCTTTTGTCGATCACGTGCTGCTTTTAGTCGTTCCTTGACTTGAACAATTTTGTCGGTCGTTTCTTGCACTATCTCAGGTCCGGATAGTTGTTTGTCTCCAATTTCCGCCCAACAGACTGGCGTTCGGCACTTTCGTCCATAAAGTGCTTCAAATGGTGCAGCATTGATACTGGTATGATAGTTGTTATTGTATGAAAATTCTATTATTGGTAAGTGATCGTCCCAATTACCTCCGAAATCAATTACACAAGCTCTAAGCATATCTTCCATTGTCTGAATTGTCCTTTCGCTCTGTCCGTCCGTTTGAGGATGATAAGCGGTGCTTAGATTGAGCTTGGTCCCCATTGCTTTTTGGAAACTTATCCAAAAATGAGAGGTAAAATGGCTATCTCTATCAGAAACAATTGATAAGGGAATTCCATGTAATGAAACTATTTCATTTACATACAATTTAGCTAATTGTTCCATACTAAAAGTTTCCTTCATTGGTAGGAAATGAGCTGACTTAGTTAGCCTGTCTACAATCACCTAGATTGTATCATTACCTTTTCTTGTCTTGGTAATTTGGTAACAAAATCCATTGTTATCAATTCCCATTTCCAAATTGGCATCTCTAATTGTTGTAATAAACCTGAGGGTTTCTGGTGTTCAGCTTTAACTTGCGAACAAGTTAGACACTTAGAAACATATGCTGCTATATCCTTTTTCATTCCTATCCACCAAAAATTCTTTCTTAAATCCTGATACATCTTATCACTTCCAGGATGCAGCGTATATTTTGATTTATGGGCTTCTTCTAATATACGGTGGCGTAGGTTTCCTAATTTAGGTATCCACATTCTTTTCTTATGGAATCTCCAAATTCCATCTGTTCCTTGTTCTAATTCTTTAATAATTCCTTTCAACTTTTCAGTATCATCCTTGATTACTGATTCTTGTGCTTTCCTGATCTGTTCATTTAAATCTACTTGTAGATTTAATTTAAGAGAACGTACTCTTTTTGGCTTTTCATGGTACTTTCGACTTAAAGCATCAGCTACTACATTTGCCTTTCCTGCATGGTACTGGATATTACAATCATAATCACTAAGAATCTCCATCCAGCGTCTTTGTCTCATATTCAATTCCTTTTGCCCGAAGACATATCTTAAACTCTTATGATCAGTGTAAATGGTAAACTTACTACCGTAAAGGTAATGTCTCCAAATCTTAAGGGCAAAAATTATGGCGCCTAATTCCAAATCATGGGTAGAATAATTCTCTTCATGATTCTTAAGTTGTCTAGAGGCATAGGCTATAACCTTTTGACGTTGCATCAACACACATCCACAACCTAACTTAGAAGCGTCACAATAGACTACAAAGTCTTCAGTTCCTTCTGGTAACGCTAATATGGGTGCATTGGTTAATCTTTGCTTAAGAATTCTAAAGGCTTCTTCTTGTTTTGGTCCCCATTCAAACTTAACAGATTTACAGGTGAGCTTAGTTAAGGGAATGGCTATTCTAGAAAAAAATCTCGAATAAATCTTCTATAATAACCGGCCAATCCTAAGAAACTTCTAACCTCGGTTGGTGACTCAGGGGTTTTCCATTTGGTAATTGCCTCAATCTTTGTAGGATCCACATGAATTCCTTCACAATTGACTAAATGTCCAAGAAACTGCACTTCTTCTAACCAAAATTCACATTTCGAGAACTTTACATAAAGATTTTCTTTTCTCAATAAACTTAGAAGTACGTGCAGATGCGCTGCATGTTCCTCCTTATTCTTAGAGTAAATGAGAATATCATTTATAAAGACAATTATGAATTTATCCAAATATGGCTTACATATTCGGTTCATCATGTCCATAAATGTAGCTGGGGCATTGGTTAAACCAAATGGCATGACAGTAAATTCATAATGGCCATACCTTGTTCTGAAAGCGGTCTTAGGAATGTCCTCTTCCTGTACCTTTAATTGATGATATCCTGATCGTAAATCGATTTTAGAGAAAAAATCGAGCACCTTGTAGCTGATCAAACAAATCATCGATTCTTGGTAATGGGTACCGATTCTTAATCGTGACTTTGTTCAATTCACGGTAATCAATGCACATTCGCATTGATCCGTCTTTCTTTTTAACGAATAAAATCGGTGCTCCCCATGGCGACGAACTCGCCTGTATGAATCCTTTCTCCAACAATTCGTCTAACTGTTTCTTTAATTCTTGCATTTCTGCAGGTGCCAAACGATAGGGTGCTTTGGCAATTGGTGTTGTTCCTGGTAGCAGATGGATTCTAAACTCAATTTCCCTGTCTGGCGGTAACCCTGGTAGTTCTTCTGGAAACACATCTGGAAACTGGGATACTACTTGAATATCTTTCAGTTCTTTTCCTTTAGTGTTAATGATTATGGAAATCAAATACACTAATGATCCTTTTCTTATATAGCTAGCCGTTTTCATTACAGAGATGAATTTCGTGGATCTAGACGGCTTATCTCCTTTAATTGTGATCTTTTCACCCCTTGGTGAATTTACTTGGATTAACTTTTGATCACATAGAATACTGGCTTTATTGGCTATTAACCAATCCATTCCTAATACAACATCAAATCCTGCCAGATTCATTGGGTAAAGGTTTACAATAAATTTTTGATTTAAAATTTCTATTCTTGCTCCCTGCAAGATTTCAGAAATCTTAATGGTTTCCCCATTTGCTGTTTCTACTAGACATTCTTGTGGAAGTTTAGTTAATGGTTGATTGAGAAGTTTGCAAAATGAAGTATTAATAAAACTTTGGTTTGCACCAGAGTCAAATAATACTTTAGCAAAAACATCATTAACTAAAAACGTACCGGCAATCACGTCCGGAATCATCTTGGCTTCTTCTGCAATCAGAACAAATGCTCTAGCATTTTTAGTAGTCTTGTTGTTCATGGCTGGAGCTAGTTTCGGACAGTTTGGCTTGATATGACCTTGTTCTCCACAGTTGTAGCATATCCTATTGTTAGGTTTCCTCCTGCAGTCTTCTTTCTTGTGTCCAGATATTTTGCAGAAGTTACAATATATGGAGCATTTCCCAGAATGCTTTCTTTTTCAATACTTGCAATAAGGTGCAGAAGTAGAACCTACATTTTTCCCACGGTTGGAATTTCTAGAGCGAAATTCTTGGGTAAGCCTTTGCGCTAGGTTTCTCCTTTGGTCTTCTTCTCGTGTACGCACTAATTCATCAGTCAAGGTGTTTGCTAATTCTACAGCTTCTTCTATGGTTTGGGGTCTAGCTGCCTTGACTACATGCCTAATATCACTGATTAATCCCCAGATGTAACGGGAAATTAATACTGGTTCCGGTGATGCAAGGGTTGGCACTATTCTAGCGTATTCGAAGAATGTAGTAGTGTAACCCTTACTATCTACACCAGTCATTATAAGGTTTAAGAACTTATTTGCTATATGTTCTTTTTCATTGGGAGGGCAGAATTTCCTTTCTACCATGTTCTTAAATTCCTCCCATTCCATATTGTAAACCCTATCACTTCCCCTAGACTGGAGGATAGTGTTCCATCACTCTAAGGCTGAGTTCTTTAACATATTGGAAGCAAACATTATCTTATCCTCTTCCGTACACTTGCTTATTTTTAAGACTGCCTCAGTCTTTTCTATCCAGCGTAGAGTTGCAATGGGTCCTTCATTGCCTGAGAATTCTATTGGTTTACAAGACCAGAATTATTTATAAGAACAACCATAAGACATGGTTCTTCTTCTTTTAGGTATGGGCACTTGAAGTATTGGTACATTGTTTACGCTGTGATCTGGTTCAGTAGGTCGCTTACTGCGATTGTTACTTTTATTATCCGCGTCCTTAACCGTTTTAATAATATATGGCATCGCGTCTATAATCCCTTGTGCCACTATATGTTGGATGGCACTGTTATCCACTTGGTTTCCATAATTATTGTTGTTCGGGTTATCGTTGTTATTCTGGTTATCGTTATTCTGGTTTTCCTGGTTCACTTCATTGTCCATCTGAATTTCAAACATTTACCACATATTAATATCACAGGACAATATTCAATACAAACAATCACACAACACACATATTGATCAAAATCATCGATCATTACGAATTTTACTCTTTCTTATATATTATGTGTCTAATACAAACTGGAAACTGGAATTTAAAATTACAATACTATTATGCATCCATAGCTATCGTCTAGAGTTTTTTTTTTCAAGCATACACACATATTATATATATATATATATATATATATTATTACTAAGGATAGGGGTTCATCCAAAAGTCCATATTACGCTCGTCGTATTTCCAGACGAGTCGTTCCCCTATCTGCCTCATCCTCTCACTTCCTTCTAAAATCTCCTCACCAAAGGTTCGGAGTTCTTGCACATTTTCTGTGCTCATGGGTGGTGCGGGTGCTGGTATTGGGTTTGGGAACTGGGGCATCGGTTCTTGGTAGGGGTAAGGGTTCCCTAGAATTTCCCTGATGAATTGGTCATTATCATAATAGGGGTCTAGTGGGTCTAGATCTGGGTAGGCTGCTAGGTTTGGCATGGGTTCATCTGGTATTGGGTAGCGTTGCTGGTAATCCCTATGGTTGTCGAACCACGGATCGTAGTCTGGGTCTAAGGGATTGGGTGCTGGTATTCTAGGTATCTCGGCTGGATCAAAGGCAGGTGCTGGAATTGATTTTCAGTGTTGGCTTCAATCTCCATTGGTTGTGTGGGAAACAAGGGTAATGGTTGGGGAGCTATGAGTTGCTCTAGGTTAGGGTCTGCAGCTATAGTTGCTAAGATATGAAAGTTTGCTAGACTCCTATTGAGCATATCCTGGGTGTGAGCATCTGTTTCTCTCTTAGCGGCTGCTAAAGCACGCTGTTGCTGAAGTTTTCGCATCATTTTCCTACGTTCATGCGCTCCTCTGCTGAACCATCCTCTCTTCTTAGGAGGGAATGGCTCTTCAGATTGGGCCTTGAACACGAATATCCCATCTTCATTGTCAGCTGAATACCCTGAGAGGGTAGGCTGTGAAGAGGTGCCTTCGTCCCTAGGTGAGCTGGACAACTGACGGTAAGCGTCTGAAGTTCCTTGGTCGCTCATACTGTAAACTAACAAATAGTCAAATAACACAAAACAATAATATACACACATAATTCCGTAAATAATTTCCTAACATATTGAATAATATTTTGGTGTTAGCATAACACTTTTGTGGCTGAATCAGTGGCTGTAGCTCTGATACCACCTTCTGTCGCAACCCCCGTCCCCTGTCTACCCGGGAAGGGGCGGCCGCGAGATCAGATTCAGTGGTATCGGTGTTTATCAATTTGGCAGCGGAAATTACGTCAGGACCGTAGTTAGGAAATATTTTATCAGAGTAAAAGACCACACTTTTATAATATTAAACACATGGGAAAATCCCAAGTTTCTAGTACACAAATTTTCATAGGGATAAACCCTATTTTGTTTAATAAAAACATCTCTTTATTCAGGTAACTTTTATACCCACTTTTCCAAGCCTTCAGTGTTGTCCAGTTGGCTTCTATTTGGATTTCACATTTTGTTACCTGAAACGCGTTTAAAAACATTTTGTCAGTGGGAAATACTGGTGAGTGAATCCCAGTTTAATCAAGAAGAGTTTTATTATTTAACAGTATTGAGAGCGATTACAATGTTTATATCTACACAATTACTCATTCAGTATTGTCAATCCTGACTGGTGGGTCATATTACACATTGGCTAACTCTTTGTCCAATGGTAACGTGTTCCACATTTTGTATATAAAACCCCAACATACCGGCAGTAATTGAAGATTACAAAGACTCAATCAATGCTATTTATAATTTAAAATAATTAAAGGTTTTGTAAAAACAGTTTACAAAAAGGTTTACAAAAAGGAGATTACTAACATTGCTATCTTAGGGTTTTCCTTTGTGATTTCCTGGTGATTATCTATTAATTATCACAATGCACATGTGTTAGTATAATAACCCAATATTTACATTAGTAATACCCTCCCCGAGACGGCATTCCAACGACTACGTTTGGAAAAACCACGACAGCCGTTACGGAACCCTAGATCAATCGGGCTGCGTATCTAATACGTAACCGGGGGTTATGATACTTACAGTGAGGCAGAACTTTGTTAATTAGGGGTTATTATGCCCGGGTATAGCTTCTACACTATAGAAATTTGAGAGAGAGATAGAGATTTGAACGATCGAAAATGAAAACTGATGTCTCCTTTTTATAGTTGTGATCATCGACCTTGTTGCGCCCCGCGACAAAAACCAAGGAGGGCTTCGCGGCCCGCGACGCCAGCTAGGGTAGGCCCTAGCTTGGCTGACTCGGATGCTAGCCTCGACACGAGTCCGACACGTGGCGGCACCGGGTTACGCCGGTTGTCTCCTCGCTCGCGGCCCGCGTAGGTTCAGGAGTAGTCTGTCGCGTCCCGCGACAGACTTGTTTTTATTGTTTTTATTTTATTTTGAGTAAACTTCTGTTTTGCTCCCTGTGGTTTGGTCACTTTAACAGTTTTGCTCCAAACCTTTAAAGTGATCAAACCACAGGGAGCAAAACGGAAGTTTATTTTTCCATTTTGGGGCAAAACCGTTAAAGTGATCAAACCACAGGGAGCAAAACGGAAGTTTACTCTTTTATTTTTAAGTATATAAGGTATTTTGGGCTCGGTTTTCCCATACGGGGTATTTTTTACGACATATAGGGACATTTTAAATATATTAGAGGTGTCAGAAATATTTTGGAGGGTTGTTATACCAAAGCATGATGTATTTAATGACCTTCAAGCATTCATAAAAGTGTGTCAACATAAAGTTAGCGAATTCATAGTTTTGTTTAACGTAAATCATGTAGGTGTTTAGTTTAAAGACATGTTAAAAATAATAAACTCGATACCGAATGACTGTCATGTTTGTTGTGCCCTCATCAATGTTTATCATCATTGATCAAAAGTGTTTAAGGTCCTTAGTTCACGCTCGGCTCCCAGCACAGTGTGAGGTTTGTCAAACCTAATAGCGCTATCAACTTATTCCTTGTTGCCTCCCATGCAACTAGCTCGGTAACCAACATCGAATTTAAACTACAACATTTAAAAAGTATTCATCCCAGGAATAATAGTTTGTCCCCTTGGGACGCATGCTTGTAAAAAGAGTAGTGAACTCACCTTCGTTTGCTCGGTATGTATTAACATGCTTCTACGCGTTAAATATGTGTTAGGTCCGTTACACGCGACCTAACGTTTAATATCGTGTAAGTACGTATATATGTAGGGTCATGCTATACCCTAATTTTCTAAACAACCAATAGCTTATAGTGATAAGTTATCAAGCTTAACATACAGTCACACAGTGGATTTCTCTTAGTTGGTGTCATGTAGTTTAATTTTTGGGAAACTCATGAGACATATTAACTTGGATATAAAGTTTATAAACAAACACGGAGCCAAACATATTAACTCAGAACAAGTATACAACACGTAACAAACAAGTATGTATGTATATATATATATATATATATATATATATATAACCCACCTATATCCGGAACAAATATCATGCACATCTATTAAACTCGGATCATTTGATTTTATCAACAAACCTGAACCCATACACCTTATACTCGGACTATTTATTCATATATAACCCGGAGTCCTCTCTAATATATATATATATATATATATATATATGTATAACTTGGACTCAATGTATTCAAGTAACTCGGACAGCCTCTTGTATAATTAAACTCGAACCCTTACATGCTTTCCAAACTCGGAACAAAACAATAAGATTTTAAGACCCTACACGTTTAACCTTAAAACGACGCAACGGAAATACGAGCCTTAAAATTTCTTTCTTTATTAATTACATTACTTACGTGAAGGCTCAATTACAAAAAATGTCAAACATTTACTAGAAGGAATTTACAACATTCACGTTTAATTAACACTTCAAAGCGTTACATAATTCAAGCTATGTGACCGTTCTTTCCGTACAATCCGTTTCTCTCTAACCCGATCTTCAATCGCTTGTTCTTCATGATGATGATCCATGATTTCATACAACCTGCACTCACCACATACATTCGCCACATTAGTACACATTATATATATATATATATGTATAAACGTGTCTCAGAGTCATAATTATAGGGTCTCATCTCATTCCATTCCCGTATACATTCCATTCGCTTATCTTTCTAATTTTCCAGCATTCCATCTCGATATCTAATCTTTAGTGAGTCAACAATTATGTACCTGCAGTCTCCTTTCATTCTTAGAATACATGGTTAGTAACATTAACCCTCAAACTTATTAAAGCTATGCATACATATATACAAGCCTGATTCCTCTGTGTACATTCAATCCCATTTAATACATATGCACATACATTCATATATTTATACTCATACATCTAAATGCATACACCCGAATACATACATGCATACATAATTACGTCTATACATACATGCTTACATACATATATATATATATATATATATATATATATATATATATACAAATCTTGATTAACCTACTCGCATTCAATCATCATACTCATATATTAATTATATGGTGCTTAGACTTGGATTTATAACCCAAAAACATTAGTTATGAGAAGTTTATAACGTATCTATTTATGCCCGAAGGCCAAAAATAACAAAACAATCAACATTTTGCAAAACTCCCCGCCGTAAACTGCGGCTAGCCGCAGCTTACGATTCAGTTATTCTGGTCCAAACATCAGCTACGTTCCGTAGCTTACGGCTGAGTCGTAGCTTACGATTTGGCTTTTCTGATCTAATCAGTAGCTATGTTCGTAGCTTACGGCTGAGCTGTAGCTTACGATTTGACTGCTCTGCAGCTTTTCCAACTTTGTCCTTTATATGAAAACGGCCATAACTTTTAAACCATCCACCCGTTTAACCTCCCGTTTCTTCCTAGGTGATCGTAATTTGGTCCTCTATCATATGAACTCGAAATCTAACATCCAGACTAAGGAAATTCTTAACTTATATGTTTTCGGATTAACATTCATTTACGAATTATTCGACCCGTTCATGTTTTTATCAAACAACTCATTTGTTTATACTCAAAACTCACATGAACATTATAACTATAAAAGTTTTACATTATCCTGAGTTCCACACTTGGGGTCTATGCACCGGATACCCGGTATGCGTTAAACTCATTCATTTCAATCAATTATACGTGAATGAACTATGTTAATACAATTTCCATACACGAGATTGTTTCCAATTAATCATGACTCGCAACCGAGTCTTTTGACCATTAACCCACGTCCCCATTTCTCGGTTAGCGCATTTATAAGAAATCCTACCCATTACCCGGTTATAATACCGTCGCCACTACTTATGCAACCATTCCGTATTAACATAAATCCTCATTTTGACTCGTTTTGTCTACTTAGCGGAAACCTTCACTTCTATATAACCAAACCTTATTAGACTTCGATTATCATACTTAAATAACTAGCACATAACTTTGCTTAAATAAACTAAGAAGTGATTCGGAAATCACTTACTTAATACTACTTACTTGATATCATCATCAATAACACATTTCAGCACAACTTCTAACAATTATCATATAATTAATCTCTTTTACTACTAAAGAGGGAGTCTGGGAGTTTACTTACCTCGTGCGTCCGAGTTCGTGCATAGTTTCCGTGTTTACCTTTTGACCCGTTGCCCTTCCATGCTTGTGTCCATGTTGACATGACTCCTAACCGTACATGTCGTCACATTCATAACACAATTAGCATACATCCACTCATTCATTCGGCTTTCAGATCATGCAATGTTTGACTTTTGTTAGTCTATTAGCGCATAAATAAGACATGTATCATCATACTTCATTACCATCATGCATGACACATAAATTGGCTAGTACATAACACATAAGTTCTTGCATACAAATTTTACCTTCTTACTTCACTTAGACATTTCATCATACACTTGGTGTACATACTACTTTCTAAGCACATAGTACAAGTAGTTTAAGCATGTTCTTCCCAAATTCATCTCATGAACCATTTTATTCAAGCAAGATCACATTGTCATCAATTCTACTTCATGTTTACTATCAAAACCTATCACATAACATCTTGTGCATCAACATAATCATAATATCAACATTCACATGTTCATCATAATCATTCTCATACTCATACACATGGGTTTCATTCTAAATCACCAAGATAACTAAAATTCAGCCATGATTCAACTTAAACATGATAACATTAGCAAGCATACAACTCATACCCACTATACTCTACGTGGGTTTTCACTTCCAACATTGATTAGTCGATTTTTAAGCGTACATAATGTTCTAGATAGTGATCCTAGTTCAATATCATTCTAATTCCATATAAACTCATGGATTTTCTTGAACCCTAACATATTCAAGTTCATCAAAATGTCAAATTCTTTTTACCTTAAGCTTTAGTAAGTCTAGATGATCAAGAAATCACTAACATGCATGAGCCATGGCCAAGATTAGGGCTTCAATTGGCTGAATTTGTGTGATTAGAAGGGTTCTCCTTCTTCTCTGGCTCTGGCGTCGAACACACACACACACACCTAATGTGTGTGTGTTTTATTTTTTATTTCATTTTTATTAATTTAACTTTCCTGACATGTCACCTTTAGCCCCTTAAGTTTAGTGTAGTAATTGTTTAGTCACAAAACTTTACTACTATTATCTAACTTGTATTGGTAACCAAGTTAAATAACATATTTGTCACATTTTATTTCATATTCCATGAAACCATATTAGTGAGTTAAACGTTCGGGTTTTAGGGCGTTACAAAGATAAATAATTTGGATCCTTTACACATTCTTATATTCAGAAACATTTATAACATCTAACTCGGACTCCATGTAATCAATCCACAAGGGAAACTCAGACACCACTAATTAAATCCAAAAATATACTCGGATAATTATCAATACTTCGGACTCATATATACATACAAACTCTGAATTATGAATATCATATATGTAAGCTCGGACACCCCTTTTCATTTACATAAACTTGGGACTTGTCAACCAAACTCGGACTCATCGAGTCCACTTAAACTTAGATTCATATCAACACAAGAACTCGGGCTCTCATCAAGTAAATCCATACCATTTAATATCGACTTAAACCCGACCCACTTATATTAATATAATCCCAGACCCCCCCCCTCTTTTTATAAGGAACTCGGATATAAAAAGGATATTATTTACATAACTCGGAAATAACATATTATCCTTATAAGCTCGGAAACATCATACACTCCGCATAACTTCAGAAGAATCCATTTAAACCTCTTAAACTCGGAAAATATGTGATAACTAAGACACATGTATTTGTTAATAAGTTTAGAACATACACTTGTTAGTAACTCTGAACATGTAATTTTCAATAACACAGACTTTGTGAACAAAGTCAGACCAAACCCTATTCGCACAGAAACACGAAACGAACAAATATCAATGTAACCGTTACTGAGGATTAACCAAACCTTAATTTCAACAATCAACAGTGCTACGAATCAAAACAAAAATATGCAGTTTAACCTGTCAATAGCATTCTAAAATTAGACAAACAATCACCCATTCGTCAGGCATGATTTTACATTCATCAGGCATGATCAACTTAATCACAGAACAATTATTTTGATCACTAGGGTTCGCATGAAATCAAAAGAACAAAGATACAACGTATAACATAAACACTTACCTTAGTTTGATTTAGAGTTTGTTCTTGGAGAATTGAAAGATCAAGGATTGTTGATGGTGTGTGAACTTATGTTGCTAGAAATGATTAGAGAGATGATTAGAGAGTTGCAACTGCCCTACAGTGAGATTGTGAAGGATGTTTAGGGTTTTGTGTTTTATTATAACTTCCCTAATATCCATAAGACACCCTTAATTATATAATTTTCACATAAAGGACACCACATCTAGTAATTTACAATTAAAGCATATAATTCACGTATTTGTCATGCAGCGCAAGTTTCGTATAACCCGTCCATTTATAATTATTATTCGAGTTAGTCACCAACGTTCGAGAATTAACTTGTATGTGTATTCCGGTAATTCCCCGAATTACCAATGTAGACTCATTTAACTAACCATAGTTAAATGTTGTGTGTTCCGGTAATTCCCCGAGTTACCAAAGTAGACTCATTTAACTAACCATAGTTAAATGCAGTGCTATGAATGTATGACTAAACTAACTGTGGACAGGTTAAAGTATTAACCTGAAATTGCGGGTTATCACATCTAAGCATATCAAAATACAAGTGTCGTCACCGAATAGCCAACAAGTGTTAGGGTTAGAATATCACCGTTGTTAATCACATATCACGGGAATCTACCCCTAACACTTGTAGTTAGAGAGTTTAACGTACTAGTCTGGGGTGCAGGTGTTGAGAGATCGCCGACAATCAGAGAGATTTGTAGGGAAAGCGGTAACTGCAAGACGTTCAGAAAAAGAAAAATAACGGAGAAAAATAAATACGAAGGAACAAAGAACCCTTTACAGTTTCCGGTATTAAAAAACCTCATTATTGGGATCTTTTAAGCAACATGGTCCGAGTATCAGTTGAACTTCAATCGCCATTCAAGAGTCTCAATTAAAGTCTCTAAACTTCTTAAATACTGATGATGATGATGGCGATGAATTGGAGTAGGGGTGAAATCCCTAAATTAACCCTAAAGCGTTTTAAAACTTTACACAATGTCTCAGTTTAGCCCCTCTAACATGGCTTGCTCTCTCTTGTACATGATGCTTCAAAATTTATACGCGTGGTAAAATTACCATACGGGTAGAAAACCTAGTTTCTTTAATAAGGTAGTATAGATATAGATATAATACTAATATAATTTCCGTTAGACTTTTAGCATTACTTGTACACTGAAAATACAACAAAACATTTATATTGTGTAATGTTTACCGAATATTATAATTAAAAATCACTAAAATCAAAGTATGATTTTTTTTCCTCTAGTGTTTCAATATACTATGGTATACCGCGCTCACAGCAGATTATAACCTATATGTAAACGCTCTGTATATTAATGTCAGTCAGCAAATGAAAAATGCATCTGATTGTGAGTCTCGTTACCTCAAGAACAAAGTTTCTTTCATTGTTATTTATTCTATAACATTCCACTGATTGTAATGCAATCAAATTGATCTTTTGTCTTCTCTCAAACACATTAGGTGATATCTTTCTTCTCATAAACGTGATCAAAGCCCTTTGACATCCTAATGGAGAGTTTAACAAAGGCTTTTCTATATCAATATAGTATTTCACATTGAAATACTTGGGTTCATCTCTTCAGGTTATCGATCTCATTCTTCACGTATCATTATGTTTATATAGATGCAAAAAATTCATTATGGTTCTTTTGTTCTTAGCATTTACATATATATATTGATGCAAGACGACTATCATAATCTAGATTTACATTTTGGCTTCCATTTATTGTTAATAACAAATCAAAGTTATAACTACTTTCCTGGATTACCTGTTGATAACATATCAAAGTTATCTAATAGCAGATCTGTAGAACATGTGTTATATTTCACATTTTATATATCACAAAAAGTGTATTGTTATGCTTGTTGCTAATAAATATTCATCTTCACATAAAGTTAATATCAAAGTTATATAAAAATTTAAGAATCCAGAAACCTTAAAATTTGTAATACAAACTAAATTAATAAATTCTATGATGACTCGTAACATCTCAAATTATTTTATTCTTTTACCAAATCTTTAAAATTAAGTTTTAGTTCATTGTAAATTTGTTAAATCTTTGGGCTAACATTATTCACATTATTTAGTTGTTGTTATTACATTTAATATATTTATCTACATTTTAATATTGCATTTGATTCATATTGAAAATTTTAAAACTTCAAGGAAAATTATTTATTATTAAGATTGCAAATGTAAAACCAATGGTATATATTATTATGGGCCAACTTATATATATATAAAAGTAATCAAGGAAAAAATTAGGTTTCAACAACTTTTATGAAAATGAATCATTTTGATAAGATGATAGAAATACAAATTTAAATCCAACTTACGTTTTTTTTTACAAGTAATAACTAAACATAACAATATAGTATTGTACATGGTTAATGAAAAAAGGATATAATATAATGAATTTAATAGTTAATTTTAAATGTTCCAGATTTTTATTATAATTCATTGATTTATGCTATAGTAATATCATTATTAGTTATATTTTTCAAAATTTTATGTGTTGATATTGAATTTTTTTTTCTTTAGCATCTTAACAAAATGGGTTTTTCTTTAAAACTTATTATAACATAACGTTTTTGAATCAGGTTGAAACATGATAATTGACTTGTACATCAATATATAAAAGTAGTTGATTATGTTATGAGAACTATAAAGAAGATAAATAATTTTAATAAAATGATAAAGGAAAAATAATCAAAATCAGCATGCAATAAATTATAAAATTTTGTAAAGATATGTAATAATGGGATTTCCATGACATAAACAAATGACGAATAGTTGAAATTAGAATGATTATAGTCAATCAAATTCCTTTTATATTTTATTTTTTTCTATTAACTAAATGATAATATATTTTTCAATTATTTTAATAAATTACCATTTTAACTGCAAATTTTTATTTTCAACTACTTTAATAAATTACCATTTTAATTGCAAATTTTCATTTATTTGTAGGAACACAAAAGATTAAGTTGTTTATACATTAAAGTTAAATTTAACAAAAAATATCCAAAATAAAGTAAATCTGACCACATACATGAATTCAATTGTGAGTAAGATGATTAATTATAGAATAAAAATAAATGCAACACTATATACTTTGAATTTATCTCATAATGTTTTCTGAGATTTAATTAATGTAATGTTTTTATTATTTGTATCAACTACATACATTATACATATATAAATATGAATTTATCACATAATGTTTTCTGAGATTTAATCAATGTTTTGTTTTTTATTGTTTGTATCAACTACATACATTATACTTACAAATATAATTTTCTAAAAATTACTGCATTTGACTTGGTCAATTATATATATAAATGAAAAAAAAATGAATTTGTACGTGATTAACTTTAAATCAATATAATAGTGTTAGATAGTATCATTAACACTACAAAAAATAAAAATATAGACTTTATTTCATTTCTCCTAAAAGATTCATGGTAACTATTATATGAGATTTGTTTTACACTTACATGTTTGACTAATTGGGTTGGGTTAAATGCAATGATTCTATGAAACGAGATCTATTTTCATAGTGAGGAAGTTGTTAGAATTTCATTTTGTGTGAAAATCATGAAAAAATCTCAAATTTAAAATTGGAGATCTATTTTCATAGTGAGGAAGTTGTTAGAATTTCATTTTGTGTGAAAATCATGAAAAAATCTCAAATTTAAAATTGGAAAAAAGGATTGAAAGATGATTTTGTACATATTTTTATAAACACCCCTAAAGATACAACAATGTTCCTTTCATTCCTCTTCCCTTGCTTATATATTGGTCTTTCATTCACATAACTAACACACAATTCATCCTAGAGTCTCACTTGTTGGTTAAAAGGTTGTTAGGAGACAACTCCTTCCTTGATCGAGTAATTCCAACAAGTGATAAAGTGTCCTCTATGTATGTTTTTATTTTGTAATACTTTTTTTAGATTTGTTTGTTAGCTATAAATTTTTAGTTTGAGTTTTGAGCATACCGTTGTTCGTATTTTAATTTCAACTTTGATGCAATGATTGACTATAGTCAGTCGTTTCTGTATTGAAATTGCATAAGTTAACTATAAAAGTTGACTACATTTAAAAAAAACACATGACATAATTTACTATGTCACAAGGGGTGTTAAGCTTTTTTGCATTGAAATCGGAAAATAGAGAGACATAAGAATTCAGACTTCTTTTTTCGAATCAAGTTACGATTTGTTGGGTTTCAAACTCAACCAGTTCTAAAATTCAAATAAGGAATACTCGACATAAAACTCTAACCCTCTTCGGTCTCGTTGCTACATTTTACGTTTTTTTCCTCTTAATTTGGTATGTTCGAGTTAACATGAATCAAGTTTGTTTTGCACTCTAAATTGTGCTCATTCTTGAATTGGAAAAACATATTCGGTTAACCCAAGGAACCCAAAATCCGATTTGACAAACACCCGACTTGTTACTTTTTGTTGTTAAATTGAATACCCCATGATAAAAAAAATGAGGTTTAATTATAATATGTTTGGAATTAGTTGCGTATAGATTTGAAATGATATATATATATATATATATGTATGTATGTATAATTTGTTTTCATTCTATAACTGAAAAGGAAATACCATTAAGTCTGAGTTATTTATTATAAAATCTTCAAAAAAAATAAATTCTTTTACAATATTATATATATAATGTGTTTTCACATTTTTTTACATTTATCCCCTCAATGTTATTGAAATAAGCAAATGCTTAAAGATCAAAATTTCAGGCAGATGAAAGCTGAAATTCAAGTCATTTCTTCCTCAGTGCCGGTTCGAGTCCTAAATTGTATTCGATATGCCAAAAAACAAGCAGAGGGGCTATGGGTTGTGGTTGATTACTCCGTTGATTTTGGAATGGACAGACGGTTAATAAGAAGGTGTCCATCTGGTTGTATTCTACATGCTATGCCAAATGGGTTCACAAAGGTATAGTCATAAGCATTTCATTATATCATTATATATAATAGTTAAGCCTAAATAGAAAGTAACTTTGTAAACTCATATCCGAATCTAGAATCGAGACGCAGTTAAAGTTGGCTTCATCTTGGCTCAAAGGGAAACAGAACATGTCCCGAGTAGCAATCGTGTTGCATTAAAAGTCCCACACGCTCCTCAACTCTTTTATCAACATCATTTCAAACAAGTGTCGATGATTTGCTGCTATCCATACCGAATGGATGGCACTCATGACTACTCCTAATAGTCCCAGAAAATCAGTGCACATGCGCGCCATGATCCTTGGTCTTCCTGGTGCATTTACAACCAATTTCCATCGTTCCCCACCAATCAAACAAACAGTAGCACAGAACATATGCCGCATGCCCTGTGCTAGACTTCGTAAGCATCGTCTTGTACTTGCAAACAGGTTGGGACTAGGTGATGTCATGGAAACTATGCATTTACATTGCCCCAAAAGTGCACTAATCCATCTTTGTGCACCAAAGCCCACGCCTGATCTAATTTATCCACGATAGTTTTTGTGGATCAGTTGTTCGTCTTATTCTGTATGTTCAATCCACGTAACATACACATATTCGTTACAAGTTAAATAATAGTTAGATGAATATGTGTAGGTTACATGGATTGAACATACAGAATAAGACGAACAACTGATCCACAAAAACTATTGTGGTTTAATTAGATCAGGCGTGGGCTTTGGTGCACAAAGATGGATTAGTGCACTTTTGGGGCAATGTAAATGCATAGTTTCCATGACATCACCTAGTCCCAACCTGTTTGCAAGTACAAGACGATGCTTACGAAGTCTAGCACAGGGCATGCGGCATATGTTCTGTGCTACTGTTTGTTTGACTGGTGGGGAACGATGGAAATTGGTTGTAAATGCACCAGGAAGACCAAGGATCATGGCGCGCATGTGCACTGATTTTCTGGGACTATCAGGAGTAGTCATGAGTGCCTCCCATTCGGTATGGATAGCAGCAAATCATCGACACTTGTTTGAAATTATGTTGATAAAAGAGTTGAGGAGCGTGTGGGACTTGTTATGCAATACGATTGCTACTCGGGACATGTTCTGTTTCCCTTTGAGCCAAGATGAAGCCAACTTTAACTGCGTCTCAACTCTAGATTCGGATGTGAGTTTACAAAGTTACTTTCTATTTAGTCTTAACTATTATATATAATGATATAATGAAATGCTTATGACTATACCTTTGTGAACCCATTTGGCATAGCATGTAGAATACAACCAGATGGACACCTTCTTGTTAACCGTCTGTCCATTCCAAAATCAACGGAGTAATCAACCACAACCCATAGCCCCTCTGCTTGTTTTTTGGCATATCGAATACAATTTAGGACTCAACCCGGCACGGAGGAAGAAATGACTTGAATTTTAGCTTTCTTCTGCCTGAATTTTTGATCTTTAAGCATTTGCTTGTTTCAATAACATTGAGGGGACAAATGTAAAAAAAATGTGAAAACACATTATATATATAATATTGTAAAAGAATTTATTTTTTGAAGATTTTATAATAAATAACCCAGACTTAATGGTATTTCCTTTTCAGTTATAGAATGAAAACAAATTATATATATATATATATAGGGGAAGGTTCAAATGAAAACCACTAGTTATTGTGAAAACTCGAAAACTAATTAAAAAAAACCAAAAAAACATACCAAAATTTTTTTTTTTTTTTTTTTTTTTGCAACCCAATTTTCGCAGCTTTTTCTATATAAAAAAAAATTTCAAAAAAAAAAAAAGAAGTTTTTTGTGTAGTGCACATGTGTAATACTACATATGTGCATGTGTACTACACATGTGTATTATTACACATGTGTACTACAAAAAATTGTTTTTTTTTTTTTTTTGAAAAAAAAATTTTTTTATATATAAAAACCAGCGATTTTTATAAAAAAAATTGAAAAAAAAAATTTGTGCGTTTTTTAGGCTTTTTTAGTTAGTTTTCGAGTTTTCACAATAAAAGTGGTTTTCATTTGAACCATCCCCTATATATATATATATATATATATATAGGGTAAGGTTCATGCGAGAACCACCCTTATTGCGAGAACCGCGAGAACCAATGTGAACACAACCTAAAATAGCTAAAAAAACCTAACCCCCACCCCCCCCCCCCCCAAAAAAAAACCTAAACCCCCCCCCCCCCACAAAAACCTAACCCCCCCCCCACCCCCCCCCCATCCCCAAGCTAAAATGCTAAAAACTAAACCCCCAAAAAAACATAAAAAAAATCTAAAAAAATCAAAAAAAAATCTAAATTTTTTTTTAATATTTTTTATGTTCAAATCGCTACTTTTAGTAGCAAAAAAAAAAAATTTAATTTTTTTTTTTTTTTTTGCTTCGAAAAGTAGCGATTTTTTTATAAAAAAAATATTAAAAAAAAAATTTGTGTGATTTTTAGCTATTTTTAGGCATTTTTGGTTGTGTTCACATTGGTTCTCGCGGTTCTCGCAATAAGAGGTGGTTCCTAACGGATCTTTGTCCTATATATATATATATATATATCATTTCAAATCTATACGCTACTAGTTCCAAACATATTATAATTAAACCTCATTTTTTTATCATGGGGTATTCAATTTAACAACAAAAAGTAATAAGTCGGGTGTTTATCAAATTAGTCTAACTATTATTTAACTTGTAACGAATATGTGTATGTTACGTGGATTGAACATACAGAATACGACGGACAACTGATCCACGAAAACTATCATGGGTAAATTAGATCAGGCGTGGGCTTTGGTGCACAAAGATGGGTTAGTGCACTGTTGGGCAATGTGAATGCATAGTTTCCATGACATCACCTAGTCCCAACCTGTTTGCAAGTACAAGATGATGCTTACTAAGTCTAGCACAACGCATGAGGCGTATGTTCTGTGCTACTGTTTGTTTTACTGGTGGGAACGATGGAATTTGGTTGTGAATGCACCAGGAAGACCAAGGATCATGACGCGCATGTGCACTGATTTTGAGGAACTATCAGGAGTAGTCATGAGTGCCACCCATGGGGTATGGATAGCAGCAAATCATCAACACTTGTTTGAAATGATGTTGATAAAAGAGTTGAGGAGCGTGTGGGACTTGTTATGCCATATGATTGCTACTCGGGACATATTCTTTTTCCCTTTGAGCCAAGATGAAGCCAACTTTAACTACGTCTCGATTCTAGATTCGGATGTGAGTTTACAAAGTTACTTTCTATTTAGTCTTAACTAATATACCATGAAATGCTTATGTTTGTTCAAACTTTTGCATGTAGAGACACTACAGGCTGGAGAGAATCAACCGGTTATGGTATTGCAAGAGGCTTCTAGTGATACGCATGGGTCACTCATTGTTTACGCAACTATTATTACCCCGACCTTAGCTCTGGTGATGCGCGGGGGAGATTCGTCGAGAGTGGGTCTCTTGCCAACAGGGTTGAGTATTGTCCCTTACCATGGGGAAAGTGGTCAAAGTGGATCCATGGTGGGGTTCCATATGTTGCTACCAAATCAAGTTATCTCAAACATCACAATGGAAAATATCAGCATATTAAACAGATTGGTGGCACGGACAGTTTGGGGATTAAAAATGTTGGTTGATCCACTCAATGATGAGGGTATGTGAGTGGTTGAATCCTGGATTAGGATATATGGTCTAGGGTTAGTGTCGGGTTCCAGAACAGACAATATACACCATTGCTTAGAGTCGGTTCGGGCATCCACTGTCGTGTCATTTGTACTTGGGCTCTATAGATTTTTATTTTCCAACTTTAAATCTTGCTAGTTGTTTTATACTTTTATGTTGTATGATAGTTTTTATTTTCATTTCAAATGATTAACTTTTACATCACATATGCGAGTTTTGATGTTAATGTGTAAATGAACTTAGTTTAAAAAAAACTAGGCTCGTTGAAGTTGTGCGTTGAGATGAAACGAAACAAGTGATAATGTAAAGTAAACGTTATTTTAAAATGAATGTTGTTGTTTTGTTACAAATAATATAATATATGTTATATTATAAGGTCATTCATATAATATACTTTTTTATTTATTATTCTCATATATTGTTGAGTGTTGTAACAGGTAGGGCTTATATACAACTTGTTCTGTACTTTGAGGACTGCGATCATTTCTTTTGGTTGTTGGAGGGCTTGAGTGAAACTTTTCACTCAACTTGTATAAAAAGAGTGAACCAGTGTTCCCACTGTGCATTATTGTTAGTTGTTAGTCTGTTCATTCTTTCTTTTTTGTTGGTTAGGGTTTGTTAGAGATTTCTTGGGGTTGATCCTGCAAGATCTGTATTTCTTCTTTGTTGTTGTTGTATTCAATTGATGGTTTGATTAGTTGATTGTATTGAACATTTGTTCATAAAGATCTTACTGATTCATAGTAAGATCTTGGGTATTCGGGGGTATTTTTTGGTTTGAGTTAAATAAGATTTTCCGTCACGTTTTGTGGCTATTTCTTGTTGTCCTGAGTTGATTATACCATTCTTAACATGTTTGAAAGTTAAACCGTCATAATCGATTCAGTTCATTATTGTACCATTTCACAATTCCAAATAAATACTCTATTCTGAATACAAATTCGATTTTAGCAATATTTATACTGAAATGTCGAGAGAGAAAAAAAGAAGCAAAACTATGTACTTAAGTTTATTGAAAAAGTTAATGAACTTAAGTTATTAAATAAATATCAAATTAAATGATAAAGGTGATATGGTTTAAAAAAGGAAAAAATGATATGAAAAAAAGAAAGAAATATAAATTATGAAGGAAATATAACTAAAATAAAAAAGAAAAACCATAATTTAATCATGGCCCTTCACCAATAATAAATATAGGTTTGTTGTTGTCGCAAGTTGCAATGAAACATAGCAAATCATAATGTAAAACAAATGTTATTTGAAAATTTTGAAAATAAAGCATTTGTTTAGAAAGTCAAACTGTCATAATTGATTCAGTTTATCATCGTACCGTAAAACGATACCAACTAAATACTCTATTTTGAATACAACTTCATTTTTAACAAAACTTAAACCTGAATGTCACGAGAAAAAAATTAAAAACAACTACGTACTTAAGTTTTTAAAGAAAACATTAACTAATGTAAGCTATTAAAGAAATATTAAATTAATTGATAAAGAAAATATGATTTAATAAAAGACAAAAATTATTAAAAAGATAAAAGAAATTATAAAAGAAATATAGATTTAAAAAAGGAAAAAATATGTTAAAAAGTAAAAGTAAATATAATAATAAAGTATTACAATATTTAAGCAAAAATATTAAAAAAAAACTATATATTATTGTAATTTAAAATCACTATTCATGTTTCTTCGTAAATAATATATACTAGGTTTGTGGTCGTCGGGCGTTGCGATGAAACATAGCAAATGATAATGTAAAACAAATGTAATTTGGAAATGAAACATGTTTACAAAGTCAAACCGTTAGAATTGTTCAGTTTATCATCGTACCGTAAATATGATACAAACTAAATACTCTATTTTGAATACAACTTTAATTTTTAACAAAACTTATCCAGGAATGTCACGAGAAATAACTAACATAAGCTATTCAAAGAAATATTAAACTAATTGATAAAGGAAATAAGATTTAAAAAGAAAAAAATATTAAATACAAAAAATAAATCATAAAGAAAACATAGGTTTAAAAAGGAAAAAAATGAAAATACATTAAAAGGTAAAAGTAAATATAATAAAAAGTACTATAATATTTAAAAAAAACTATATAATATTGTAAATTTAAAATCACTATTCATGTTCCTTCATAGACAATATATACTAGGTTTGTTTACGTCACGCGTTGCAGCGAAACAAAGCAAATGATAATGTTAAACAAACGTTATTTGAAAATGAAGCATGTTGTTTAGTAAAGCCAAATCGTCATAATTGGTTCAGATCATCATCGTCTCGTTGTAAAACGATACCAAATAAATACTCTATTGTGAATAAACTTCAATTTTAACAACACTTTATATTAAAATGTCCAGGGAAAAAACTAAGCAAAGCTACGTACTTAGGTTTTTAGAAAACAAATTAATAATGCAAGTTATTAAAAAAATTAATTAATTGACAAAGAAAATATCATTATAAAAAGAAAAAAAAAAGTATTAAAAACAAAAAGTAAACAACAAAGAGTATATGGTTTTAAAAAAGAAAAAAAGAGAAATATGTTAAAAGTTAAAGTAAACTAGTTGAAGAGCCCGCCGCGTTGCGGCTATGACTAAATGATTTCATACGAGAAGCTAGTATATATTTACATGAAGAAGTGTAGTCTGTTTTAAACCGCTCGGTACATCCGGTGAAACCGCCCGATACACCCGGTTAAACCGTTTCCGGGTCCAATTCGGTACGGTATAAAAACCGGATTTTAAAACATTGATAGAAATACAATTGTTTTTCACGCCGGTTCATTGTGAATGTTTTTTCCTTTGGTATGTTGAGAGCTTTGAAAGTTGAGACATCCCATTTAGCCACACATGTTTTGAAAACTCTATATAACAATACTAAATAATAAGTTAAACATATATAATTTTTTTATCGATCAGTTATATTTATTAGTCTTTTACATGAAGTTTCAGCGTAATTTAATCGATCACTTATATTCTTTAGTATTTTAAATAGTTCTTCGTTTATTGTTTGATTTGAATCATTTACGTTTGTGAATGTAAAAAAATATGTTGATATGTTTATTTCTTTTAACATTGCAATATAACGTTCTTCTTATTTTAAACGGGTGTATTCAAAATGAACTTTATTTTTGCATAATAAACTATATGAGTACTGATATTGTTACGATATCTCACAAAACCATATCGAACCAAATCGGTATCGACGTTTCGATAAGTATTCGATGGTCATCGATAGATAAAAATACGTATAAATATTATTTTGTGCATATGACGATTTTATTTTTTAAGTTTTCTCTTGTTGTTGCCATAGCGAGTGTCGATATTATAACGAACCGACCCGGTACCGACCAAGTTCCCGCTGTGTAATGCGGACAACTAATGCAGCTGATAGTACACTTGCGCGTTCAGGTCGTTTACAGGAAGCGAAAAATGTAATTAGAACCATGCCTGTTAACGTGAAGGCTGATTCTATTATATGGAAAACGTTATTATCCGCTTGTAGAATATACGAAAACGCTGACATTGCGAAAAGAATCGCGGAAGAAGTCATACGGGTGGACCCGCGTGACTCAGCATCATACGTTTTACTATCGAACATACAAGCGTTTGCTGAAAATGGCATAATGATGTGTCGGATTTCCGAAGGGCGATGAGAGAATTGAGAGTGAAAAAGGAACCGGGTGTAATCTGGTTTGAGATGAAGAACGAAGTTCATCAATTTTGTATGAGCGATAAATCGCATCCGGATTCGGAAAAGATTAAACTTTACTTAAAAGATATGACGGGCGAGCGAGATGAAGTTGTTGGGTTATAAGCTGGATTATGGATCCATTTTGCATGATATGGATCTTGAGGAGAAGGAAGATGATTTGGGTCAACATAGTGGTACTACATATACTGCAGGCAGTACAACACATAATGCACAACAATGTTTTAAATTAATAATATACTAGATAAGAGGTCCGCCGCGTTGCGGCTAGGGCATACAAATTGAGCCCATCATAAATGATGTCTTCACGGTCCTTTCCAAATCAACCAAGTTTAAACTCAAAACAATGCAGGCTTCAATCCTATACCTCCTTGTTTATTTTCTTTTGTTTAAGGAGCAAAAACTATCATAAACGGAGCCGACATTACAACAATAAAATCTTCAAGGACCTTTAACTAAATACCAACTCAAGCAGCCAAAAAAAATACAAATTCGGCTGTCTCCCGCACGTTGCGATGGAAGACCCATTACTTCATGTCAATATATAACTCTTTACAAGTGCTCTGCCACTACGTCCAACTTTTACTATATCAAAATTCTTTAGTTTCAACTCCCCCTACAGTAGAAGATGTTAGAATATGGGGTATGGGGCGGGGGTTGGGACGTGGGTTGGGTACAAACGCCCACGTCACTACCCCAGGTGGGCTTGGGTTTCGACGTGGCCCCTTGGGCGGGGGTTTCAGCCCGGGCGTTGGGCGGGGCTACGAACATGATATGGCGGAACCTCGTTGGCCAAGAGCACTAGCCCTTTGAAATTGGCTTTTTTTCCACGCCACCCCAACCACGCCCCACCATACCCCTTTGAAATTGGCTTTTGATCTTGGGTGCCCCATACTCTACGTGTCGCACCATGCCCCAACCCACGCCCCACCATACCCCACGGTCTTACAATGCATTCATTTCTAGAAGTAATTGAATAAAAAATAACCAGCTTTGACTCGATTTCTAGTTAGGCGACCACCTCTTCATTAGCCGGAAAAAACCTTTACTCCTACAGTTTAAAAAAAAATCTTTAGAATAACCAACTTTAAACTGAACCAACCCGACTGGGTATACAACTATGAAAACAAACTATTAAGAAGCTACATTTCAAACATGCTAGACATATAGCCTAATAAAAAATATATTCACATGTATCTTATACAAAGCATAAGAGCAAACCTGGAGAGGAAGGACTATAGCAAGCAAGATCAACAACAAAGAGAAACAAATGGAACCAAAGCTGCACCATAGACATAATTAGTAATGCACGTTTCTGTACAAAAAATGATATAAATAATGGCAGCCTTTGGAAAAAAAAAACCTCTGAATATAAGCATAATTATGAATAGGATTGAGTCTATAATTCATTAGCTAAAACAAACTCTAATAATTATCTAAATTCCCAAATAATAGATGACTTGTAGTTCTACAAGAAAAAATAAACAACAGAATCAACAATCAAGCATCATACATAATTAAGGCAAACACCATCAACGACCTAGACACAATAACAAAGACTTCAACAACAACCACATAGGTAATAGTGTAATACTGAACAGATGGACTCAACAACACATTAAACATACAGTCTACATAAGCCCCCAAAACAAGCATATAACCTTTCGACAAAAAGATGTAGCAAATGAGACTAAATCTAAGCATATGCATACTTTGTAGGCCAAGCGAGCTTCTATAACTGATATAGCTCAGATTAACGAAACGTGGACTTTGTAAAATAAACTTGGTGGACGATACTCACCAGAACTAAGACAGCAGAATGCCCATTTTGAATAGCAATAAATCGTACCAAGAAACGCTAGAACATGAGAAAATGAAGATTAAACAAAAACACAACAAAGCAAACATCAGTCAATTAATAAGTTGAGCAACAAATCTGAGTTGTTGCTTCCCCCACTGTTAGTTGAAATCATCGTGCCAGAAGAACATAAGTTCTCTTCAATTAAAGAGTCAAGTGGTCCATCACATGTTACACAACAGCAATAGTATAGGCTCAGACATGTTGAAGAAACAAAAATTACTCGCGTTGGCTGCACACTAAGAGGTTAAAGACTTCAATTGCCACGCCAATAAACACTAAAATATCAGTTTCTTTAAACTAAAACACATCATCATAGCCCAGAAGTAGATACAATATTGATATTACATGACAACTACCAAAAAAAGTGTTATCGAGATGTGAATGTGTTTGTGCATTGGAACCTTGAAAGCTCGGATATGTAATCGAGGGATGAACACATGTAAGAACGGGTTACGCCATCAGTGCAAACACACAGTTGCAAAGTGAGCACTATGCCATCTGGATGTTGCCTCACCAACATGCTACCCGGATGCTCGATGTACCCTAAAAATACAACGATCATCACAACTATAGAACAAATCATAAAGTCTAAAATTGTCGGTTAAAAAGAAGCAACTATAAAAACCCAAACCCATGGTTAAGTAAAAAAGGTGTAAGAAAACGTGTGCTCTGCTTCACACGCACAAGGGACACACGTTAAAACCTAGCCATGACTTTCCATATACAAAACTTTTAGCGGTGGGTACAACCACTAATGCAGCCCAATGTGGCTAATTGATAATGTTAAAATACATACCTAAAACACAAACCCTTGTTTATCAAAACAACCTTAAAAAGCTCAGATATGTAATTGAGGGATGAACACATATGACACCCTGGTAACATGGCTGCAAACACACAGTTGCAGAGTGAAACTATGCCATCTGGATCTTGCCCTGCCAAGATGCTACCTGGATCTTCGATTTCCCCTCAAATTACAACGATCATCACAACTTTAAAGCATTCCATCAAGCACCTCATATACAGAGTTTCTTAGCCAACTACAGAGGCTCAAGCAACCATCATAGCCTTTCATCTTAGCTTACGCATCATAGCTCGACATTTTCAAATCAGATTGGCTAGAGAAAACAAAACCCGGTGTACACATTTGGTACAAATCACATCTTCATATGGATTAAGATAAACCCCTGGCTCTGTCTCAGATGGTTCATAAATGAACAATACCTAAGTTCATCATCATAAAATAATATCTGCATATGACATAGAATCATGAAATCAAACATCTACCAGCATCGAATCAAACAAAGCATTTTAGATCGAAACGAAACGCAAATTAACGAATAGGGTATCTACGCGAGTTTAATGAAGATGTAGAAGCAGCACAAACAACGGCAACACCATTTGAAACACTTGCAATACAAGTAACGAAGAGGGTATCTACGCGAGTTTGATGAAGATGTTGCAGATGCAGATGTATCCATTCGTCAGAGAAGATGATCGGAACGGTGAAGGTTAATCGGAGTTGTGATAGCGTGAATAAACCTAGGGTTTGAAAAGTGTGTGAGAAGGAATCGATTGCACAATGAATTCTGGCTTCAGAACCACCATTGTAGAAGTCGTACGGGACCGTCCGGCCGGCCGACCACAATCTCTTCTCTCTCTGAAGAAAGTGAAAACCCTAAACCATGGTAAAGTAAAAAGGTGGGAAGCTTCTGGTTCACACATGTGAGTACAAGCTGACAGAGCCTTACCAATTACTTTTCAATAAACAAAACTTTAAGCAGTGAGTACAACCATTAATGCAGCCCAATGTTACAAATTAGAGTTATATATAATAAATATAATAATAAAGTATTGTGGTATTAAAATAATAAAATAGTAAAAAACTATATATTATTATAAAATTAAAATCACTATTCATCATCTTTATCCCGTAAAACGATAATAAATATATACTATATTCTGAATAAAACTTCATTTTTAACAACACTTTATATCAGAATGTCCGGGGGGGGGGGGGGGGGGATAAGCACAGTTACGTACTTAAATTGTTAGAAAACAAATTAACAAATGCAAGTTATTCAATAAAATTAAATTAATTGATAAAGGAAATATGACTATAAAAAAATAATAGTTATAAAAAACAAAAAGTAAATGACAAAGGGTATATGGTTTTAAAAAAGGAAAAAACTATGTTAAAAGTTAAAGTAAATATAAAAATAAAGTATTATAATACTAAAATATAAAAAACTATATATTATTATAAAATTAAAATCAATATTCATCATCCTTTATCAACAATATATATAGTGTGATTCCCCCACACTATGCGGTGGGAGCTCAGTCGGTAACTATTTGGTTTGCTACAGTGTCACAAAAAATATGTTAAAAGTTAAAGTAAATATAAAAATAAAGTATTATAATACTAAAATATAAAAAACTATATATTATTATAAAATTAAAATCAATATTCATCATCCTTTATCAACAATATATATAGTGTGATTCCCCCACACTATGCGGTGGGAGCTCAGTCGGTAACTATTTGGTTTGCTACAGTGTCACACCCCAAAATACCACGCGTGGAACCCACTGCGAGGTGTGTGACGTACCAGGATATAGCCACTAATCACTTTGAACTAATAGTAATATAATAAACTCGAAATCTCATTCAACGTGAAAAGTGTAGTTCAAAACATTTGTTTAAAACGAAATACGTTCAGCGAAAGCATTTGAAATTGTTCTAATTAAAATACCACGCGTGGAACCCACTGCGAGGTGTGTGACATACCAGGATATAGCCACTAATCACTTTGAACTAATAGTAATATAATAAACTCGAAATCTCATTCAACGTGAAAAGTGTAGTTCAAAACATTTGTTTAAAACGAAATACGTTCAGCGAAAGCATTTGAAATTGTTCTAATTATATGAGAGCAAGTTGTTCACAAAACATGGCATAACATCGGATATGTTAATAACGGCACGACCCCATGACATCCACAACTCCTCCGATTGCAAGCTCCGTTTCATGAAGTCATCTAACGACCTGCAAGCATGCAGAAAAAGTGTATCAATATAAAGCTAGAGAGTTCACAGTTTTGTTTAACGCAAAGTTGGTAAATGTTTAGTTTAAAGACATGCTAATAATAAACTCGATACCGAAGTGACGTTATGTTTGTTTGCCCTCATCAATGCCTATCAACATTGGCCATGTGTTTAAGGTTATTAGATCACGTCTGTCCTCCCCGATACGGTGTGAGGTTTGTCAAGCCTAATAGCGCTATCAACTAATACCCCGTTGCCTCCCCGGCAACTAGTTCGGTAGTAAGTATGGACTTTCGTGATAGAGTTGAGTTTATTAACTAACATCGAAATTAAACCCAAGTAATAAAAGTATTCCTCCCTGGAATATTAGTTTGTTTGTTTGTTTGTCCCTCCCCGGGACGCATGCTTGTGAAAGAGTAGTGAACTCACCTTAGTTTGCTTGGTATTTGATTACGTACTTCTACGTGTTAAATGTTAGGTCTGTTACTCGCGACCTAATGTATGGTAAATGTTAATATACGCACGTAGGGTCATGCAATATCCTAATGTCCAAATAACCACGTGTTCCACGTGATCAAGTTTACATGTTTAACACACAGTAACGAACAGTAACATATGGTGGGTTCTTCTTTGGTTGGTGACATATGAACTCAGGTAATTACAATCTGTAATGTTTTATTGATATATCACACATCAAACATTATAAAACTCTGAACAATTGATAAGCATTGTTTAACAATAATTCGAAATACATATAAGTACATGTAGATTAGATAACCGAGACTTATTAACTCGAATCATAGTCTCATTGCCAAATTCGTACCTATCAGATGTGTTAAGTTATTATAAACCAACCTCAGACTCATGCTATAAACCAAACTCTGAATATGTATGTGTGTGTGGACTTAACCACAACTCGGAACCCATCATTCTCTTAAACCCAGATTCCCATTGTTCTACAATAAACCCTGAATATCAATACCCTTAAACCCGGATACCCATGAGGGTTTATGTAAACTCAGACCTTCACTAATATCTAATCAACAAACTCTGAAATTATGTAAACTTGGAAGTATCATGATCAAACTCGGACCATAATTAAAACGTGAAACCCTGACTCCTTTCCTAAATTTGGACAAAGAGGGAGAAACTCGGACCCTATGTAGTTTAGCAAGTCCTGATCCTTACCACCTTGTAAACTCGGACCACTATACCCTCTTTAATCTCGGACTACATGAATTTCATTAAACCCGGACCCCATGTATAAAAATAAACTCTGATTGTGTATACTCGGAACCCCAATCTCTCAAACTCGTACCTAGACAATAATTAAACTCAATATAACCAAAATATAAGGACTTAATAAAAACCTGATCTTTTAATTGGTAAACCCTAACTAGTATATCAGAACTTAACAAACCCTGATCTTTAAAACAATACAAGTCCTGACATGAGTAAACTCGGACTTTGTGACTTCACAAAGCCTGACTGTTAACTCCGGACAAACAACACAAAATTAACAAAACCAAAAATGCAGTTTTCAATACAACAGTTACCATCAGTACGGTCAAAACCCTAATCTAACACATGAATTAAGCAACGGTTTAATAATTCTAGCTTACCAATTGAGTCCTAATACCAGGCAAACGATTATACAATCATTCTCAAACTATAGCACATTCAATCAGGATGATTAACTAAACACAGAACCACATGTTTGGACCTCTAGGGTTTGCATGAAATCAAAGAGCAAAGACATCAACGTACAATCATAAACCACTTACCTTAGATTGATTCTTGATGGATTGGAAGATCAAGTCTGATGATTTGTGTGATGTGCAGCCAGAATGATTAGAGAGTAATTAGAGAAGAAATGATTTGCAACTGTCGTATAATGATTTGTGAGAGAGGGTTTAGGGTTAGGAGTAGTTTAGTAAAATTTCACAAATACTGTAGACACCCCTAACTATACAACTTTCACACCAAGGCACCTAATTCATGCAATTCACATTTAAAACACATAATTCACATTAATCATGTAAACTGTCCGTTTGTAATTATTTGTATTAGTCACCAACGTTTGAGAGTTATCGCATGTGTGTTCGGGTAATTCCCCGAATTACCAACGCAGACTCATTTAACTAACCTTAGTTAAATGCAGTGCTATGAATGTATGATTAAATTAACTGTGGTTAGGTTTATGTAATAACCTGAAGTTGCAGGTTGTCACATACAGTACCAACACTCGCTATAGCAAGCGATATAGAAAGCCTAAAAAATATATTCGTGATATATCTACGATCATTTGTAGAGTAATTATGATACTCTACAAGATCAAAATTACCCTGCAAGAATATTTTACAAAATTACCCTATAAGATCAAAATTACCCCACAAGAACATTTTACAAAATTACTATACAAGATCAAAATTACCCTACAAAAACATTTGTAGAGTAATTTTGATACTTACTCTACGAATAAATAATTACCAAAAATGTCATCGTGTTTTTTTTTACCTTTTCACCATATTCGTACGTTTTGTATGATAAGGGTATTTATTATTTGATCTTTTATCTTAATATATAAAAGTAGTTGATTATGTTATGAGAACTTAATAAATAATTTTGATAAGATAATAAAAATAATCAAAATCAGCTTGCAATAAATTAGATAATTTTGTAAAGATATGTAATAATGGGATTTCCATTACATAAACCAACGACGAATAGTATAAATTAGAACGATTACATTAATCATATTCCTTTTATTTTTATATTTTTTCTATTAACTACATGATAATAATGATAATAGATATTTCAATTACTTCAATATATTACCAATTTTATTGCAGATTTTCATTTTTTTTGGAACACAAGAGATTGAGTTATTTATACATTAAAGTTTCATTTTTTGTAGGAACACAAAAGATTGAGTTATTTATTCATTAAAGTTAAATTTAACAAACAACTAGTGATATTTCCCTGCGCTTTGCGGCGGGAATTTGGTTGGTATCAGTTTGGCTCATTACGATACCGATACTCGCTATTGTAATTAAAAGAGAAAACATTACATCGATCAGAAACAATTAAAAAGAATATCGATACAGGTACTGATGTTCAGTTGCATCAGTTTGATTCGGTTCGATTCGATTCGTTTGTGTTCTATAAATTGACACCTAACGCTTTCGATACCCATATTTATTTTATTGTGTTCTCTTTCAATAAACTGACACTATATCATGGTATCTGTATTTATTTTTATGCTTTCCGGATTCATTTTTTTTCATTTTATCCACTCTGTCTACAATGGTACAACTACCGTGACTCTCAACCGATTGATAGCGTTTGAACATCGGTGTTGGTACCGGTGTTCGTTTTTATCAGTTTTGATCGATGTAAAAGATATGTTAATTTCTATACCGAATGCGTATATCATACTGGTACCGTAATAAACTGAATCGATATATGTCCAGTAAAAATCAATTAACTAATAAAACAATCAAATTTATAAACAATATTTTAAGAATCTTTTATTACTGTTCATAAAGACTTGCTTTTAATATGTCTTAACTAATAAAACAATCAAATTTATAAACAATATTTTAAAAATCTTTTATTACTGTTCATGACGACTTCTTTTTAACATGTATGTATAATATGTATGTATAATGTATAATGCCTAAAACAAAGTAAATTTGACCACATACATGAATTCAACTGTGAATAAGATAATAATTTACACGATGTACTTTGAATTTATCACACAATGTTTTCCAAGATTTAATCCATGTTTTGTTTTTATTGTTTGTAGCAACTACATACATTATACATATAAATATTATTTTCTAACAATTACTACATTTCACTTAGTCAATTATATATATAAATGTAAAAATGAATTTGTACACAATTAACTCTAAATCAATATAATAGTATAAGATAGTATCATTAACACTACAAAAAGTAAAAATATAGACTTTATTTTATTTGTTCTAAAAGATTCATGGTAACTATTATATGAGATTTGTTTTACACTTACATATATATAAATGTAAAAATGAATTTGTACATAATTAACTCTAAATCAATATAATAGTATCAGATGGTATCATTAACACTACAAAAAGTAAAAATATAGACTTTATTTTATTTCTCCTAAAAGATTCATGGTAACTATTATATGAGATTTGTTTTACACTTACATATTTGACTAATTGGGTTGGGTCAAATGCAATGATTCTATGAAAGGGGATCTATTTTCATAGTGAGAGTGTTGTTAGAATTTCATTTTTGTGTGAAAATCATGAAAAAAATCTCAAATTTAAAATTGGAAAAAAAAAAATTGAAAGATGATTTACTACATGTTTTTATAATCACCCCTAAAGATACAACAATGTTCCATTTCGTTCCTCTTTCCTTGCTTATATATAGGTCTTTCATTCACATCACTAACACACAATTCATCCTAGAGTCTCACTTGTTGGTTAAAAGGTTTTTAGGAGACAACTCCTTCCTTGATCGACTAATCCCAACAAGTGATAAAGTACCCTCTATGTATGTGTTTTATTTTGTATTTTGTAATACTTCTTTTAGATTTGTTTGTTAACTATAAATTTGAGTTTGAGTTTGAGCATACCATTATACGTATTTTTATTTCAACTTTGATGCAATGATTGACTATAGTCAATCGCTTTTTTAACTGTATTGAAATTGCATAAGTTAACTATAAAAGTTGACTACATTTTTTTTTGTTATAAAACACATAGAATAATTTATTATTTCACAAGCGATGTTAAGTTTTTTCATTGAAATCGGAAAATAGAGAGAAATAAGAATTTAGAGTTCATTTTTCGAATCAAGTTACGGGTTGTTGAGTTTCAAACTCAACCAGTTCTAAAATTCAAATAAGAAATACTCGACATAAAACTCTAACCCTCTCCGGTCTCGTTGCTACATTTTACGTTTTTTTTCTCTTAATTTGGTTCGTTCGAACTAATATGAATCGAGTTTGTTTTGAAATCTAAATTGTATTCATTCCAAATTCTTGAATCAGAAAAACATATTTGGTTAACCTAAGGAACCCAAAATCCGATTCGATAAACACCCGACTTATTACTTTTTGTTGTTAAATTGAATACCCCATGATAAAAAAAAATGAGGTTTAATTATAATATGTTTGGAACTAGTTGCGGATAGATTTGAAATGATATATATACACACATATGTATATACACATATATGTAGCGGATATATTTGAAATGATATATATATATACACATGTATATACACATATATGTATAATTGTTTTCGTTCTATAACTGAAAAGGAAATACTATTAAGTCTGAGTTATTTATTATAAAATCTTCAAAAACATAAATTCTTTGAAAATATTATATATAACTGAAAAGGAAATACAATGAAGTCTGAGTTATTTATTATAAAATATTTAAAAACACAAAATCTTTTAAAAGATTATAAGATTTAGCTATAGTTATTCTAGGAAAAAAAAAAAGTAAAAACATGTATTACATGTCCTTTTATTATCCAGATTCTTTGATTTATTTAATAATCTTTATTAGTGATTAGTAGTGTTGTGAATAAATAACAATATATAATAGGGGTTGATGTTTGCTGTCGTATTCTATTGTGAAGCTTTTATTGTTGTTATTGTTGATTTTAAATGCATATTTTTACTGAATTTCATATATGATTTTGCAGACATAAACCCAAAATGGAAGGAAATGGTAATCAAAGGGCCAGGGAAGAAGTACTTGCAACCACATCCGATGAAAACGAGAATTGTGAAGTCGCATCTAGTGACGAACAAGAAATCAATCCTGGCAGTTCATCTTCGAGTTCACGACAATATAGTCGTTATACACAAGAGCAAATTGAAGAACTCGAAAAGTAATACTCACTTTTCCTTTCAATTAGTGATGATATTCCGAGTTCATCCACGTATGCATACTTCTTTTAGTTTATTTTGTTTTGTTTTGTGTAATAGATTCTTCAACAAAAACTCTCACCCTACTGAGAAAGAAAGGTTTGAAATTGCAAATAAACTCAACATCACTATCAAAAAGGTCAAATTTTGGTTCCAGAATAAAAGAACTCAATTGAAGGTAATGTTTGATAATATTTTTATTTATGTAGTAAAATTCCATGGTAAAACATGTTTAAGAAATATACAAACATATAGACCTTATAATTAATGCATAACATAACTTGAATTTCCCCCCTTAATTATAATAATTATTTGGTATTAAAAATCATAAGAGTAACTACATTTGTGTAGACTCAAACGGAGCGACATGAGCATACGATTCTAAAGCAAGAAAACGAGCAACTAAGGCTTGAGAATTCAGCATTGATAGAAGCCCTAAAGAACGCACTTTGCAGCAAATGTGGTGGTCAAGCAACAATACCGGACGGGTCCATTCGCAAACACAAAGTCGTGATAGAGAACGCATGGTTGAAAGAGGAGCTTAGCCGCATAACTAGTTTCGCAAGTCAAAATTTTGTCATGCCATTGCCAAACAAAGTGACAATTCCTATAGACACTTTAAACCCAAACGTGATTCGATCACATATGGGTTTCGACATACCCTCTCAAAGAAATGGATATCTTGTGCAAGTATCAAAAGCCATGGAAGTGCTCTTAAAGCTTGGGATTACCAATGCTCCACTATGGAATAAAAACAAGGAAGGTGGAGGAGAAACCCTTAATTTTGTTGAATATGTAAGGGCTTTTCCTTCTTGTCTTGGAACAAAACCACCTGGATTCGTATCCGATGCTACACGGGCTAGCAGCGTGGTACCGATGACTAGTTCAACCCTTGTAGAAGCATTACTCAACGCGGTAACTTATCTTTTTTGTTCTTGTTAGTTTCATAGAAAACCAAAGATTATATACTTATAAAAAAATAAACATGATTGTATAGGATCAATGGAGAGAAATGTTTATGGGCATAGTCGGCAGTTGTACTACAATGGAAGTGATTTCCAATGGTATAGGAGGTTCAAGAAATGGTGCTCTCCAACTTGTAAGCCTTCTTAGACTTTTATTTTTATTTTTTATCTTTAGTTATATTAATTTTAATTTATTTATTTTTTTGCTAAAAGATCAAAATTTGATGTAGATGAAAGCCGAAATTCAATTCATTTCGCCTTTAGTGCCGGTTCGAGTTATGGAATTTATTCGATACGCCAAACAACAAGCTGAGGGGCTATGGATTGTCGTTGATTTGTCCGTTGATTCCGGAATTGAAGGACACATGACAAAAAGGTGTCCTTCCGGTTGTATCCTACATGATATGCCAAATGGTTTCTCCATGGTATAGTATATATATAATATGCATATAATAATTTGTGTCTATGTTTTTGTATTGCATAATTATGTATAAACTATGATATAATTTGTAATGAATATGTGTAGGTTACGTGGATCGAACATACCGAATACAACGAGCAATCGGTCTCCCAGCAGTATCGTCAGTTAATCAGCTTGGGTGTGGGCTTCGGTGCACAAAGATGGATTAGTGCACTTTTGCGGCATTGCGAGAGCATAAGAGCCATCACGTCACCCACTCTCAACCACCACTTGCTTCAAGATACAAAAAGAAGCTTAATAGGCCTAGCACAACGTATGACGAGTATCTATTGTGGTGGAGTCTGTTTGACTGATGGTCAACGATGGGATTTGGTTGCGGATCATGCACCGGGAAGACCAAGGATCATGGCACGCAATTTCATAAGTGGTTTCAGTGAACCAATGGGAATAGTCACTAGTGCAACCTATTCAGCCTGGATGCCAGCAAATCACCACCACTTGTTTAATATGTTGATAACAAAAGACAGGTGTATTTGGGATGTGATATACCATAGGGTTGCTGCTAGAAACGTGACTCGTTTACCGTTGGACCAAGATGAAACAAGTCCTAACTGCATCTCCATTTTAAATTCCAATATTGTAAGTTTACAAACTTACTTTTGTTGGACCAGTTCTGTTTAAACATATAGGAAAACATTAAAGCATACCTTTGATTGCATCAGCACAGGCTAGCAGAGAATCCAGATGGAGACGCAGCAATAAGGTTTGACATGATTGTCATCTTGGTCTGGTTCCTCCTTAGGGTGCTAACTGATGATGGTGGCTAAGAAACCGAATAGGGGATTCGGTTATGGGAGAGGAGGTCGAATGTGATGTTATGACTAATGGGGTGTGTCTAATTGTGTAACTGAGTAACCCCTTAACCTCCACATAATTCTCCTTATATAAGCACCCAGGAGGAAACCTAATTAGTTAATAAGGGTAATATGGTCCATCAACAATTACCAACTAATTATTAATAGGTTGTTATATATTTTGATCCATATAATGTAAATGATTATAATGGCTACTAGATTAAATATTAAATCATAATATATTTAATCTTACAACTTTTTTGTATTTATATGTACTAGTCTTAATAATCAAATGTTTGTTTTCTAACTTTATTGTTTTTTTCACGTGTAAAGGAAATGCCAACCGAAGACGATCAGGTTATGGTGTTGCAGGAGACAACAAGTGATATGACAGGATCACTCATTGTCTATGCAACTGTGGATTTCCCAACAGTATATGTGGTGATGAACGGCGAGGACATTTCTTCTGTGGCTCTCTTGCCATCTGGGTTATGTATCGTCCCAGGTTATGGTGAAGATGGGGCAAATGGTGAGCGTGGATCAATGGTGACTGTGGGGTTCCAACTATTGCACCCCGATATAGCTACCTCAAACCTGATCACAATGGAAACCATCATCACGATAAATGATCTAGTGGCACGAGCAGTTCAAGGAATCAAAGAAATTGTTCGATCGAGTCAACAATAACTAGGGGTAGATGAGTAGTTGAACCATGTATATATTAGGGTCTAGTGTAACGATTTGCACCTCATGGATGGGTCAAGGAGTGCATAATTCGAGTATTTGATTATTGTCTTAACTTGCTATTTTCGGGTAGTTTTGTTATGTTATATTAGGATTTCTTTCAATAGGATTGACTTTGATATAATATCATATACCCATGTATTAGTTGTCTTGGTTTTGTGTAAAAGAGAGAAATTCTATCAAACATTATATATATTATTGTTAAATTTATTACAATTTTTATTTTATATTGTTATTTGTGAGTTTTAGGTGTGTTTTATGGTTGAAATTTTAGTATTTTATATTTTTTACAGTTATTAGGATATTTAGACTTCGTAGGCGAATCTCACCTGAGAATAAATTCTCCAACATCTTATTATACACGAAGTACAGTAACACTTACTATTTCGGATATTTGAGTTGTTAAGAAACGATTACTTTTATTTTCAAAATAATATATTGCTGTTGAATCAAATTCTTATGAAACGAATACTTTTATTTTCAAAATAATATACTATTGTTAAATCAAATTCTTATATAACTTAAACATAAAAGTTGGTCCACTTTTCATGTTTACCCTCTCTTGCTTTTCTACCTTGATTCTTCAAGTTTCACTTTTTGTTTGCTTTGATCTTTGTCTATTCTTTATACCTTTTCTAGCCTTATCTTAGTCTCCTCCTGCTTATTTTTTATTAGCAATTTTGTTTGATTTTTGTTTACTTCATGTCAACAACTTAAGTTTCACAAAACTATAAAAGTAAATAATAAATAATTTGAGTACATTGTAAAATAATTTTTAACTAGTTTTCTTATATCATGCGTTGCGGTGAAACCGAGCAAATGATTATGTAAAATAAACGTGATTTGAAAATAAAGCATGTTGTTTAAAAGTCAAACCATTAGAACGATTTAGTTTCTCATCGTACCGTTTTATAATACCAAATGAATACTTTATTTAAGTACAACTTTGTTTTTAACAAAACTTATAACAGAATATCAGGGAAAGAAATCACGCACAACCACGTACTTCAGTTTTTAGAAAAAATGTATAAACATAAATTATTAAAGAAGTATCAAATTAATCTAATCGATAAATTAATATATGTTAAAAAAAGAAAAACAATTATTAGAAAAGGGTAAAGGAAATATATGTTTTAAAAATAAGGAAAATATGTTGTTAAAAGTAAATATAATAATAAATTATTATAATATATTAAATAATAAAATAATAAAAAACTATATATTTTTATAAAAATAAAGTTACTATTCATCATCACTCATCAACAATACATATATAACTATTGCCGTGGACCCGCGTTTTGCGGCGGATCCTTAACACGTATTTAGATAAACCATATGGATCATCCAAATACAATGTGTTTGGAAAACTTGAAAAATAAATTACCAATAGTTTAAAATTAGTATGTAACCAAACCAGTTAAAGTATGTATTGTATTAAAAATGATATTACAAAAACTAATTAGAAGAATGTCTGTTTTTTGTTATATATGATCCTGAGTGGTATGTTGGAAAATAATATAATATGTCAACAGTAAATATATAAATAAGGGTTAAGTTTCCGTACAAATAACTTTAACGTACTAAACGTACGAATAGCATGAAAAAGGCAAAAAACATGGTGACATTTTTCGTAATTATTTGCTCGTATGGTAATTATCAAAATTACTCTACAAATGATCCTGTAGAGTAATTTTGATCTTGTAGAATAATTTTGTAAAATATTCTTGTAGAGTAATTTTGATCAAAAAACTAAGACCTCACCAAAAAAACCCTAAAAAAACCCTACCCCCCACCCCCAAAAACCTAACCCCCCCACCCCCAAAAACCTAAAAAAGACCTAACCCCCACCCCACCCCACCCAAACTAAATGCTAAAAAAATAAACCATAAAGCTAAACCCGATAATTAAATGCTAATTTTTTTTTACTAAATTACTCTACAGGATCATTTTACTAAATTACTCTACAAGATCAAAATTACTCTACAGGATCATTTGTAGAGTAATTTTGAATTGTGTGTTGTTTGATGAATTTGCAGAGTAATTTTGATTCACTTGCATAGTAATTTTGATGCAGAGTAATTTTGATACACTTGTAGAGTAATTTTGATAATTACCCTACAAGATCTAAATTACTCTAATAATTTGTTAAAGTTTCTCTGTACTCGCAATTTTTACTATTCAATTTTACTTTCATCTTATTTGTACACATTTTATTTCAATCCATCATAAAAATTAAAAGGTCTCATGGAGCAAAATGTGCATTTTAATATTTATTTATATGAAAAAACATCAAATATAAATAATTTTAACGTACAACGTACGAACTGAAGGTTTTGCTGAAAAAACACGGTGACATTTTCGTAATTATTAGTAATTATCAAAATTACTCTAACAGGATCATTTGTAGAGTAATTTTGATAATTATTAATAATTACGAAAATGTCACCGCGTTTTTTCAGCAAAACCTTAGTTTGTACGTTTTGTATGTTAAAGTTATTTGTATTTGATCTTTTGTCATTTAAATAAATATTAAAATGCACACTTTGCTCCATGAGACCTTTTTCCTTTTAATGACAGACTAGTTGAATTCCCCCGCGCTACGCGGTGGGAACTTGTTTATATCAGTTCGTTCGTTACGGTACTGACACTCGTTATAACAATCTAAAAACGCAAAAAAAAAATAAAGTTTTGATATTCTCAAAAGGATATCGGCACGTGTTTTACATCGATCAAAAACCATAAAAATCAATACTAGTACCAGGTTGATAATTTTGATACCGATACGATGTTCATCGAACCCAAAACTTAAAAGGAGTAAAAGCACAAATCGAATAACTTACCTATTATGGCGGTACAATACCGCTTTCGTAGTTCGGTTCAGTATGGTAGCAGTTGTCGAAAAATTCTTATTTTTTAATACATGTTTTAAATATAGTTTATGTCGTAATGTGAAAAAAATTAAACATAATTGTAAATATAAATTTTTCGAAACAATTAACCAATGTATGTTATCAAACAAAAGTTAAATCAAATAATAAATGGCATATTATTACAAAAACCTCTTCGCAGCCATGTTTCATTTTTAATAAACATAACTTTTTTAATGGGTAATAAAATGTTGGTTAAAGTTAACTCTCCTAGATTATTGTAGAGTTCGATGAGATGGTTACAATGCCACTTACATGAGGTCAATTGAAGTCCGTTTGATATCCTTTTTGTAACGTCTTATTTTTAAGAGAGTTTGTATTTAATCTAACCCATAAAATATTTATCCATTGTGAGTAATATTAAGTATGTGAGTAGAATAATATACTAATGAGTTTTATTAACATGTAAGAAAAAATTGTCATAAAATAAACCCGAAAATATATTGCTTGATATCATTAACATTAATCACAATCAAATTGGTTTTGTGGATTTAGCTTTCTTTTTCTCATCTTATTAGGTTATGTACGATCAAAATCAAACACTATTCATTAGCTCTTTGTATTCATATCTATCTCTTATACTAAAGCAAAATAGTGTTGACCAGTTGACCATGATGTGGCAATGGTCTTTGATCAGATAATTAGTGTTTGAGCGGCAAATGCTTTATATGGAAACCACTCAATTCTCAATCAATCAGTTAGAAATCTTCTCCAATACGTCGTCTGTTCAATCAATCCTTAAAACCCTAATTTCAATCTCATATATCTTGGCATATATCTTGGAGTTAGTTTGAAGATCCATCCAATTCCTGCGATTTCATACTTCTTCAATTGTCTCAAACACAAAAACTATCTAGGTATGTTTTCTTGATCTTTCATGATGTAATTCAGATGATCGAGTGTGATGTAGGGTTATATGATGAGTATTGGCGACGATGGCTATGGTGCTTTGAAGGTATGCGATTGGAAGAAAAAGAGTGGTCGTATGGTTGATTGAGGTAAGATTATAATTTTTTTGATTCCTTAATTTTGATTGTATGGTTTATTTACATCGGCCACCCGCTTCTTTTCCCTTTTTCTTTCATCCCCTTCACATTAACAAACCTTAATAGTCATCTAGGGTATCTATGGCCACCAGAGCCTTTGCCACAATCTTCTTTTGTAAATCCCTGTATTGCCCATTCATCTTCACTATTTTTATCTATTGTCTAACATCTTTTCATTCATAACGATTCAATTTTTTAGGGTTTTTATTGTGAAGAGGTTTTGATGATGAGGATATCAGATAGCCGAAGCCATGGGAGATGGACAATCTGAAATTGATTTCAATCCTTGCTAATCTTCTAAATCTTCTACTGGAAAGTAAGTGGCTTAATGCCTATTTATATATTCTTTTTCTATTAAACTTCAGTGGTGATTTAGACTCTTTCGTATTTTACCGGGTTGATTCAGGTCATGCTTATCCCTAATGGGTAATACGAAACAATTTAGGTACAAAAAGAACATGTCAAAGGACTCGAAGTGGTCGGTAGTCGGTTAATTTTGGTTTAGTTTTAATAAATAGAACTTGAATCCTGTTACATTATTATATTTTTCAAAGTTATTAAAAGTGTATAGGTCTCGCAATTGTATAATTACACACCAGTTATTCACAAGACATTTATAAGATCTTAGTATAATTACAGCCATAATTACACATCAGATATTCACAAGACATTTATAATTTATCGATGCAGATGGCAAAATGAGTTGATTAGTAGGTGCTCAGTGTAGTTTGAAATTTTTTGTCACTTTATTTCTCAGGTGACGCTACACGACTGCTTCGCCTCCATAGTATGTACCGACATGGCCACAAATTTTATAGCTCAGATGAAGGTCGTCTGCAGGTATCAAATTCTATACCATATGGCGTCTATAGAAATTGCAGTTTATGTTATGTGGATCTTGTATGATGTATGGTTAGATGAACTTATTGTATAGTTAACTGTTAAAGTGCTTGCAACGCAGCTGTGTGCTACCATTGATTTCATTTAAATATTAACAGATTGTTTCAGATGGTTATATAGCCTGTTATTTGGAGTATTCCCATATCTATAAATTGATGAAATCTATAATACAATTAAATATTGTGAATATGAAAGAGACAAACATTGATATCTACATCCATGGGTAGAGTAGGAGGACACCATATCCAAAACAAATGAGTATCAAAGGAGCTACAAAAGCGAATTAAGAAAACTGTGTTGATTTCAACCTGCTTACTAATGTGAATTGGGTTGTATTTAATGTTATCGTATTTCTATGGATGTATTCACCAGGTTTGGCATGTGAATGGCCAAGAGAAGGCTCTTCTTCCGGTCCCTGATGAATCTAGGTTTTATAGAGGAGAATGTTATATATGCTAGTATAGTTATCATGGAGAAGATCAAGAAGAATGCTCTATTGGGACATGATTTGGAAAGAAAAGTGTCAAGGTACCACTGAAATTATCTAATTGTCGCTATATCATAACTAGATATAAGAGCCATAGTAATTTATTAAATTGATGTTTACAGTTTTGCCATTGTTCTTTAGGAGCTTTTAACTGCTTTGACACAGTTTAATAATATGAATCCAAAACAAGTTGCATTTGTCATCTGTCAAAAGGTATTTTTGTTTAATCATTTATAGCTTCTTGCTGTTAGATGCATTTTTGTAATTGTGTGTGTATATATATATATGCATACAGAATGTTAGACCTCTGTTACCTGATTCATGTCCAATAGTGTTTCGCCAGCTCATACGACGATGTTGGTCAATCAAACCAGAAAAACGACCTCGGTTTGATGAATTTGTGAGGATTCTAGAGAGATACGCAACATATGTGGAAGAAAATCTTGATTTCTTGACAACATTTGAACGTGGTAATGGCAGTTTTTAAAATTGTGACTGTAGATGTGTCGGTCCCGATAAAACGACTTCAGGAATTAGTCATGGATTATACCGACTGTGAGCGTGATCTGTTTATTCCTTCATTACGAGGTATTCGAAATAGTGAAACCGAGCAATTATGAACTATGATATTATAATTCTGATTACAAATATTTGAGTTGTTATTGGTTTATTTTACTAATTTCCTTAAGGATTTAGATATCTAAAATAAGATTGTTTTGGAATTTGTATATCTCTTTGCATGGGTATGTTTGTTATCATTGTTGGAAGTTGATCATGGTAGGAGTGATGATATCGATAGTAACGGGCCTGCATCGGAGGAGAGGGTAAATGAGGCTGTGGCTGTGGCCGGGGAGGAGTCTCTAGCTTCGCCGACTTTTTTGGCTCAGTCGGTTCACTCTCAAGTGCAGTAGACGAGTTCGGTGGGCGGGCCGAGGCATGGGCTGAATTAGTTATAGATCCTTTAGATTTTGGAACCTAATTATTTCAGTTTCTTAAAGACTAAATTAGTTAACTCTAGGCCATTGATTTAATCAATCTTAATTAAGACAGGTGAATCTGAAGCTTTTTATTATTCGAGACCTTTAAATCGCATTCTTCGTTTGGCTACTATCTTTGATGTTGTAATTTGATAATTTTTTTATTCTTTTACTTTAATCAATCTGTAATATGTTATTTGCAATCTACAGAACCGAAGATTTCTTCCTCTTCAATCGCTATTGGAAGCAATTAGTGAAATTGATTGAGAGCAAAAACTAGGGTTATAGAATGAGGGGGGAAATTTATCGAATGGAGAAAGTGATATCAGGTAGATTGGTAAAGAGCAAGTGTTATCTTTCCACTCTTGGTGGCAGTTTGCCTTTCTAAACATCATCTTCAATCGCGATTCGAAACGACCTGGTAACTTTTTTAATCGATCTATAATGTATGCTCTAAACATAACTTTTTTTGGTGATCCATGTTTAATTTGAATATAAGGCTTACCTTTCCTATTACTGCTGGAGAGATTTGAATATGCGTTAATTGAGGTTTAGAATATATACATGAAACTAGGGTTTAGAATTGCAATTAGGGTTTTAATTATAAAAATATTACTGCTGAAAAGTAAAATGATGCAACATTCGTAGACAAGAAACTTGGTAAGACCATGTGTTTTATTTCCTATTATTTGGGTGAATTATCTGATCACTAAATATTTTTTAAAATTTTTTTATAGATAACTGAATCAGTTTAGATCAAAGTAGGTTTTTTTTTCAATTTTAAGTGGTTAAAAAATATTTATTTCAACCCGTTTATTTAAGAATTAGTCAATTCGGATTATGTTGTTTGCAGCGGGTCAAATTGGTAAATTCTTAAAAGATAGCTAAAACTGTAACAGATCTTGATCCATGTTAGGTTTGGGAGGTTAAGGGACTGTTTACTTGCTATTTTCAGTTAATTAGAGACAAAGTAGCCCAAGTTTTGATTGTTATAGGTGGGCGGGGGACAACATTTGGTGGGATTTTGGTTGGAGGCGAATACCAACTTCTGAAAAGAGAAACAAGAGACAGAACAACTGTGTAATCTACTACTCAAACAGCAGGAGATAAAACCAACACAGGATATGTGAAATTGTTAAGGTAATTTAGAACTGTTCTTTTTTATGGAATAATGTACGTGGAGGCAGTCCAACTATCCAGTGTGAAGGCCACCAATGTATTAAACATGTGTAATTTTGGGCCTCTCAAGTTTTCGTTCCGTAAACTTATCTAGAATATCAATATTTTTTTAAAACAACCTGTTTTCAAGATTTCATTTTCAAGGTTTTAAAATATAACTAATTTGTGGTGCTATGATGCTTTTGTATTGAATATTGCACTAGGGTCATTGCCAAACGGTCTTGACCTAAGAGAAAAGTTGGGTCTAGATGTCTTCCAACATCTTATCAATAGAAAGGCAATGATTCTTAAATATAAGGTCGTTTCGGGCTCGCCAAATGAACGAACAAGTCGTGTACAACAATGAGATCCCAACCTTAATCCTATCCTTTGACCCATCAAAATCCAGCAGCCATATCAAACGAATTTTGCACCAAGTCTGCCATGTTCAACACCGTGAACCCAAGGTTTATGCTATCCCGTTATTCAGTTGTAACACTTCATTATTTTTATATTGTTAAATTGACCAGGCAACAATAACAAAATGAGAACGATGTAATGGAGGTACGGTGGACGCACCAATGACGCTTCATATACTTGTATATAAGTATCCCTCTTACATTGCAAGCATGATGTTATTAAAGTTACTAGAAGTTCAGAACCCTAACCAACGTTGTTTGATCTTTTCAACTTCATGTTTTCAAGCTCTCACAAGTTACCTCTAAATAAATTTCGGGACGAAATTTCCTAAAGTAGGGGAGACTGTAACACCTGTGCCTCCACGGCCATCAAACAAATACCAAACCAATGAAATATTGTATTTCATACTTGGGATTTGTATAAATATGTGTATCAGTTGCACATATCAAATTTTGTTCAATTCCAAACTCTAAATCACTTTCTGGAAGGTTATACGCGCACCGATGCGTAAATATAACCAGTTTAATGCAACAAACACTCCGGAATAGTGACATAGGCTTAACATACCTTAAATAACCTTTACATAACTTAGAAATAAGTTTTGAAGGCTTTGGTATGGCAAAAACAAGTTAATTCGTCTACAGGGACTAAATTTGACAAACTGCGAAAGTATGCCAATCTGAACTGTAACAGACATTCCGGAACATGACCATAAGTTAAACATACCATAAATATCCTTTACATAGCTTAGAAATAGGCTTTTAGGGGTTCGGTGTGCTAAAATAAACTTTTGGGTCATTCAGGAACTAAAAGTGTCAAAAAGTGCACAAGTTTGCATTTTCGCGCATAACTTACGTTCTGAATACATCCGGACATCCAAAAATTTATGTAAGCATGACTATATTATTCTTTAGTGTTTGGCATAAGAAAAATCCATTCGTCGCGTCATTTGGATTGTTTTTCGCGCTTGTGCGCATTCCGTCGTAATTAAGCGAACATCGCGTTCGTACGGCCAAACGAATCAACCTCCGACATATTTTTGAGCATGTTTCATGTCCACAATGTTTAGGAAACATTTTAGGGCCTTAAAGTTGGCTTTACGGGCCTTAGAAGTGTCGGGAAAGGCCTTAAACACGTGCAGGGACTGAAACTGTCATTTCTGAAACTTTGTTCTGATCTGTGACTCCCAGGCGGCCCGCCTGAGTTTCTGCACATGTTGAAGCGGGCCGCGTCAGCCCTTCTGACCAGATTAAATGTTTCTAACAGAAGATCACAGCTGTTTAATCCACAACCACACACTCACACATGCTTAGTCAGCTGATAAGGATCACTTTTAGCTACCATAAGGTTCCGACACTTGTACGGATGCGATTAAAGCACGGTTTCCATGAAACGATCCTAACGGTTCGGGTATTCCTATAAATACCCATCCACCCCATTGCAAAACTTACAAGAATCTTAATTTGAGAAACTCTAAGTTGAAACCATTGTTTCATACCTGAGATTCTTGGATCGAGATTAGCATTCGGGGACCCTTCGTAAGTATTCTTTCGTTCTTTTATTGTTTTTCGAGTCCGAAAGTCAAACTTTGTTTGACTTTCAGCATTGACCAGTTATGGTCAATGCGAAGTTCGTTTGAACTTCGCAACGTGAGTGTAATCACGTTGGTTATAGTCCCTTGGGACTATGCCTACTGATTACCACGTTGTCTAAGGTCGTAGTGTAAGCGATCTAATAAATCGCTTATACCTTCGAACCCGACCCAGTTTGGTCGATCATTAGGATCCGACCAAATACATTAGGTGACCATAGTGTATAGGGAATAACCTTCTGAGGTTATACCTAATGGTCACATCGTTTAAGTAGTTGTATGATAGGTAGTTTATATGCCTTAGGTAAATTACCAGAATACCCTTTTCATGTATAATTGGTAATTAAGCTTATGTAACCTAAACTTTTGTACATAACTGATTATACAACATGATTAAACACGTTTAGGCATATAATACTTGTCATAGGACTAGTTAGACGTCTCGAACGCGCTTTGCGCGCACGACGCGTTAAAGTAGCGTATGTTACCTAAATGGGTCGCGATGGGTCGAAAGCACTTAGGTTAGTCTCAATGTAGTATGTAGGCCTTGTTTAACCATATCATATGAGTTCCAATACTCATTTGGTTTACCAAGCCTCATCCTATCCGATCTCCCGATTTAAGTCCGGTTTATTTATATAATTTTAGATTTGCCGACTGATTCCGTGCTCCCTCTAGCTTTGTTTGGTTGTTGTTCAAGACCTCTAAGCATTCTCAGGCGAGTACATTATTCCCCTCTTTTAATGTTTTCAACTGTTTTGGGGTGACTCATATGTGCTAAATGTCTTAACAATGATTTCAAGAACGATTACAATGGTTTCAAAAACAATTACAATGGTTTCAAAAACAATTACAATGGATTCAAGAACGATTTCAATAAAGTGAACAAACTTGTTGGTTGTAGTTACATAACCAATGACATTCATTAGCAATGATCAAGCCGACCAGTATTAGGTTATGGTACCATAGGATCTGACAAATCCCGTTATTCTCTATACCCATGGTTATGTGTGGGTATTTTGGGTAACGACTGAATCTGTAATTATTTAATTTACCCTTTGGTAAGGGTTTGTTAAGAAGGAGAACGAGTTGGAACGATGAACGAGTCAAGAAGGTTTGAATGTTATTAGAAAATCGACCATTAAGTAGTTTCACAATTAAAACAAGAACGATTTGAACGATTAAAACAAGAACAATTTGATCGATTTCACAAAATGTTTTAACGATAGGGTAAACATTTGGACATGATTTACATTTGATCATGCATTTCCACGAAACATAGTATTGATTTAAACCAAGTTTTACTTCAATACTTTGTTTTGTGCGTTTCACCTATGGTTTAGTTGATGCATTTCACTAGCCATACATATCATTTTGGTTATACATTACATGGTTTACATTTGACACAAACACTTTTGACATTGGTTATACATATTACATGATTTACATTAGACATGAACATTTCTTTGGTGGTTTGGTTTGATTAAGTGATTAAGTAACGATGCGTGTGGAATATGATACAAGCATGGTGGATACGCCGCTGGTACTTCCTATATATAAGTGTTTGTATGGTATTACATATTGTAGCGTTACTTGAATCATTTCAGTTTGAGACATAGAACATTTTATACAAGTAACATACTTTTCACAAGACATTGATTTACAAACAACTTATCTTATACAAACTCATTTTACATGGTTATTCGTTTAATCATGCATTATTCTCTTATTTATACATATCATCTGAACTTATTATTTTTCAAATGATTTACAAAGACAAAGCAAATTACAAGGTTCATGGCTAAACATTTTCTTAAACAGAAGTCATGAATCTTATTTTCACAAAACCTATGTACTCGCCAGCATTTCTTTGCTGACCTCGTTTTCACATGTGTTTCAGGTATTGTTGAAAGATATCGATTGATAGGATGCATGCTCACATAGGACTGGACAAGGCCTTAGTGACTCAATAACAATGATAGACAATGTTTAAATTATGTATTTAGATTTCCAGACGATGTAATTATCCAATGTTTAATAAAACGAAACACTTTTTGGTATCCATGGTTATGAAACAATGATTATGTTGCAACACGCCTCGATGTTTCCGCCGCGCTTTGTTGTTCTACGCGGTCGGGGTGTGACAGAAAAGTTGGTATCAGAGCCAATGGTTATAGGAAATTATGTTATTAGTAATGCTTTGACCTAGTCTATAACCTTTCTAGGACCCTAACGCAAGTTTACTTGCGTTTAGTCATAAAACAATACCGTCACCTATCCTTAGGCGACGACCACAACAAGAACACAATTTTTGAAACCGCTTTGAAAACTAATCATCTTTTCTAGGATGATTGATTACAAGGTTTTGAACCTTCTGTTATATTGTTTTGAACCCCTTTGAGTTTTCAAAATCTCGTCAAGGTTTTGGGTTTTAAATAATGTGAACACGTGCAAACTGGAAGGGTGAATGCCTGTATTCTGGGTTTTCTGTCTAGGCAAGCACTTCGTATATATCTCATCAGACGCGAGACCAGTTGTGCTTACCTGGGAATTCTTGGGATGAGTGTTCACTTATAGGCGAGCATGTCTTCGCAATACATTATTTTTGATCCATTTACTTTGGTTAGTCACTGTGTGTCGGTTGTTGCTTTGTAGTAACAAACAAATGACCACTATCCTTGCTTTCATCAGATTTGTTTCATCTCATTCTTTTCGTCTAATTCTCTCACTCGTTTCCTTTCATGTTTCCTCTTTTAGAATGCCTCCTCGACGCGAAAGCCAGATAGCGACTGCCGAATTGGCAGAAATCATTGCGCAGCAAATGGCTGCTCAATTCCCAAACCTCTTTGCTCAATGGAACCAAGCCAACAACAACAACAATGTTCCATGCAAATACAAGGATTTTAACCAGGCTAAACCACTCAAGTTTAGTGGTTCTGAAGGAGCGACTGGGCTTCTTCAATGGTTCGAGAGCATTGAGAATACTTTCCGCCACGTGCAGTGTCCTGACAATCGCAAGGTCGAGTTTTCTTCGAGCGTGTTTCAGAAGAGGGCTCTCACATGGTGGAACGGGGTTATGAGAGACCGAGGTGCAGAAGTTGCTCTCGCACAAACCTGGGCTGAACTTAGAGCCCTTATGATGAGGGAATTCTGTCCTCATCATGAGCAGCGAGCTTTGGAGAAGGAGTTTGATAATTTGAAACAAGATAGCGGTGAGCATCGGGCGTATACTGATCGGTTTGAAGAGTTGAGTTTGCTTTGCCCGACAATGGTTACCCCACTCGACAAGGCTATCGAAAGATACATCGACGGCCTACCTGACTCGGTACAAGACATCCTTACCGGTAGTAACCCTGCCACACTCCGTCAGGCGATCGAGTCAGCTGCGACATTGACTGAGTCGCAGATTCGGAAGAATAAGTTACACAGAAAGGGTGACAAGGGTAAGAAGCAGGGGTCTGACAAGGAGGATAGCAAGAAAGGTCAAAACAAGAAGGGTAAGGAAGGTGAGACGTCAAAGAAATCAAGAAAGCGAAAGGATGTTCAGAACTTTGCTGTTACAGCACAGACTGCTCAGAACCCGCGGAACCCACTAGCTCAGCCACCTGCAAAGAAAGCATATGCCGGTACCGCACCTCATTGTGCACGCTGCAACGGTCATCACGCGGTACAACAAGCTTGCTGGCAATGCACGACGTGTGGTAAACTTGGGCATTTGGCCAATGTTTGTCGTTTGGGACAAAATCAGGCTGCTCAGGTTCAAGCTCCGGTTCAAGGGAATGCTGCGAGATTCCCACTGGGGTCATGTTTCAACTGCGGAGAGATTGGTCACTTCCGCCACAACTGTCCGAGACTGGTGAATGCAAATGCTAACACAAACCCAAATGCGAACGTCAACGGCAATGTGAATCCAGCACGTGGTCGAGTGTTTAACATCAATGAGGCACTCAATGATGAAGGAGTGAACAATTAGCATTTTGTATTTCCTCTGGTTGTTATCTTGTAACATTTAAAGACAATGCGGTTGTTATATAAATAAAAATTTATGGTTTTATTTTGTAACTAATGCAATTGTATGAATGTTTGATCCAACCTTATGATGTCAACACAAAGACAAACTACTCATGTGGTTCTGCCATTTTCATGATCACTTGTGATCTCCCTAAGAACCTTAAACACTTGTTTCTTTTAAATATAAAGTATCTTATCGTCTTGCACCGTTCGAGATGCAAGAATTATCAAAACAGCTTCAAGAGTTGTCTGATAAAGGATTCATCCGTCCAAACTTTTCACCTTGGGGAAAACTCTTGCCCTCTTTGTGAAAAAGAAAGATGGATCTTCTCGAATTTGTATCGATTAACGTAAGCTTGATAAGCTTACCATCAAGAATCGATATCCCCTACCTTAAATCAATGATCTCTCCGATCATCTGCAGGGTACTTCATGCTTTTCCAAGATCGATTTGCGTTTTGGGTATCATCAACTTTGTATTCTCGAAGAAGATATTCCCAAAACGGTTTTCTGCACGAAGTATGGCCATTACGAGTTTACAGTCATGCCTTTTGGGTTGACAAATGCTCCAGCCATCTTCAAGGACTTAATAAATAGAGTCTGCAATTCTTATTTGGATCAGTTCGTCATTGTTGTTATTGATGACATCTTGATCTATTCATGTCCCGAGCCGATCACGATCAACACCTTCGTTGACATTGGAACCCCTAAAGAAGGAACAAACTTTTCGCTAAATCCTCCAAGAGGAAATTTTGGCTTAAAGAAGTTTAGTTTTTGGGCCAGGTAGTCAACAAGCAGGGTATTCATGTGGATCCATCCAAATTGCTGTAATTAAGGATTTGATTCCTTGTATGCTTTAAATACCCGTGTCCAAAGATAACAAATTTAAAGGTTAAATTAAACGATTATGCGATTATGTGATATGTGTTTATGTGTTCTCCTCTATGTTTTTGTGTGATCCGATTTTCAAATCCTCATAGAATCTTTCATATCTTCATATGAGGGATTCATAGTAGGATATTCAAAAGGTACTACCTTAAATCCTTATGGGCTTCTACGTGGTAGTTAAGACCCTTGGGTTATATAGTACCATTCCATGATTCATAAGAGATCCTTTTAGTGGTCTAGTCTAAAAGATTGATTCACAATTTGGTTAAAGAACGACATCTAGTGATGTAGCGGAACAGACTCCTTGATAGTCTATTTAGATCATTTATTGATTTAATTAAAAGGACTCTATGGCGGTCTAATCACACTCATCACAGGATTGTTCATTTGGTTTTCCCCTACACATTATAAAATAGACTGTGTGAACTATGCAATGAATTGTCTAATTATAGATGCGTACATAATTATGAAATTTAGTGCACAGAAACCCAGTAATATTTATTATGTGTAAGAACCGATAGTGACAACAATAACAAAATGAGAACGATGTAATGGAGGTACGGTGGACGCACCAATGACGCTTCATATACTTGTATATAAGTATCCCTCTTACATTGCAAGCATGATGTTATTAAAGTTACTAGAAGTTCAGAACCCTAACCAACGTTGTTTGATCTTTTCAACTTCATGTTTTCAAGCTCTCACAAGTTACCTCTAAATAAATTTCGGGACGAAATTTCCTAAAGTAGGGGAGACTGTAACACCTGTGCCTCCACGGCCATCAAACAAATACCAAACCAATGAAATATTGTATTTCATACTTGGGATTTGTATAAATATGTGTATCAGTTGCACATATCAAATTTTGTTCAATTCCAAACTCTAAATCACTTTCTGGAAGGTTATACGCGCACCGATGCGTAAATATAACCAGTTTAATGCAACAAACACTCCGGAATAGTGACATAGGCTTAACATACCTTAAATAACCTTTACATAACTTAGAAATAAGTTTTGAAGGCTTTGGTATGGCAAAAACAAGTTAATTCGTCTACAGGGACTAAATTTGACAAACTGCGAAAGTATGCCAATCTGAACTGTAACAGACATTCCGGAACATGACCATAAGTTAAACATACCATAAATATCCTTTACATAGCTTAGAAATAGGCTTTTAGGGGTTCGGTGTGCTAAAATAAACTTTTGGGTCATTCAGGAACTAAAAGTGTCAAAAAGTGCACAAGTTTGCATTTTCGCGCATAACTTACGTTCTGAATACATCCGGACATCCAAAAATTTATGTAAGCATGACTATATTATTCTTTAGTGTTTGGCATAAGAAAAATCCATTCGTCGCGTCATTTGGATTGTTTTTCGCGCTTGTGCGCATTCCGTCGTAATTAAGCGAACATCGCGTTCGTACGGCCAAACGAATCAACCTCCGACATATTTTTGAGCATGTTTCATGTCCACAATGTTTAGGCAACATTTTAGGGCCTTAAAGTTGGCTTTACGGGCCTTAGAAGTGTCGGGAAAGGCCTTAAACACGTGCAGGGACTGAAACTGTCATTTCTGAAACTTTGTTCTGATCTGTGACTCCCAGGCGGCCCGCCTGAGTTTCTGCACATGTTGAAGCGGGCCGCGTCAGCCCTTCTGACCAGATTAAATGTTTCTAACAGAAGATCACAGCTGTTTAATCCACAACCACACACTCACACATGCTTAGTCAGCTGATAAGGATCACTTTTAGCTACCATAAGGTTCCGACACTTGTACGGATGCGATTAAAGCACGGTTTCCATGAAACGATCCTAACGGTTCAGGTATTCCTATAAATACCCATCCACCCCATTGCAAAACTTACAAGAATCTTAATTTGAGAAACTCTAAGTTGAAACCATTGTTTCATACCTGAGATTCTTGGATCGAGATTAGCATTCGGGGACCCTTCGTAAGTATTCTTTCGTTCTTTTATTGTTTTTCGAGTCCGAAAGTCAAACTTTGTTTGACTTTCAGCATTGACCAGTTATGGTCAATGCGAAGTTCGTTTGAACTTCGCAACGTGAGTGTAATCACGTTGGTTATAGTCCCTTGGGACTATGCCTACTGATTACCACGTTGTCTAGGGTCGTAGTGTAAGCGATCTAATAAATCGCTTATACCTTCGAACCCGACCCAGTTTGGTCGATCATTAGGATCCGACCAAATACATTAGGTGACCATAGTGTATAGGGAATAACCTTCTGAGGTTATACCTAATGGTCACATCGTTTAAGTAGTTGTATGATAGGTAGTTTATATGCCTTTGGTAAATTACCAGAATACCCTTTTCATGTATAATTGGTAATTAAGCTTATGTAACCTAAACTTTTGTACATAACTGATTATACAACATGATTAAACACGTTTAGGCATATAATACTTGTCATAGGACTAGTTAGACGTCTCGAACGCGCTTTGCGCGCACGACGCGTTAAAGTAGCGTATGTTACCTAAATGGGTCGCGATGGGTCGAAAGCACTTAGGTTAGTCTCAATGTAGTATGTAGGCCTTGTTAAACCATATCATATGAGTTCCAATACTCATTTGGTTTACCAAGCCTCATCCTATCCGATCTCCCGATTTAAGTCCGGTTTATTTATATAATTTTAGATTTGCCGACTGATTCCGTGCTCCCTCTAGCTTTGTTTGGTTGTTGTTCAAGACCTCTAAGCATTCTCAGGCGAGTACATTATTCCCCTCTTTTAATGTTTTCAACTGTTTTGGGGTGACTCATATGTGCTAAATGTCTTAACAATGATTTCAAGAACGATTACAATGGTTTCAAAAACAATTACAATGGTTTCAAAAACAATTACAATGGATTCAAGAACGATTTCAATAAAGTGAACAAACTTGTTGGTTGTAGTTACATAACCAATGACATTCATTAGCAATGATCAAGCCGACCAGTATTAGGTTATGGTACCATAGGATCTGACAAATCCCGTTATTCTCTATACCCATGGTTATGTGTGGGTATTTTGGGTAACGACTGAATCTGTAATTATTTAATTTACCCTTTGGTAAGGGTTTGTTAAGAAGGAGAACGAGTTGGAACGATGAACGAGTCAAGAAGGTTTGAATGTTATTAGAAAATCGACCATTAAGTAGTTTCACAATTAAAACAAGAACGATTTGAACGATTAAAACAAGAACAATTTGATCGATTTCACAAAATGTTTTAACGATAGGGTAAACATTTGGACATGATTTACATTTGATCATGCATTTCCACGAAACATAGTATTGATTTAAACCATGTTTTACTTCAATACTTTGTTTTGTGCGTTTCACCTATGGTTTAGTTGATGCATTTCACTAGCCATACATATCATTTTGGTTATACATTACATGGTTTACATTTGACACAAACACTTTTGACATTGGTTATACATATTACATGATTTATATTGGACATGAACATTTCATTGGTGGTTTGGTTTGATTAAGTGATTAAGTAACGATGCGTGTGGAATATGATACAAGCATGGTGGATACGCCGCTGGTACTTCCTATATATAAGTGTTTGTATGGTATTACATATTGTAGCGTTACTTGAATCATTTCAGTTTGAGACATAGAACATTTTATACAAGTAACATACTTTTCACAAGACATTGATTTACAAACAACTTATCTTATACAAACTCATTTTACATGGTTATTCGTTTAATCATGCATTATTCTCTTATTTATACATATCATCTGAACTTATTATTTTTCAAATGATTTACAAAGACAAAGCAAATTACAAGGTTCATGGCTAAACATTTTCTTAAACAGAAGTCATGAATCTTATTTTCACAAAACCTATGTACTCGCCAGCATTTCTTTGCTGACCTCGTTTTCACATGTGTTTCAGGTATTGTTGAAAGATATCGATTGATAGGATGCATGCTCACATAGGACTGGACAAGGCCTTAGTGACTCAATAACAATGATAGACAATGTTTAAATTATGTATTTAGATTTCCAGACGATGTAATTATCCAATGTTTAATAAAACGAAACATTTTTTGGTATCCATGGTTATGAAACAATGATTCTGTTGCAACACGCCTCGATGTTTCCGCTGCGCTTTGTTGTTCTACGCGGTCGGGGTGTGACAAACCTGGTCTTTTATCTATAACACACAGGAAAACCTTTTGACGACATTCGGGTTTTATCAATCGTATTGGTTTATCGGCTTTGCTAATGCGTGTATTCTCATATATCTGATAGGAGCATATCAAGTAAACCTTCATTACTTCATATAAACATTGTCAATGTTTGACTTTTGAGGCCAAGCTTCCAATTGAAATTGATATGGGTTTTGATAAAGATTCTATTAACAAGTTTTTCTCTTGAAAGATTATGAGGTTTACTAAAATAATAATATTGTAGCTGATAGTTTGACCTCAAAAATCAAATTATTCTTTGCTATCACGCATTTAATGTCAAACTATCACTTTTCATATTGATATTCATATGGGTTCTTATCAAGTTTCCCAGACCAAGATTATCTCACATATTTGTATTTATATTTAGATTAGGTGTAGTGAACATGATTTTTTAACAGACTATACGGTCCATCAAATAGTGAATTTTCTAGCCTTATTACTTTATCTTCTACTTGACCTTAAAACTCAATTTATTTTATCCGTAAATAAATAAACAATGACCAACACAATTATTTTTGTTTTAAACATTTATACAACCAGCAAGTATTTGTATTTGTGGAGAGATGGTTAACGCAAAAGTTCCCCGACACTGAATTTCTGGAAGGATTCCATGAATTGAAGATTCCATTGTTGCCATAGATCTGAACAACATAGATATGAAAAATATTGCATCAGTAGATTGGAAAATGGGTTAGCAGATGGATGAATGGGTGTCGCAGGTTTTAATGGTCAAGATACGATTTTAATGTTGTACGACCCAACGATTCAAAGGCCCTAATCATATCATCTTCTCAGCTGGAGGTACTTTTTTAATTTGTGCATTTTGATTTCGAAGGCCAAATTTCAATTCTATTTACCTGAACATAGAGTTTGATTATCTCATGTATAAAAAACTTTGGAACAGGTCACTTTTAGTCCCGTGATTAAATGAATTTTGAACATGGATTTTTTTTTTAACATCTTCTTCAGATTTGGTTCGCAATCATGGGCATTTATTGGAAGCGTTAAATATGGCTGCTCTTCGGGACCTGCCTGCTATTTTGGTTTGCAAGAATAATCAATGTTTTAAAATCTGGTTTTTAGACTGTACTGGATTGGGCTTAAAAACGGTTTAACCTGGTGTATCGGGCAGTTCAACCGGGTGTACCGGGCTATAAAATTATTAATTAGCTTAGTGACTTTATTATATACTGGTTTGGTACACATTTGATTGGATCGGAATTAATCCAAGTGCTTGTGATGCATAGAAAAAGGCAGTATACTTAGTCATCCAAACAACCGTATGGAGCGTATGGAGATGGCGAAAGTGAGCGGCTTTCAACCATAAACATGTAACTATGGAGAATCTGATCGAGGAGATCCGAATCGTTGGCTATATATGGATGTGGAATAGGTCTAAGGGGCGAAAATTAACTTGGGGATGCTGAGTTGGTTTTTATTTAACTTTTATGGGGATATAGTTTGTTAACTTGGGGATGTTGTATTCTTTTGTTTCTGATTAATATGTTGTTAGCCAGTTTGGTGATTAATGAAGATTTGTAGGACTTTAAAAAAAATCGTATAAATTTATACAATTATTTGGGCCTTAAATATTGGACATGATGGTGTAATGTGTCCCTTTACTGTTTAGCACATTAATGGATGAGTTTGTAAGATCTTTTTTCTTATGTTATATATGGTTGTCGTTTGAAAAGTTTTTAAATTGGAAATTCATATATGGAGTTAATTAAGTACATTAAGTTATATATATAGTTTAGGTTTTAATATTTGGGTGAGAAGTTGGAATTGGGGTTTTGAGCCCCAGTCTCTAAAAAGTATGCTTTTACATATATGACCGTCTTTAAGTCTAACTTATTGATGTTCTTATTAAATATGTTTGATATTATTATACCTTTCAATGATAAACAATATAGTAGTGGTGGTGCACGTCTAGAATGGCTTCAAGTTTGGCATTCACACCATAACAAGTTAGTTTTCTTTCTCTAAATTCAAATTTGTAAAGTTATAAACACAATAAATGTTTGTACTTGAGACCACCAGTTTTCATACATGGGTAATTGTACATAGCTTTATCAAGGGTTAAAACACGAGATGGAGTCAAGCTACTAATACTTGACAACAAAGGCAAACCTACAAATAAAACAACTAATGTTGTATATAAAGAGATCTTCAATGAGTTGTGAATTTTTATGGTATTCATGTATTTCAATTATTTGTTGTACTCTCTATTATTTCTGTTAATATTTGAACGTATATATAATTAAAATATTTACGTCAACACTGTTAAAGTATATTTTTTTTTTGTGTAGCCACCCGTGTATAACCCATGGTATTATAGCCTAGTGGTATCTTGGGGGTGGGATAAGGCTTATGACCATTAGGTCATGGGTTCGATTCCCACAAAGGGGGTTTTCCCATATTTATTGGGTTTCCTCCTGAATACTCCAGTGGTCCGTCAGTGATCCAAATTTGCCGTTCAAAAAAAAATTGTGTACAAATAAGAAGCAAGTAAAATTGAATACATAGTAATCTTTTAAAGTGCAGGACCAAATTTGCAATTTACTCTTCCCTTATAAGATTCCAGGAGACCGGAAAAGGACACTCACTCTGTTGGTTGACAAGAGAGGCGATGTTGGTGTATGTTATCATGTAAGTAATTTAAGTTTCTCTTCATTTCATTCATATTTTATTTATGTTCTGTACTTCAATTTGTTTTTACTAGAGTTGTATTCATTGAGCCACCAAATTAGGGTTCTTAAATTGACAGGGTGAACTTCATATTGTCATCATGTATGTTATACTCTGATTTATTTGAATTGTAGTAGTCAGGTCTAAAACCCCTTTTCAGAAACCCTAGGTTACTACTAGAGCAACATAACTGCAATCCATATCCATATTAAACTTATATAATACAACTCCACTTAACACATGGAAGCAAATTACATGATATCATAGAGTACAAGATATTTTCAACAACAACAAAACAAAAGGAAGTGTCGGCGGCAATAGTGCCAGCCGACTATTGGATTAAATGGACGGTAGGGGAAATAGTGCCAAGCAGCTGCCTGACACTCCCCTATTGGCCCAACAAATTTACAATTTTATCTCGATTTAAAATTACGATTTTGCCATCTGTTCAAAAATATGTTTTTGCCCCCACTTAAAAATAAATTTGCGCTTTTACTCCCAGCTAAAAAATTCCGATTTTGCCCCCGGTTAAAAATTACGACTTTGCCCCGTTTCAATTTACAGTTTTGTCATTAGTTTTTTTCCTTATAATTACCATTTTGCCATCAGTTCAAAGTTATGTTTTTACCCCCACTTAAAAGTAAATTAACGCTTTTGCTCCCAGCTAAAAATTCTGATTTTGCCCTCGGTTCAAAATTACGATTTTGCCCCGTATAAATTTATAGTTTTGCCATTAGCTTTTTTTCTCACAGCCAAGTTACGATTTTGCCCTCAACTTATATTTACATTTTCTCCATCGTTTTTGTTTGTTTTCCTGGTGAAACTACAATTTTGCCCCCAGTGTAAAATTACAGTCATGACGGCATATTCCTGGCACTCCCCCATTGGTCCATTTAATTTACGATTTTATCTCGGAATTACAATTATGATTTCGCCTTCAGTTAAAAACTTCGTTTTCCCAATGTTTTTGGTTTTTTTTAGCAAAAGTAGAAAACATTTTTTTTAATTGGTTGACTCGATTTAATTTTTTTCCGTCTCAAGGAGCCGCCTAACACTCGCTCATTAGTCCTGAAAAATTACAATTTTGCCCTGATCCGAAAAATATCGTTTTAGTTTTTTTTCCTAGCAAAATTATAGTAGTGTGTTTTTGATTGATTGAGAATTATTCGGCCTTCGCCCCGCAACGCGGGCGGGCATCAACTAGTTATAAGACAAAATTCATGATGAAAAGTTTGAATACCATTAGTAAAAGGTTTTATTGTTTTATTCGAGCGATATGCAGAGTATACGTATGAAATCTAGTAACATTTTCTCTTTAAGCGTTGAAGTCGTTTTCTTGAGAGAAGTTCAGTGTATAGAACTGATCTCTGGAAGCGGGTGGCCTAACTGATTTCATCGCCCTGTGTTTAAATAGTGAGAAAACGTATAGGTGGATTCCTGTGAGTCTATTTGGTTTTTCATAGCTCTCAACATTTTGTTAGCTGAATTAATTCAAGATATGTTAATTTTTAAAGTAGGATTGATTAGACGTGTCGATCCTATATTCGAACTTTCGTTATTAGAATAATATTGCAGAATTAATTGTATGATGATAGGAAAAAAGAGAGATTGAATTTTAAATCACTTGGACTGGGTGCATCAGGGTCCGTCAAGTAAAATAGATAGATGCATAGGTCAGTACAGTTAATAGATTTAGATTTAAGATTGAATGTTGTGTGAAATTAATCAAACTGAAGATGGAATGTTGCTTGTGGATAACATTTTTATGTGCACATACACATGATCGTGCTCTAAACAAGCCTTCATTAGGTCTTAACTGGGGTCGTTTGTTCGTTTCTAATAAATACTACAAACATCAATGCAAAGGAGAAACTTGTGATCGAGCTGGACGTTCTTTATTAGTTTTATTAGTAACAATGGTTTGGTTATTTAATGAAAAGTTAAATTTTGATATCCATTTCAAGTACTAAATATGTTAATTCTAGTGACAAGTTAGAACTTAGAACTTTAGATGATGACTATCCATAATTTATAATTCTTTCCAAAATAAACTAATGGCCGGAAAACGGGACTCTTTTCGGTGCTCCGCGTCACAGAGACTATGCATCTATTTTTAGCAGCTTAACCGTTAGTTTTAGCAGCTTGTACAGCTAGAATTTTACTAATTTATATACTCTGTCTCTGTTGCTTCACAAAGGAGCCAATGTTGGTGTAGAAATGCATGTTTTCATTCATAATTTATATATGTTCGGTACTTCAGTTTGTTTCTAGTAGAGTTGTGTTCTAGATCTTACATTGCAGTTGAGCCACCAAATTAGGGTTCTTAAATTTACAGTTATGTCTGGTGATTTGAATTGTAGTAATTAGATCTAAAACATATTTTTAGAAACTCTTCTCATATAGGTTACTAGAACAACTCAACAACATAACTGCAATCCTTATTAAACTTATATAACACAAATCCACTTAACACATGGAAGCAAATTACATATTGTAGACAAGTTAATATAAGACAAATGCATGATGAAAAGTTTTAATACTATTAGTAAAAGGTTTTATTGTTTTATTCGCTCGATATGCAGAGTATACGTATGGCATCTAGTTAGTTATCTTCTACGTGCGGCATTTGCTCTTTGAGCATTGAAGTAGACAGCAGCAACCGGTAACCCTAAGTCGTTTTCTTGAGAGAAGTTCCGTGTATTGAACTGATCTCTGGAAGCGGGTGGCCTAACTGATTTCCTTGCTCTCTGTTTGAATAGTAAGAAAACGTATCGGTGGATGCCTATAAGTGGATTCGGTTTTTCATAGCTCACAATCTCCCTTCCTGTTACATTTCATTTTTGGAAATAGTTCAGCATATGTTAATCTCTAAAGTATGATTGATTGATTGATTGATTGATTAGTTGATTGATTAGACGTATAATACATGCATGACGTACCAAAAGTTGCATCAGTTGTACCAGGAATGTCTGTGACAATCCTGTAACATACGATCATTCGAATTAGAATAATTTTACAATAATTAATCATATAATGATAGGGAAAAAAAGAGAGATTGAAGCATAAATCGATGCTCACCAATGGAGATGTTCTCTCAAGTAAGGATCACTCGGACTGGGTGCATCCGGGTCGGTCAAGATCTTCAAGTAAAAATGGATAAATAAGTCAGTATAGTTAATAGATTTAGATATTTATTTGGGTGTAAAGACAAAAGAGATAAGAGGATTACAATAGTATAAGCAGATCGCATGTCAACACCGCCAATATGAACTTGAGGTTTAGAAGTAATGATATTAGGCATCAGCTCGTGCCCACTAGAGACCGTGTAATGGGAGTTATACACTACTTCCATCGTCACACTCGGTGTGAATTGGTCAACGACATCTCCTATCACCCTCCCTACTGCAAGTGACATGCTAACACACTTAGGACTTTGATTTAACTGAGAAATCACTTGTTAATGATATAATGTGTATCGTGTAAAGGCCCTTTTATAGACACAAAACCACTCGAGTACAGATGCATGGAAACATAAGTGTTGGGTGGCTTAATCATAAGAGCTAAAAAGATTCATTCCCATATTCAAATTTGTATCAATCATACCTTTTTTTACCAAATCTGGAAGTTATCATGTCTAATGCTTATTGGCTGCAAAAGAATACATTGTAAATCAAGAATAAAGGTATTGGCTTTTATTTCCCCATTCCTTTTTCCACCTTCAAAATTTACTCGTTATAGGTGGCGGATCTAGGATTCCGACCAAGCGGTAACGTTTTATAAATAAGCGGTAACGAAATCGAAAAAACGTCAAATTTTTTCAAAATTTACACTAATTTTTCCAATTTTTTTCCGACCAAGGGGTAGCGGACGCCACCCCTTAACTAGGGATGGCAATGGGTCGGGTTTGGGACAGGTTTAGGTAATCCCAAACCCAAACCCGGTTAGATAAGCTTGTCCCAAACCCGTCTCAAAACCTGTCGGGTTTCTAGCGGGTAAATACCCATTGGGTATCGGGTATACCCGTGGGTTTCGGGTAAACCCGTTAATTTAAAAAGATTACTCGCTGGGTATACTCTTCTCAAAACCCATTGGGTATCTATCGGGTAACTACTAACCGGTTACATTTTGTATTGTTATTATAAAAATATATATCAAATAACTACAATGTATACGAAATAGAATACCTATATGTGTAAAAAATGGATGTATCATATATATACATATTTAATAATATAAAAGAAATTATATCGGGTATACAATCGGGTAAACGGGTACACTTTATCGGGTGATTAGGTCGGGTAAACGGGTATATCACTAAATCCCAAACCCGTCCCAAACCCGCGAAAAGAATAAAAACTATTCCCAAACCCGATTAACCGACCCCAAACCCGTCCCAAATGTGTCGGGTTTCGGGTTTACCCAGCGGGTTCGGATTTGATTGCCATCCCTACCCTTAACTACCTATAGGTCCGCCCCTGCTCATTATGTTATAGTCGAATTAGAATTCGTTCTTGCGTTCTGGAGTCTATTAGCACCTTGCTCAGTATTTATTACGGGTTTGCCCCTAACGAAATTTTGGGCGTGTCTATTAGAGAACATGTATTTAACCCAAATCCGAGTATTACACGAAAAATTCTATGCAACTCTGAAGTGTCCAAATATTAAAGTCAATAAAGTCCTATGACATATGGAACCATATTATATTCGGGTGTTGTAACTTATATTATAGTTCTGTTCTATGATTGACATTTTCTGGTTTGTTGTATAGCAATATAGATGAATTGAATAAATGTAAAATGGTATAATGGAATAAATGGATATAATATGAGGAAATATGGGATTCTTTAAATCCAGGTGGAAGGCTTTTATTTATCAATTTATAAGATGCATCAACTAAGTACAGTAAACAACATAATGCATATTGCATGGTGCTTGGTCCATCATAAGTTTTTGTCTTTTATTCTTTTTATCTTTTTTTTTTTTCTTAACCGACACAAACAAGTGTGACAGGTGTCTGATCAGCGAGCTCTAACCTAATTATTAAACTTTATCTTTATCAAATGTTACAGGTGCAAACAAAGGGTTTGATTAACTTCTGAAAATGATCCAATAGGACTGTAGTCTGAGAAGGACCAGCCCATATTGTATGAGGTCCAGGTCCAAGATGGATCGTGAGTTGGGCCAAGAGCCCAGTTGACTTGTTTAAACTTTTAAGTTTGAAGTACCACACTACCACTGGTCCACTATGGAACTATACTATTATCTAGGGTCGGATCTAGCCCAAAATTTAGGGGTATCATTTGTATAAAAAAATAAAAATTTTACACTACGTAGACAGAGTTGAATGGTATTTTTACTCTACGAAGACGAAGTTGAGGGGTAGCCCGAGCTACCCCTCCTTATACATTGCCTCCGCCCCTGCTATTACCAATTACAACACTCATGAGCCATGACTCAACATCTAGTCCCCATTTTCTTAATGGCAATTCCTAAATTTTCTTAGTTAAATACACCACAACCATCATCTTGCTGGATTTAAATTTCCAACCTTTTAATTGTGGAATACACCAGTTAACCGCCGGGATGTCCCCTTAAGCTAGGTAATACCAAGCAAAAGTCGAAATTACATAAAACGAAATTTACTTGATGCGAATTGGTTGAGCTATATTTTCACCCTGTAGAACCATTGAACTTTCGTAATTTTTCGTTTGTTGTAATCTTTGTATGTAGCTGATTTTCATGATATTGGGAGTTTTCTAGTTTGAGAGTTAAGATAGTGAAATGGTTTCATGTATTGTATATGTAAATCACTTTGCAAAGTTAGTACTTCAATGGATTACATTAAATCAACTTAAGAATAGGACAATGAACAAAACTCATATGATGTGAGAATAGTCTTGAGTTTTGACTGATTTTTCAGAATGTATATCTATATTAAAGATCTGAGTCCCATTAATAACAAAGTACAGGACCAAAGTTATCTCCCAATAATACAATGCAAGAAGTCTAGTTAGTGGTAGAGTAGAAGAAAACAAGAACAATAATTGAGTGCAACTACCTCAGTCAGTAAAAAAAAAAAAAAGAATATTGGCAAAAGATTTGTGATATTACTTTGCATATTTAAAGCAAAAAAACTGAACACTCAGAAACCACTGACCACCCTCAGTCTACCATTGCTGTTACTGCACGTTATAACACTGTCATCCTTTCAATTTTTCTGGGCAGGTGAAAGGACCATTATTCCATATTTTTCCAAAAAAAAAAAATTACACCAAAATATATGAAATTTCTTGATTTCTTTGCATCAAAATGTGTCATCTCTTTATTCTAAAAGGGTTACCAAATTATGGGTTAAAGTCGTAACCACTTGCATAAAAAAAAAAAAAAAAAAAAAAAAAAACGTAGAGATTCTCCTGTTTATGTTGTGTAGACAAGATTTATGCTACTAATTAAAGTGCTTAAATAAAGTGTAGAGATTCTCCTGTTTTGCTGGTGGTGTTGATACTCCTCGTGTTTTGTGATTGATATAGTTTTGTCCTTTCTTCCTAGGGTGACATAATGCCTCGATCTTATTGAAAATGTTTTTTTTTAATTCGTTTGTAATCTCCCTGTGTGTCTAATTCTTAACTAACTACATCTGCTCGTGAAACAAGCAGTCTGAACTATTAAGTGCCGAATAAGTAATGTCAATGTTAGTTAACAAAGAGAATCTAGTTATAGATGAAGAAGATGAATTCATAATAAGTTGTATTGTAATTTGGCTTAGCGATATAGTTTTCTAACTCGTAAAGTCGTATACTTAACTGCAATTTATAGGTTTAAAAGGCACATATTAATATTAATATTATAATAAACATATAACGTTAGAAATGTAATTAAGCTCAAAGTATATTCCTTGTATCAGTTGAGTGCTACACTTATTCCATCTTTTTTTAACGCAAAACTCCTTAGTTGCTTAACACAAGATTTTATGGACTCGAAACACAAATGCGGAGGTTTAATGATGAAAAAAGCACTTTTATTGTTTTGTTCATCCCGTAAAGTAACTTTATGCATCAAGTGTTATGTGTTCTTAGAAAATGAAATTTCCATGAATTAAGGGATATTGGATTTTAATAATCCTAAGTTTCACCTGTTGGCCGATAATAATCCCAACTTTAAAAATTCCCTCCAATAATCCCAACTTGTAAAAGTTTGGCCGCCATTGATCATTTTCTAACATAGGTGCACTTAAATCAATAAATGAGTCTCTAGGTGTAATTGAATCTATTGAGGAGACCAAATTCTTATATGTTTGAAAAGGATCAATGGCGGCCAAACTTTTACAAGTTGGGATTATTGGAGGGAATTTTTAAAGGTAGGATTATTATCGGCCAACAGGTGAAACTTAGGATTATTAAAATCCAAAAACCCATGAATTAAATAACATATATCTGCCGTTGATGGGTTCCCTACATACCTGGCATATGACAGGCACAAGCTACAAGACTGCTTAGAATTTGTTACATAAGGACAAATACTTATTCTTTTTTTTTTGAACGGCTAAATCTTACCCCCTTAAAATCAAACCCTTTTTGCCTCTTATGAGGCTCGAACGGCTAAATTTGTTTTATGATTTATGCCTTTTTATTACAAGATAATAATACACATGGTGCCAATATGTTGCAAGAAATTACCTTGTAGTATATATGTTTTATGATTTATGCCTTTTTATTATATGATTAGTGTTTAATTCAAAGAAAATACTATATAGAACTATTACAAAGAAATTATGTTATTCATATTTTGTCTCATATAAAAAGGCTTATGATTTATGATTCAGCTTTTTTTTACATCAAATTTTGTTGCTATTAAATAGCACATACTTTTTTTTTTAGAACCGCCAGGGGCGGACCCAAGTTATGGGGTGGGTGGGCGGCCGCACCCCTTGAAAAAAAAAATTTAGTGGAATCATTTCATCTTATTCGATTGTCATCGATTTCTTGAACTAATTCAGTTGAACCATTGAATCTTACCTATTGTACAACTTGTATTTGCAAAATTCGATATTTTAATCCTGTGTCATCTACCTTAATATTGTTTTTATTGACTAAAATATGACATAAATCTAAAAGAAATATCATAACCCAAATCTCGAGGACGAGATTTTATTAAGGTGGGGAGAATGTAACAACCCTCATTAAAAGTCCTATTTATTTTATTATTTTATCCAATAGGAAACCCTAATTGAGACACCCAAGTGATTTTGCACAAACCCTACAAATTTTAGAACAATCAGAATCAGGATCAGGGCCCCTAAAACTCAGGGGGGTATTCCCTACTCGACGATTATCTTTATAAATTGCTGTCTAAATTGAATTTTACGAAAATGTCGACTCAGCAAGCCTACTCCCACACGTGGCTATCCTATAGTGATTTGGTGTCCCTTACGGACCGTAAGGGATATGTCTTACGGTCCGTAAGCTTGTCAAAATTCTTGTATAAATAGCAGACATTGGCAATTGCATTCTGGCGTTCGTTCGACGATCAAATTCAATCTGTACGTCGAGTTATAGTCGAAACAGTCTCAAAATCACTAATTAGTATAGCGGGGTGCTGCTACGATACATGGTATTAACTCAATCGCTGCTACGATTCAATGTCCGATCGATTGAAACTATCCGATGGATGTTTTAGTACTATCCTTTGTCATTCGTTGTGAATCCGATGGATGTTTAAGTAATTATACTTTGTCATTCGTTGTGATTCCGATGGATGTTTAAGTGATTATACTTTGTCATTCGTTGTGAGGGTTTTAATCTCGTGAGTTATCGTAAATGTTGTATTAGTTACTTACCTAGTTCATATGCACTAGGTTACAAGGCTAATCAGTAGGCCAGGCTCTGCTCAAATTAAATCTGCAATGTGAGTCCATTCTCTTTTCTCATCCTTTTATCACCTTTTTGTGATACAATTATATTTACAAATGCTTTTCCAGAATCCTAAAAGTTTACCAGTTATACTTACAGTGATTAAATTTTTATATTCTATAATAACTGCCGGTATGGGAGGTTTTTATTATTTGATCCTCATTACTATTTGCCAGAAAGTTAGCCAATAATAGCATGACCACAATCACAGTGAGAATTATGCCCCAGTAGCCATAGCCTATAACTAATATTATTTTAACATTAAATCGTTAATAAATTTAATATATGTTTGAAATAAATCTAAATGGTGTATACCATAATAAAATAGTCAAGTATAATATATTCTACTATACTAAGATTATATTTTTAGTCTTAGTCACGTTAATATATTAAATAATGATATTATAATTATTTAATTAACATATTATATTTGATAAGTTATAGTAGTTTGACATAAAATGATATATGTTATTTTCTGGGTTAAATGGTTTTGTGCATAAGTAATATATTTGACAAAGTAATGTCACGGGACACAACTAAGTCCAGAGTCACTAGTTGAGAGAATGATCAACAGTGACATGACCAAAAGCACTAGTTGAAAGAATGATCAACAGTGATATGACCACCGTCACAGGAATCGCCTAGTGACAGATAAATTAAATAATAGTAAGATATAATTACTTGATAAATTCACTATTGGACGAAAGTGAGCCAATGAGTAATATGACTACTGTCACATCGGAACTGCCACCATGTGACAAATACTGATTGAGTTGGGTAAATATAAATAGATATAAAAACCTTAATGCTGTAAGGTATAACAATATATTTTATAAAAATAGAATGAACTCACTCAGTATTTTCCGCTGACAAAACATTTTTCAAACATATTTCAGGTAATTACAATAGATTGGAGTAAGAGATGGATACGGCACTGAAAGGCTTCAAGAAGTGGCTTATTTTATTAATTAAATCAAATTAAGAAATAATGTTTTATGTAATCAAATTTATCTTTATTAAAACTAGCATTGTAAAACATGGGTTTATCCCAATCTATTTAAATAAAAAAAAATCCGATGGTTTCTAAACTCTGATATTTTTCCTAACTCACGGTCCTGATTAAATTTCCGCTGCAATAGTTTTCAAAATAATCACCGGTACCACTGGGCTGTTCGCGACTCCCGATTCCATCCAGGGTGGGTCGGGGGCCGTGACACTAGGATCACAAAACTAGAACACTTTAGATCAAATATACATCAATTATTCTAAGACAAGACTCTAAACTGGTTTCTAAGCAACATATAGCCCAAAACCTTTATTTTCTCAATAACGCTTCTTAGATTTGGATGTTGCTGATTAAACACCATATCATTTCAGCTCCTCCATACACATTAAACCGAGGTCTTAACCCTTGTGTACACCGCTTTCTTCCATTTTTCAGAGCCCATGACATGATAGTGGAAATTCACTAGGTCCCTTTTGTGAAAAAGATAAAAGGATGACACTTTACGGTTAATACCATCTAGCCACGTAATCCTATATCTCTTGAGCGAATTGACATCAGATGAACAAATGATCCACAATTTATTTGAATTTATACCATTTTATGGGAGACAAACATCATATCTTTAGACGACTAGGTCATGGGTTGTTATATTCACTTGATACTTGATGACTTAGTTACAAACGAATTAAGGGTCTCAACAAAATAAACAAAAATGGAAACCTTCACGATAGATGCATCTGCCAAATATTAAATTACTAACAAAATTGGTTTACTCTATTTGTTGCTATTAAATTACTAATAAATTTGGTTTACTCTATCTGTTGGTATAAGGGTGTCCGGGGCACTCCCCTAAGAGGGGAGTCCCCTCTCTTACGCATAACCAATCCTCGTGTGCCACGTCAACTCCCCTCTTAAACTCCCCTAACACCCCAATTTGATGGCGCCACTCCCCTCTTAGGGGAATTGCTTTTTTTATTCAAAAAAAAAAAAAAAAAAAATTTGATTGGCTGAAATTGCGGCTGGCCCCACCTCCTCCCTCCTTCTTCTTCGGCGACTACCCCCCGGATTTGGTCCCCGATTAGGGTCCCCGCCTGGATGGCGGGGGTGTTCCCGCTCGGCAAAATCGGTCCCCGCACGGGGTCACCGCGAACGCCCCGTTCACCCTAATAATAAACCCTCATTAAGTCACTACAATTATGACAAAACAGAACCATCGCTAATCACATTCCATTTAAAGCAAGTTACACGTGAGTTCCCACTTCTAGCATCCACACGAACATTGCAATAAAATAAGGGTTTTATGATGTGTCAAATGACACCAATATCCTTTGTACATTCCCCTTCATTTTCAACTTTCAGGGTCATTATCGTCAAATCAACATAATAACCAGAGACCCAAGTTTGTTTGACCGTCTACTTTCCGGCGCCACCCCATACCAAACGCCATCGTTTCACTTCAAGTTTCATCTTCCCAAAACCTCTCTCATAAATTCATAATAAAAGCTTCAAAAACTCAAGTGAAATGGGGTACAAAATCAAGAAATCTTAGTGGGATTTTCAAGAGAAACACCATTGAAGTGTTCATCTAAATATAAGCTTGCTTCTTTCTTTGACTCTTTCTGAAACTCAATGGCTATGAACTTCAAGTTTCTTCATCTTTCATGCATGTTATTTGGCTTCTTCATGCTCTCTAATGCCGCCATTGTTGACCAAAGCTTTGAAAGGGAGACTTTAATCTCTTTCAAACACTCATTCTTGGACCCCAATCTGCTCTCCAAATGGGACCTCACAACCCCACATTGTCAATGGGTTGGTGTGTTTTGTCAACACGAACGAGTCACTTCACTCGTTCTCTCAACTCACTCACTCAAAGGTCCACTTCCCGTTTCCCTTTTCTCTCTTTCCAATCTTGTACTCCTTGATCTTTCTTCCAATCTGTTTTCCGGTGAACTTTCCCACAAAATATCCCAACTTTTACACCTTCGTGTTTTAAAATTGGGAAATAATCAACTTTCCGGTGAGTTACCGAGTTCACTCGGTGAGTTGACTCAGTTGCAAACTCTTGAACTCGGACCCAATTTTTTCTCCGGCGTAATTCCACTTTCCATTGAAAAGTTATCCAATTTGGAGTCACTTGATCTCTCTTCAAACGCTTTGACCGGAACCATCCCGCCGGAGATCGGACGGTTAACAAAACTCCGGTCACTTAGTCTCGGCAACAATTTATTAACAGGTTCTTTAACTCCATCACTTCTCTCAAATCTTACTGATTTAGTGTTCTTAGATGTCGCAAACAACACACTTTCCGGCCCCATTCCTCGTGAAATTGGAAACCTTTCAAACCTCACCGACCTTTTTCTCGGAATCAACCGTTTCTCCGGCGTACTTCCGACAGAAATCGGTAACCTTAAAAACCTACAAAACTTTTACTCACCCTCTTGTTCAATCCAAGGCCCATTACCGGACAGTTTTGCAAACCTTAAATCTTTGTCAAAACTTGATCTTTCTTACAACCCATTAAAGTGTTCGATCCCAAAATCATTTGGTCAAATGCGAAACTTGACAATTTTAAACCTAGGTAACTCCGAACTTAACGGTTCTATTCCCGGTGAGCTTGGAAACTGTCGGATTCTTAAAACATTGGTGCTTTCGTTTAACTCGTTATCTGGGTCTTTACCCGAAGAGATTTCTCAGCTTCCGTTGGTTACGTTTTCGGCTGAAAATAATCAGCTTTCGGGTTCTTTACCGTCTTGGGTTGGTAAATGGGATAAAATAAATTCACTTTTGTTGGCGGGAAATAAGTTTTCGGGTCGGATTCCACCGGAGATTGGGAATTGTTCAATGCTTAGTGTGTTGGGTTTGAGTAATAATATGTTTACGGGTTTTGTTCCGAAGGAAGTATGTAATGCGGTTTCGATTACGGAGATTGATCTTGAAAGCAATCTGCTTTCGGGTTCGATTGGTGATACGTTTATGGGTTGTGGTAATCTTACTCAGTTGGTGTTATCTGATAACAAGATTGTTGGGGATATTCCTGGGTATTTATTTAATCTTCCTTTGATGGCTCTTGATCTTGATTCTAATTTGATAAGTGGTGTTATTCCGTTGAGTTTATGGAATTCGACGAGTTTGATGGAGTTTTCGGCTGCGAATAATCGGTTGGAGGGTAGTCTTCCTGGAGAAATTGGGGCTTCTGTTTTGTTACAAAGATTGGTTTTGAGTAACAACAAGTTGACAGGGGGTATGCCGAAGGAAATCGGAAGTTTAGCTTCGCTTTCGGTTCTTAATTTGAATTCGAATAATTTTTCTGGTGTAATTCCTGTTGAAATTGGGAGATGTAGTTCTCTTACTACATTGGATCTTGGTAACAACAGTTTTAACGGGTCGATTCCGGTTGAGATCACTGGTTTATCTCAGTTACAATGCTTGGTGCTTTCGAATAATGATCTTTCGGGTAGGATTCCGTCTTCGAACGGTTCGAAGTACTTCAGGGAAGTTGGTATTCCTGATTCGAGTTTCGTTCAACACCATGGGTTGTATGATCTTTCGCATAATCGGTTGACTGGTTCAGTTCCCGATGAGTTAGGAAACTGTTTGGTTGTCGTGGATCTTTTGCTTAATGATAACATGCTTTCCGGTGAATTACCGAAATCTCTAGCAAAGTTGGCCAACCTCACGACGTTAGATCTTTCCAACAATGTGTTATCCGGTGGTTTACCTGCTGAATACGGCCGGTCGATGAAACTTCAAGGTTTGTATCTGGAAAATAATAAACTGACCGGGAGTATACCGGCTGAATTAGGCCAACTCCATAGTTTGGTTAAGCTTAATTTGACCGGTAATCGTTTATCAGGCTCCGTTCCATCCGCACTGGGGAAGTTAACAGGGTTGACTCATTTGGATTTGAGTGATAATCTGCTCCAGGGCGAACTTCCTTCAACCATTTCAAACATGGCGAATCTTGTCGGGTTGTTTCTACAGCAAAACCAGATATCTGGTAAGATAGATGGGCTATTTGTTCGTTTAACCGAGTGGCGGATTGAAATCTTGAATTTGAGTAATAATATGTTTTCTGGCTTCTTGCCTCAAGCATTAGGCAATATGTCGTATTTGACATCTTTGGATCTTCATGGAAACTCATTCACCGGTGAAATTCCATGGGGGATCGGAAATCTGATGCAGCTCGAGTATTTGGATTTCTCGAATAATAAGTTATCAGGTCGAATTCCTGAGAGTCTCTGCAGTGTTTCGAATATTAATCACATGGATTTGGCCAGAAACAGATTAGAAGGCCCGGTTCCAAAGAATGGAATATGCGGGAATACGTCTAGAGTTTCACTATCCGGGAACAAAGCGTTATGTGGTGGGATTCTCAGTTTGCAATGTCCGGGAGCTAGTTTCCGCAAAGGGTCAAAGTTATTTAACGTGTGGTCGTTGGCTTCAATCGCCATTGGGACTTTGTTAATTGCAGGGTTTATAACATTTGTGGCGATTAAACGAATTCACAGAATCAAGAAAAAATCTGATTGTGAATATCCTGGTGTGAATAACAGCAGTTCGGTTGATCATAATCTGTATCTTTTGAATAGCAGCAGGTCGAAAGAATCGTTGAGTATCAATGTAGCTATGTTTGAACAGCCGCTCGTCAAGTTAACTCTTGCTGACATTCTAGAAGCCACAAACAACTTTTGTAAATCAAAGATTGTCGGTGATGGTGGATTTGGTACAGTCTACAAAGCTCAATTACCAAACGGAAAGATCGTAGCAGTCAAGAAACTGAACCAGTCGAAATCACAGGGTCAACGGGAGTTTTTGGCCGAAATGGAAACTTTAGGGAAAGTTAAGCATCGAAATCTTGTGTCATTGCTCGGTTACTGTTCTTTTGGTGAAGAGAAACTGCTCGTATATGACTATATGGCTAACGGTAGTCTGGATCATTGGCTACGAAACCGAACCGGAGAGATGGAAATCTTGACGTGGGCCAAACGTTTCAATATTGCAGTGGGTTCGGCTCGTGGGTTAGCGTTTTTGCACCACGGGTTTATCCCGCATATCATTCATAGAGACGTTAAAGCGAGCAACATTTTACTCGATGAAGATTTTGTCCCAAAAGTTGCTGATTTTGGGCTAGCAAGGTTGATAAGCGCATGCGAGACTCACGTGAGTACTGATCTCGCTGGAACATTTGGTTACATTCCGCCGGAGTATGGGCAGAGCTGGCGGGCGACAACCAAGGGTGACGTGTATAGCTTTGGGGTGATTCTTCTTGAACTGTTGACCGGAAAGGAGCCAACCGGGCTAGAGTTTAAAGATGTTGAAGGTGGGAATTTGGTGGGGTGGGTTTGCTATAAGATCAAGAAAGGTCAGGCCGTTGATGTGCTTGATCCAACGGTTGTGAATGGTGATTCGAAGCCTGTAATGCTTCAGACGCTTCAGGTTGCTGCGAGTTGTGTGTCGGAAAATCCGGGTAATCGGCCTACCATGCTTCATGTGCTTAAGTTCTTGAAAGGAATCAAACATAATTGTTTGTAGAGTTGTTTCTATAAAGCATGGTTGAGGAAATCAAGCAATGTTTGTAAGCACTATTATGTATGTTTCTATTCAGTGGAAGAAAAGTTTTATTTATTTATTTAAGTTCGTCAATAGTAATAAATAAATAAAGGTCATCTAAATATATCTAAAAGAATACCTGATTGTTATATTTTGATGAAAATCCTGTATATAAATCTACTTCACTGATTCCAAACAACGTAATGACATTTTCTTAGTAGGCTTCAGGCCTTCAGTCAATCAGTCTTAGAAAGAGAATTTAGCAAAAACAAGAAACTGGGTTTAGCCCATTTAACTGACTTAAAAAACGGCCCAATAGTGAACTTCCGTTCTGTTTAGTATTTCCAGCTTCCTTGTCAACGTATCTTCCCAAATTCCATTAATGTAAACCTTAAAAGCTTTTAAATTCCCTTGTTCTTAATATAAACTATAATTATGAATACGCTTGCATATATCCGGGGAGGCGAGATCCATTTGGTGGAATATGCTAGCATGGATTCATCATCATCATACTCAGTAAATCCCACCAATAGCAAAACTAAGGTAGGGTCTAAGGAGAGTAAGATGTAAATCCATTTGGTGGAATATGCTAGCATGGATGAAGATCCCAAAGAACTCGGTCTTTAATTCTATCAACAAAGCACTACAAACTGTGGAGAAGCAACAAGGATCAAAAGAATGGAAGCAAATAATCAATATGATATTTCAATCGACGATGTGGCATGTGTGGAAAGCAAGAAATAAATAAGAATTTAGAGGTATCTAGAAATCGAGCAACAAAGTTGTAGACGACATAAAGGCGGAATCTTTCCTATGATTAAAAGCCATATCAAAATTTAGAAATCTTGTTTGGGAGAGATTAGTGGATTTTAATGTTATAGAAGGTGGGGGCGTAACTTATTTCTTTTAATTTGTATTTTTACCTTTTAGGTTTTTTCAGCATATATTGACGTTGGTCTATAATCATAGAATCCTACTGTTAAAAAATATACATCTGGGGATACAGAAAAGATAATTTGAAAACTCACTTGAGTTGAGAAAACCTATGAAAACTTTATCAAACGAGTTTTTTTTTTTTTTTTTAATTTATGTAAAATATGTTATTAAAAATGAAATGCAATTTTTAAACACACGTAACGAATTTCGTTCTTTTAGTGTTATAGAAAAGTAAAAACACATATAACAAGTACCTACAATTTTATTTTTTTTAACTAAAAATAACACAATTACATATGTTAAAAAAACATTTCATTGTAGTTCTAAAAATTGCAAAGTTGCAGATATATTTGTTCGGACCGGAATTGTTTAAAAATTGCAAAGTTGCAGATAGAATGGATGCGGATCAGGGGCGGAACCAATGTAGATTTAGCGGTAGCACGGGCTACGGCTCAACTCCATATTCGCATTCGCAGTGTAATTTTTTTCGGTTTTATACATAACATACCCCTAAACATATACGGGGATACCCCTAAGAGAAGATTATGAAACTTGATATTATTCATTAAGCCCAAAACATTTAGTAACTAAGCCCAAATAATTAGTTTTATGATAATTAAGCCCAAATTGTAATAACTAATAAAGCCCAAATAATAAAATAATCCATTTGAACAATGTCATGATCTGTGCGATCGAAAATGATTTTTTTCATAAGGTAAAAGACGATGATGTGATTGAGAGATTTCAAGGTATAAAAAAAAGAGGACAAATCTATTAGGTATTTGCTTTACTTTATTTATTTATTGTCGTTTTTCTAGTATTGTATGATTGCACGGAAAAAAAAATTGGGATACCCATGATTTAATGGGCTAGTTCCGCCACTGATGCGGACCGAGGAGATGGAGGATTGGTCTGGAATTGGTCTAGAATGCCAGAGGCTGACGTGAAGCTTAAGAAATGGCAGGAATGTCAAGATGTGCTTAATATGGTGATGCTTTCCAATCACAAGGATTCTTGGTTATGGAATGACAGTAATCAGGACGGTTTCTCGATGAAGACAGTCAAAAAGGCGTTAATTGCAGACAGGGGTACAAATCATCTTCCTAATTTTGAATGATGTAATTGGGTGCCTATCAAATGTATTGTTATGGCTTAGAGGGGTAATTTGGATAGGCTTGCTAAGAAAGTTAATTTAAGAAGAAGGAACGTGGTTATGGATTCGGTTAGGTGCCCTTTTGCAACGAATTTGAGGAAACGGTGAAGCACATTTTTACTGTGTGTTATGTGGTGAATCGGGTATGGTCGGAGTTCGGTATTTGGTGCAAAATACCTCTGATATATATTTTTGAATTCAAAGACATTTGTTAAGACATTTTGGATATCCACAAGTTCTCTCAAGCTGGAAAGAAAGCAAAGAAGATCATTCAAGGTTTGGTGATAATTTCGTGCTGATGCATTTGGAAAGGAAGAAACGAGATGGTTTTCAATCATATTAATCGAAGTTCGCAAGATATATAGGTGAGATAAAATCGTGAGGTTTCGCTTAGGTTAAAAATAGATCTTCTTGTAATTATATTAGTTAGGTTAAGTGGTGTAAATACCCTATGTATATGTTGTAATTTTCGGCCCTTTTCCCGTTTGGGTCGTCAGGGTGTTGTTTGGTTGTTTGGCCTTTTGCCCCTTTGGGACCGAGGTATGTTTTAATGAAGTTTGCTTTAAAAAAAAAACTTATATAAACCGTTGCATTCAACTCAATCAACCCGAAACCATCTTTTTCATACACATTAAAAACTTAGAATTTTCAATATTGAAGATATTTATGTATAATGTCATTAACTATACATGTTAATAGCAGTGACCAAGCAGAGCTATTCACACCAAACTTTGACCTACAACTACAAAGTCGTTAAAGATGAATTAGCCAACCAAAAAGCCATAATTTCCATCCTCCACTTGTGGTGGAGTGGTGGAAAGGATTTTGGTTATCTTAGGAGACCAAGGTTCGATCCCCACCCACTACATTTGGGGGAAGGGCAATGAACGGGGGCAGAACCAGGTTTCCAGGTTCGAATCCCGGGAGCCAACCCGAGTTTTCTACTACAGTGCATTTACTCCAGCGGGTCGCTTGTCACAACACGCGGTCGGCTCGTGTGGAGGGTGCAACTCCTGTCAAGTGGCAGGGGGCTGGAAATTTTATCGGGGAGAGCCAAGCTCCCATTGCTACCGAAGCGTGGGCCCGGTTAAGACAACATAGTCTTCGGGACAGTAGTGGGGCGGGCCTGCGACTAGTGGGTGTGATATTACCGTATGTTGTGAAAGTCACCTCTCAAAAAAAAATAAAAATATAAAGCATTTGTTTAAAGAAACCCAACCTCAAAGAAACTATTTGAATAACATTAAAACATTACATACAATGATACAAGTTTATTCTAAAATTTTGACCAAGAGCCTCATACATGCAAGTTGATTGAATTGTTGTGTTCCTACCAATCTTGACTTTTCACAAAGGTAAATTCTATTCAATCAAAAGGCCAAAACTTAAAGGTCCAACAACTTCTGCAAACCACGTGATAACATTTGGCACGTGACCTCCCCCGTGTAAACTTTACCACATTTACACTTTTCCACCTTCGATTTTTAAACCTCAATCTACCTACATACCGATCTGACCGCTCAGATTGCTTCATCCTCCACGTAGATCAATGATTATCAGTTATTAAAACATTAAATATTAAATATTAATTATTATCACCATTGCTGCTGCTACCACTCTCGTTACGATCCAACGGCTCAGATTTAACATCGCCTCCAGGCTGTTGTAGCTGCAGATCATTATACGGATCCGACCCGACATCCCTCCACCGTTTCATCCCTATTGTTACACCAAATAATCTAGGGTTCATCAACTCATCTGTACCTTCTAAACCACCATTACTTCCACAGGTGGTGTTGCTGTTGCCTATAATACACTCCTCTGCTAACCGCTTCAACGGTAACAGATCTAGCGGTTCAATCGTCTTCCTCACTTCCTGCTGTGAACTGCTTCCTTCTGACTGTTTATCCCCAGCGTAATTAGACATCATCACGTAAATGTTAGAACACAGATTCTTCATCTGACTTAACTCTTTGTTCAGCTGAACGTTTTCTCTCCGTAACCGCTCGTTTTCGCCAACGAGCTCAGCGTTGTTACTTCCTCCTGATGTTTCACGAGAAAGAATAGGTGTACCACTACCACCACCACCACCACCTCGTGATGAGTTAGATGACAGGACTTGTTCTTCGCCAGAACCGCTAGGAGAAACCGCTCTGATTGGCTGAGATGCTACTGTGACAATCGGTGTAGCTGTAACCGTTGGCGGTGGAGCTTGTGGTTGCGTCGGTGAAGCTGCTGCTGCTGCTGCTGAAATCTTCCGACGTTGAATATCGCTTAACAGACGCTTCTCGCCTCTACGGAAACAATCGTTAGAGAACTCCCAGCGATCAGGTACAACTTTTCTAAATCCCTATCAATTTAATCAAAATTATAGTAAAACTATTTTCACATAGAAATGAATCAGATCATATATATTATTCATTCAATAATAATAATAATAATGATAACTTACATAGGTATTCAACTGACGGACAAAACTCGAGAAATTATTGTGTTTAAAGTATTTCGGAAGCAAATCCTTAGCGAATTCTGTAGGATTCCAGACGATAAACGTAGATCCATCTTCGTTCCAGGAGATGACGTCATCAATGGTCTTATCTTCAACGAGCTGGTAAGTTTTCGTGAGAAACGGCGTCGGGAGAGATCTAGCAGCCGCGTCACCAGCCGGTGAGTCGCCGCCGCTGCGGTGGTCTCCTGGAGGAGGAGCCATCAACAGCTTCAAAATACTAAAAATGAATCCAGATTTGAAAGAAGATAATTATTAGATTAGAAAGAAAATAAAAGGAAATTAGATTAGATTAGATTAGAGATACATATGGTTAATCGGATGAAGAAGAGGTAATCAATCAATCAATCAACGTTGATAGATCTGAGATGAAGGAATGAGGATTCTAGAAGGTTCTGGGAGTGGCGAGAGAGGGGGTGGATAGGGAGGAGAGAGAAAGAAGGAGATGGAAGATAAAATGGGGTGGAAGAGGAAAGAACGAGAAGGTACGCAAAAGAAAAGAAATGATGAAGCTTCCTTTTCTTTTCTCCATTGGATTTGGTTACGTGTCAGCTTCTTGGTTGTTCGATCAAACTATTGTGATCATCAATTCAACCTCCACAATGTCAATTATGGTCGGCATATCATTTCTTGATTCTTCTTTTATTATTGTTCATTCTTCAATTATTTAATTTATTTATGTTTTTTAACTAATAAATTTTATCACTAAATATAGTTATAACTAGTAGGTTTTCTCGCGCTTCGCGGCGAGTTTTCGGTGAGTTTCCTCACACAACTTGGTGAGGTTCGATAACGGTACGATACCGGTGTTTGAAGGTTAAAACTAGTATATACCGGTACCGTACAAACCGGTACCGAAAACATCCGTGATTTCATTTTATTAATATATATATATATATTAATAAATTGGATTACAATCATATCTCAAGATCTAATAAAACCAATGGCTAGGATTTGTTCACTTTATTCACAACTTAACCCTTGTTCACTCTAGAACCCACCCTATATATATATATATATAGCTATAAATAACTGCTAGGGATATTTTTGTCAAAATACAAGTTTTATAATTATGGGAAACATAACTTATTCGTTTGAATTGATTGTGAGAAATCTTTTTCTCCCCGTAATCATAGCTATCTATCCACTCTAACTAAATATCCTTGAAGTTTGCTACTAATCACAATAGTATCTCTCTTTCAAAAAACCCCAACCGACGATTAAATCAACGTTGATGGAGAAGCAATCCTCCGGCGATAGAGAACAGAACTTGAACGACGATAAATTTTAACTTCAGTAGCTTGATTCTTGATGTACATAAGTGTTAATTTCTGTTTTTTTAGATAATCGAAAAGTTAGGGTTTGTTCAATCGGATCGTATGGAATCAATATGTTGTTGTGTTATGTGTTTAATCGAACGATGTTCGTATGAGAATGTGTTTTTGGCTGAATTTTCATTCAATGACATGAGCACCCTTTGCCGTCGGAATGTGGGTTCGGAATCGGATGTTCGACGGTGCTCTGTGTCGCCGGAAATCCTAATTGTGGCAAAGGGTTGGGGGTTGCATGTGTTCTTCATATTTTGGTGTAATGTTGTTGGTGTACACCGGTGTATTTTGGGTTGCATGTGTTCTTCATATTTTGGTGAAATGTTTTTGGTGTACACTGGTGTATTGTATGTACAGAAGGTATAATTATCTTGTTTTGAAAAATGAGTATAAAAATGAAGTACACAAGTGTATAAACATGTAGTGATTGTGTAGAGCAATTTGATGTGTGTGTAAATGTGCTTGTTTTCATAAAAAATAGATAAAAAAGATATAGTCTGAGTACACAAGTGTATCCATGGGGTGTAGCTTGCTTGTTATCTTCATAGGATGATGTAACGTTACTAGTGTACACTAGTGTACTAGATGTAAATAAGGTATAGTCAGCTTGTTGTAAACATAAGTAAAAAAACTTAAGTACATATGTGGATTTTAATGTTTTTAATGTGTACACCAATTTGATGTATGTGTTAATAGGTTTTTTCAAGTACATATGGATAGGAACATAATTGGTATATGTAATGGAAAAGATATACATAAGTGTATTGTATATGGGTATATAATAACACATTATTTGTATGCCCCTATGTTATTGTGTTTTGAGGTTTGTATTTTTAAACATGTATTAAGATGGCTGATGTTAAAAGAGATGAAGGAGCGAATATGTGTGCTAGTCTTGATATGGAAAAGAAGACAACAGAAGATGTTAGTAAAAGCACAGGTAGATTGTTTGTTGAACCATCATATCGTGTGAAAGTATTTGTGTAACCGTTGCTTTTTGTATGTACTAATTGGTTGTGTGTACGAATGAAACAGTTTTGGGAAAGAGAAGAAAACGACAGGCATGTAGGCTTCTGAGTGGTCAATCATTTAAAGCGGTTCGTGTGCCGTTCTCAAATATACAGGACGGTATAACATATATGCATTGATACTTATGACCGTAACCAATCGGTGCCTATGCGCCCGAAGTTGTATTTAGCGTCCTAATGGTTGTGGAATTTTACTTCAGGAAACGACGAGGTGTGCAAGACGGAAACAATTAATGAGGAACACACATCCCGAAATGGGAAGGAAAAACTTAGTAAAGGTAAGTGAAATTATGACATATGTACACAACAGTTATCAAAATTGTCTGTGTATACAACAATGGGAAAATGTGTTTTGATTAGCTTTTGATGTAGCTACCGAGGGTTGTGGGAAACGGATGATGAAGACGACTGACGCGGAACGCATGGCCAGCGAAGACGAAGACGTGAAAGGAGGTATTGTTTGTATTGATATATGTATACACAAGCTGTTATAATATGCTATTAACGGTTTTGATAATCGTTTAGATTACGAAGAAGATTGTGAAATGAATGCGGTTGACCAGATTTTCAAATTCAAAAAAAGGAAGCAAGCAAGGAACTCCAAAAAAAGAAAAAGTAACAGTAAGAAACGTGCGAGGGCAAAGCGTTGTAAAGAGTTACCGTCGATAAGGACGCGTATCTCTCCGAACAAATTGTTCGAAGCTGTTAGCATCTTGACGAGGTGGCAGAGAAACGTGGTTCATAAAATGGGATTTGGAAAGTTACTGAATCTCAAAGTATCAGACATAAATGCGTCGTTGGCGTATTTTGTGGTCGATAGGCTAGATACCGAAAAAATGGAAATCAATCTTGGGGACAGACAAATAAAAGTTGATAAAGAGGGCATTCGTAGAATAATGGGTGTACCTTACGGAGGGATACGGGTGGTGAGGGATGCGGAAGGATGTGTTGATGCTGAGAAACTTGTGGATACATGGAAAAACCGGTTTGTCAAGATCCCGATTAGTTGTAAGAACATCATCGACAAGATCAGAGAAAATAGTTATGCCGATGAGGAGATGTTCAAAATGGATTTTGCAATGCTATTTATAGCCACAATGATAGCAAGCACCAAGAACGGGAACGCGATGTATACAATGCTTGGATGGTTCTATCTTTCAAAGGAGTTTAGAGAACACGATTGGTGCCAGTTGATTATGGACACTATTAGGGTCTGTAAAAGTGATTGGGACAAAAGTGATCGTGATTCGTTTTTCCGCGGTCCGCTGACTGTTTTGGTGGTACGACATCTCTACACATGTCCATGTTTTCTAAGATTCTGCACCATAATACTGCACTCCTAGATTGGTCTACGGATAACCTGTTCTGCAAACTATGCACAACACTCGGAAGAGCATCTCGTCTCCATCTCGGATGAATCTATCTGGCTGGGATCTCTTGAATATTATGGCTTCTGAAGACACAAAACACGTGGCGACATAGATATCCATCTCGGGTGAAACCATTGCAAACGCAAGAATCCGACAGGTCTTCCTTGTTAAAGGTCACCTAATAAAAAGGTGGTTGAGAAGCTGGTTAGTATGACTGGAGTAAGTAATAAACACTGGTGTATAGTAAAAATACACACTGAATAAACAAAGCTGAATACAAAATTAGGTAATCATATTAGTTAGTAGTGATAGTTGGCTAACCTTGAACTCGTTAACAACTTCCTTTCCGTGATCTAGATGAGCAACTATAAAACAATGAACGCCATCAACCAGGGACCGTTCCGCAATGTAATTCTGTACCAATGAAAATTTCCTTTTGAACCTCGTAGAAAATTTTCCTTGTATAAACGACATTCGCATGACGTTCAATCCTGTAGCTTGTTTTGTATTTTTCTGGGTTGGTGGTCTCAGTATGATTGCAAAGTTCCCGTTGCTTGTTTCTTAACCCATCGATGGACGTATCATAACACAACATGAATTGAACCAATGTATTATGTGCGCCCGAGTCTGCTTTAAACACGTGGTTCGCACTTTCGCATCTGGATGTCGTTTTCATTAAAGTGCACATGGGTATTTCGCGAAAGTAACCTGGAATCCATTGCTCCCGAATTGAAAACATCTATGTCAACCATTTATGAGACTCTAACCCATATTCGGCGATCAATGAATTCCACCTTTGCTCAAATGTTTCAGGTATGATATAGACGTTCCAAACAAGCTTGTGAAACTTCTCTTTTATCTCGATATTTGTCAAGTTGTCTCCCTTGATCTATATTTTGTAAAAAGAAATGAAAAAGTTATCAAAGTCGAAATAAACACAGGTATAAGGTCAAGTAAAAAAGAAGAAACAAATGAACACCAGTGTATGATACTACTTGTACATAAGTGTACAAATAGGTTATAACCAGAAAGTTTGTAAAGAAATACCTTAGATGGTATCTTTTGAACTATGTGCCACATACATAGTCGATGATGCGACTTGTCGAATACGTTGCTAACTGCTTGTTTCATGGCACAATCTTGATCGGTTAGAACCAAAAGAGGCTGCCTGCCGTTATGAGCTTGGAGAAAATTTTGTAGAAGCCATGTGTATGACTCGATTGTCTCGTTATGAAGGAGGCCAGCACCAAATATCGTGCATTTTTTGTGATGATCAACGCCAGAAATTGGAACAAAAATCATATCGTACCTGTAAAAAAAGTAATTTGTAACACACAAATGTAAATAACTAAAGAGTTAGAATATGAGAATTTATAACTTACATATTCGTGTGGTACGTTGCATCAAAAGCCAAAACATCCCCAAATGCTTCGTAATTCATTTTCGAAACATTATCACACCAAAATAGCAACTGGAGTTCTGTGTCAACAATCTGGGTATCAAAAGTATAATTTTCTTTGTTCTTGCATCTTGCGTTCATTTTGTCAACTAACATTTGGGCGTCTCTTTCGCCGATGAAATCTCGGATATCTCTCCCACAATTTTTATAGTCAACAACCGTGCCCTGAACGTTATGATGACCACCTTTTATGACAACCTGAAGTTTGTGCGATTTCGTGGGACCAATGTTAGCATTACGGCATTTTGCTATAAACTCGGTGGTGGAAAAATCAAGCTTCCTCTTCTTTAGAGATAAATCAAGATTTTCAGGAGACGTAAACCCATGGTTATGTTGTTCTACCCAGTCATATAATTCAACCTCATTTGTATCCTTCAGACGTTTAAATTTTACACAGGCTTTACAGTCCGTAACTTTTATGTTTGAGCGTCTTTTGGGGGAAATAGTATCAACCTCAGACGGTTGACCATCGGTGCCTTTAGGTTTGTTGGCTCTAGAACACAAGACATATCGCAGATTTGTTATTGTTTTGTCGCCGATCTTTTCTTTCTTAGAAGTACCCAACCGTGTACAAAAACCTGCAAGTTGTGCATATTCCTCGTACATTGCAATAGCAGCTTCCATCGAAGTAAATCTCGCATTGACAAAGGGTTTGAAACCGGGCGGCACAACTGGCGTCCAATACCTATTGTCGTTAGGTGTTTCGTAAACGTTGCTAGCAACTGACTCTGATCATTAATATAGAAAGCAAGTATAATTAATTAAGCTTCAGGAAGTTTGTTATACGAATTAATATATCATAAAAAAAAAAGCTGGCAAAGAGAATAAATTACAAGCTTTAATTTACCCCGACATAACAAGTCATTCTAAAATATTCAGGAATGTTCAGTACATATGTGTAGATGCAACTGTTTTTTTATCCTAAAAATATTCAGTTACTCATATATATCTGTAAACAAGTAATCCAATATCTCAGGAGTGATCAGTACATATGTGTACATGCACTGTTATCTTAACCTAAAAATATTCAGTTACTCCACTAAATCTGTAAACAAGTCATTCTAAAACATTCAGAGATGTTTAGTACATATGTGGACATGCAACTGTTTTATTATCCTTAACTATTCAATTACTGGGATATATCTGCAAACAAGTCATCCAAATATCTCATTCATGAATTCTATAAAAACTGAGTACACGTTAACAATCAAAATATAAATCAACCAAACGGAATGCCGATCATTAAATGCCATGAACGGGAAACTGATGACAAAGAACTGGGCGAAGAAGATGACTAAACTGATCAAGACGATTCAGATGCAATACCGAACAAAACTGTCACACCCCAATATTTTCACGTATTACCGGTGGGCCCGGTGGGGAGTATCGTGACGTAGTTGATGTCATCATAGACAATTAATCACAGTTTAATACACAGCGGAAGTCTAAAAGTAATAATACAAACGGAATTTGAAAATATAATAAAATATTACACGACGGTTGTAAGTGGATCCACAGGCGGATCTAAAACAGAAAGTAAACATTGTTCAACAGAGTTAAAGTATTAAGAGCTTGCAATACTCTTTAACTAATACTCAGGAGTTTCCAGCCCATTACGCGTAGTATATGCACTTAATCTTTTTGAAAAATACGTTAGTTTACACTGGTAAATACAATTAACTGACTCTTTTGAAAAGTGTTTACAAAATTGGTTTGGATGCACAAGGCATAAATCTTTTATAACTTGGGACAATTATTTAAAATAATCTTGTATACAGATTTACATGTTTGTCGTCCGTTCAGGACCGGAATAGAAGAGCCAGTACAAGATTAATAGACACACCACAAGTATAAGCCCACAAGAAGTTTCCTCACGAGTGAGATACCGTTTATACATACGTAACTGTCAGGTGTATGCCTACACCCCGTGCTTAAGCCGTGGCCATTTCAAATGAATGAGCCGAGGATATCCAGGACACGGTCATATTAACCCCCAAAGGCTTTGTATCAAACAAAACAGATTAAAACAGGTTATCTCAATGATTTAACCACTGATCGATTAAATATTCAATACCCGACCAAGCGGTAATAATTTACCGTATCCCAAGCCCGTATAAGGGAAAATAAGTTAAAAGTGTTTACCTGAGCTAAAAATGTAAATTAAACTTAGCCGTATATTCTAATCAGCAAGTGCAGAGAGCTTTTACTGGGCTCCTAATCTGGAACGAAGGTTTTAATAACCTATTAGATTCCTAACGGGTCTTATTTAAGTTATAACTTTGACCGGTTAGTTTTAAAGGAAAGTTTACGGTACGAAACGCAAGATTAAGCGGTGACCGGATTGGAATGTGATTTAGACCCGACAAGTATGAAGACTTGTATATAATGGGTAAACTAAATACATTCTCGATTTGAAGTAAAAACGATAAGGTTTGACCCGTTTCGGCTAATTTATGCAAACTAGTTACATAAACCATACCGAACGCGTATATGCATAACGGGTAACCGAATGAGTCATGTACAAGTTCCATGAGTTACTATGCTTAAAATATGTTGTGATATCAGTAGGATATCTTCCATTATGCCCAAAACGAATTTAAAATCAATTTAAGCCCCGAAAGGGTATTTTGGTCATTTTAAAGTTTACAAAAGAGATTTAAACATAAACTGAGGTTATGGTCTCAAACATTTTGTAAAAATATTTATTTTATGTTGTTATATAAGCAAGATATTATACATATGTGTGTTTAATCATTTATGGCCAAACTATACACCGTATGGGCATTTTGGTCAATTCACATAAGCTTTAAGGTCAAATTTGGAAATCTGAGTTCAAGACTTATACTTACTATTAAAGTATAAGAATTTATTTATAAAATCAGTAGGTAACAAGTCTTAGGCGTTAAATATGGTTTTAAACCATACTATGCGCCTAACTAGCGTAAAAGTCGGTATTTGACGATATTTGAAATGTTTATAAAATTTTGAAGTTTTGATCAATTTCTAAAGCTTAAAATATTTTATTTAACATATGATATCAGTAGAAAAAGGTTTGGTATTCATATCATATGTTAAACTCATTTTATTAACAAAAAGGGCGTTTTCGTCAATACCGAATTTACACTAGAACTTTATGTTATGGTTAGTATAAAATTTGGCAAAAATTTCCAAAAATCCCTAAATATTATATCATAACAGTAGGTAGCAAGTTTGGTGCCAAAAATTGGGTTTAAATATGATTTATGCTGAAAATGTCATTTAATTAACAAAAAGTTTCATTTTTACGATATCTTGCATAACTTTAATTTGAGACCATAAACTGATGTCAAATTTTTAGGACATACTTATAAATCAGTAATAAAGATTTTTGTCCTCTCACATTTTCAAAAATCTCATTTTTATAATAAAAGGGCATAATGGTCCATTTTTAAGCATTTAACGGGAACATGCAAATGATTCAGATTTCTATGGAACCATATAGTATAATCTCGGAGGGCTATACTAACGTGTAATGTGGTCCCAAAGGAACCCTAAGGCATAACTAAACTAAACTAAATTGGGTAAGAACTGAAAGTCAAAGCAAAAGTCTACTTTTGCGACTTTCGGTTGTAAACCGAGCCTAATACTCAGAATTGTCTGGTTGAACATGCCTAAACATGTTCTTATATTATTTACCAAGTTGTTTAAGTGATAAAATGTAATTTATAGCTTCTACATTTTCAGTTGTGACTTATTTTGCAAAAACTGACTCGTTTGACTTTTCTGTTAAGTAGTTTGACCAGACAATTGACTGAGATAACGTGATAATTAGGAGGTGCCCCTTTAAGGGTTTAACACCTACATAATTACCAACACATAGCCACTTTTAATTCGAATAATGGCTGGACCGTTAGTGATTAATCACAAAGTCAAAGCGTAATTACGATATCTTTGACTTTCGCTCATTACACTAATGAAAACTTAACTATGGAGGCTAAGAACACTTACAATAGTCCTTAGCACAAAAATTCAACTAGAGAAAGCTTCCTAGATATCCAGGATGCTTCAGAGATCAATTGAGAGCTTTAGAGATTGAGAGTATGAGAAATTTGAACTTGTGCAAATGAAAGAACTTCCAAGCCCCCTATTTATACTACACGAGGTCATCACTAGATCAATCCAGGTGTTTTGTGATGTTCTCTGATGATTACAGGTGTCCCAAGTGGTTTTGAATACCAGCAAATAGTCCCTAGTATTGATTTATGTGAGTGCATGGCTGAATTGAAGAAGAGAGGTGCAGTAGCTTGCACCTGTGCATGTTTCTGTCCAGTTTAAGCCGTCGCGTCGCACGACGGCAGTGTGGTTGAGGTGTGGCGCGACGCCACCATGAGGTAACCAGCAAAACAAGTTTCAAACATGGCAGTTTCAGCCCCTGGACCTTTTAAAACGTAATAACTTTCATTTCAAGCACTTTTAACCCATAAAATTTATATTTTTATGATCCTTAGGATATAACCAAACATCGTTAGGTCCGGTTTCGTTAAACGATGACCGAAAACACAAGTTTTGCCTCGTTGATACTTTTAACCCTTTATTTGCGAAAGTTAACGTATTTAATATCAAACGATATCGAAACCTCGTGAATTTTTCGTCACTTGATCTTGAGAGTATAATTAATCGTTACAAACCGGGTTCATTAAAAGGTCACTCAGAGGTATTAATTTAACATGTTGACACATTTAACCCTCGCGCCTTGTAAACTTTCACTTTCTTTCACAAACGGCTTCATACGTTTCCCAATTCTTTCGTTTAAGAGTACGGACATCATATAGGGTTAAATAAAGGCAAAATTTTTGAGTGTTGACACGTTGGATCCTTTCACACATATCTTTTCCTTGTTTGTCAACTTTAGTCATTCAAAATCAATTCTTTACACGTTTAAAGCTTATGACACGTGTCGTTAATACATTAGACATGATTTTCCGAGGTGTTACAAAAAAAGATAAAAAAAAAAACAAAACCTGGGCAATTCATGGTAGTGTAAAAAACTGGATTGAAGTCATCTTGTTGGATTGGGTCTTGTCCGTTGAAGCCGCTACTAGGACCATCCTCCATGATCGATGTCATGATTAAACAATTAGCAGGGTTTAAATCGTTTCAAATATTGGACTGGTATATGATAGAATTTGAATATAATTAAATAAGATCACGTAAAATATGCAGGGATATAGGAATTGTAACTGCCATTGGTTTATGGAAAGGAATTTAAAAAAAAAATTATATAATTACAATCTTTCCCTTTTTATCAAGAATTGAAACCAATGGTTGAGATTAGTTCACAAGGTTCACAACCAAGGATGTTGTTCACTCTTGAACCTCATCCTATATATATATAGGGTAGGGTTCCAGCGTGAACAACCTCCTAAGGGTGAACTGCGTGAACAGATCTGGACCCTTGATTTCCTTTTTAGTTGTTAAGGGTAGGATTGTAATTATATAAAAAAATAGATTTAAATTATTATTTTAATAATTGAATTAAGTTACATCTTTCCTAATTTAAATTCATTATCCACATTATGTTTTATTAATTAATAAGATAATTATCAAAACAAACAACAAATCACCAGATTTCAATTTTAATATTTATTTCAGATTTCATCACCAGAATTCAAATTTTGATTTTTAAGATCCACGTAACCTTCATATTTTAACGGTATACACATGTGTACTTGGATATAAATAGAACAGTACATGATGTATGTAAAATGCAACATATAAATTACATCAAATGAGGCATAAAACTAACCCTTTTTAAGTACTAATATTGGAAAAAGAGTGTTTTTGTCTTCCTTTTGTATTTTCAGGATTAAATGAGCTCAAAAACGCAAAAGAAGCAAAAAGATAGCTAAATCCAACATAAATACAAGAAAAGGAATATTAGTGGACTGCCCGACCCCTCAACGGCACCTTCCAAAGCAAAGTAGAGAAATCAGAAGACTGAACACGCCCCGTGCTCAGCCAGCACGGGGCCGTGCCCAAGAAGCAGCAGAAAAGACAAACCTATAGAAGCTTCTATTGCCCACCACGGGGCCGTGCTCAGCGGACACGGGGGCGTGTCGAAAGTACAGCAGGCGCATTTATTGTAATTGCGAATTACAATTAATGAGGAGAGAGATTGTCAGACGGACACGGGGCCGTGCCCAGCGAACACGGGGCCGTGCCCAGCTCTCTGTTCAGCCTATAAATAGGAGTGCTTGGATTCATTTCATCTCATCCCTTGGCACACCACCTCTCTCACACTTCATCCACCACCCACCACCATCACAACACCATCATCCACCACCATCATCCATTGTCCATCGTAGAGTGTGTGAGTCGTCTCGGGATCCAAGATTGATCGTAAGAGTTCTTGACAATCAAGGCCATGTTTGCCTAAGTCTCTTACATCACTTGGTGAAGACAAAGTGTCTAGTATAATACTTTTTATTTTTAATCTTTTGCACTTTTTATTTGGTTTTGTATTAATGACTTTAATAACTAGTTACTTATGTTGAAGGTGATCTTTCCTTATCGTTTGTCCGTGGTGTCTTGGCATTATTTTACTGTCTATATAAAGATTTTCACCATTCATATCTCCACGGTCTATATGGAGGTATGTTGGCTACCTGGTAGGGGGTTAAGGGAACGGTTTGGTAAAGGTCTTGCTATTGTTCAGCGTTTAGAGGTCCTGCAATGGACCTGGGTCAAATTTAGTAGGACCTCATTCAATACTTCACGGTATTGGATGGCGGGGGTCCAAACTCTTTGATCCCCTCATAAGTTAACTACTATTAATACTATAACCCGGCTATTTAGGACTGTATCCCTGCTGACTCAGACTACTTAGCCGAGGGTAACGTCACCGCCAAAAGCGGGGCCTACCACAATACTGCATTAATAACTTAATTCATTATCTTCCAATAATCCACCCTTTTAGGATTGTATCCCCGCTGACTCAAACTACTGGGGTGAGGGTAACGTCGCCTTCAAAAGAGGGGCCTACTACAATAACTAAGATAATCTCTTAATTATGTGCAAAAGTGCGGAAATAATCAAAGGTTATACTAGATACGAGTCGGAACCAAGTGATTCATCTTGTCTATCTGTTTTTTTCTTTTATTTTTATTTTCAGCATTTTAGTTAGTTTTTAATTTTCTTAGTTTAAAACATTTTTCTAAACTTTTATTTTGGTTAGACGTTGAGGATAAACCGGTACTAAAAGCTCTTGTGTCCTTGGACGACCTCGGTATCTTACCAACGCTATACTACACTCAACGATGGGTGCACTTGCCCATATGTGTGTTTAGTGTTAGTAAAATATCGTGTTTTATAAATTTAAAACTTGGCTAAAATAAGTGTTAAAAAGGGCTTAAAATATACACCTAATATATATAACACTTCGCGCACATCAAGTTTTTGGCGCCGTTGCCGGGGACACAAGGATTTTAAGGAAGTTTAAAATCGACGGCCTAATCAGTTTTTTTCAAAACCTTTTCAAAACGCGCGCACATTTTTCTGCATTTTAGTTTAGTTTGCATTTACAGTAGCCTGAACACGGGGCCGTGCTCACTGAACACGCCCCCGTGCTGCATAATTTTAGTTAGATACCCAGATACAGAGTCTGAACACGGGGCCGTGCTCACTGAACACGCCCCCGTGCTCAACGTGACCAGTAACTTTAATTAAAACGCCCAGATACAGATCCTGTACACGGGGCCGTGTTCACCAGACACGGGGCCGTGTCCAGCCTTCTGTTTCAGTCTTTGTTTTCATTTTCTGGTCCCGAGACTCAGTTGTGGTCTGCTGAGTGATTCTTATGGATCAATACTCAGGAGGTTACAACTACACCTATGATGAGGATGATTATAGGGGTAATTATTGCACCAATTGTCGTAATACACGTTCGATTCAAAATAATCACTCGTATCAACCATCCAATTCATACGCCTACTACGAGGAGCCCAGGTACGAACCATCAACTTCATACACATCCTATGAAGACCAAAGGTATGAACCTCCTCCCTCATACTCATATTTTGATGAACCAAGGTATGAGCCTTCTTACTCATACTTTGAGGAACCAAGATATGAGCCACCACCTTCATATGCTTATTATGAGGAACCTTGGCATGAACAACCCACCTCATATGAGTATTATGAAGAACAAAATTACGAACCTTATCCATCATATGCTTACAATGAAGGACAATGGTGTGAACCATCAACTTCATATGGGTATTATGAGGAACAAAGGGTCGAACAACCGGATTCAAGCTTAGAAAATAATGATTCTTTTTCTATAACCGAAGTGACCGATAGGATATTAGAACACATTAGAGTTATCGATCGATGTATAAAAGAAGCTCGCGCAAGGGAAGAGGAGTCCCGCGCAAGAGAAGAATTAAAAAAGGAAGAGATAACTAAAAATGAAAAAATGGAAGAACAATTAAGTGAAAAACCGACACATGAGTTAAACAACGAAAAAGGTGAGTCCAACAACGTTAAAATCCAAGAAGAGTCTAATTTTGAAAAAATTAATCTCTTGACACCTTCTTTCGAAAATCATTGTTTAGTACCCACTCATGCTAAGTTTTTAAAAGAGTTAATCACTAACACTAAAATTGACGAAACGGTAAGTGTTAAGTTAACTAATGATCAAACTTCGCTAATAAAAGAAGACCCATTTGAAATTAACATCACACCGGTTCCATGTTTCTTTCAAAATTCGTTTATTAGTAATGTCACAATCGATAAAGATCTTTGTGTTAACATAATGCCTAACTACATTTTCGAAAAATTAAGTATTAGTGATTTCTCTCCACTTCAAATACCCATTTTCCTATCCAATCGGAAAGTAATAAAATCAATCGGTATAGTTGAAGATGTTTTGGTTCAAACAAATCAAATGGTAATCCCAACCGACTTTGTCATCCTCGATGACGCTCCTCTAGTGTTGGGACGACCATTTGTAAAAACTCACGAAGCTTTGAAAAACCGGAAGTTCAACAATTTACCTCTTCAATTAGGGGCATTTAAAAGAAGTGTCGATCTCGAACGATCAATGAAATATCCATTCGGCAATAATGACCCCCTAATTGAAGATGAAGATGAACCACCCGATACAAGTGAAGAGATTGACTACTTTGTTGAAGAAGAGGTCGCCATAGAACAAACTTTTAAAGTTCTTGATCGAAACGAGCAACCAAATAAGGAGTCTCCTAAAGACCCACCACTTGAGCTCAAAGAACTTCCAAAAGGTTTGGAATATGCTTTTCTAGACAAAGATGGTAAGTTACCTGTAATTATTTCATCTAAATTAGATAACTTAGAAAAGGAAAAACTAATTAATCTTTTGAAAAAACACAAAAATGCAATAGCTTGGAAACTTGTTGACATAAAAGGAATTAGTCCTTCTATGTGCACACACAAAATTTTGATGAATGATGACTACAAATCGGTCATACAACCACAACGTCGAGTAAATCCAAATGTTCAAGAAGTGGTTAAAAACGAAGTCATCAAATTACTTGATGCCGGACTTATCTATCCTATTTCCGATAGTCCTTGGGTAAGTCCCGTCCAAGTAGTTCCAAAGAAAGGAGGTATGACGGTAATTACTAACTAAAAGAATGAATTAATACCAACGAGAACCGTCACAGGATGGAGAGTATGTATAGATTATAGACGATTAAATGAAGCAACAAGAAAGGATCATTTTCCGTTACCTTTCATTGATCAAATGTTAGAAAGATTATCCGGTCATAAATTTTACTGTTTCTTGGATGGTTTTTCAGGTTACTTTCAAATCCCGATAGCACCCGAAGACCAAGAAAAGACAACTTTCACATGTCCCTATGGAACTTTTGCTTATCGACGCATGCCGTTTGGTCTATGTAATGCCCCCGCAACATTCCAACGTTGCATGGTAGCCATTTTCCATGACATGATAGAAAAGACAATGGAAGTCTTCATGGACGACTTTTCTATCTTTGGGGATTCATACGACCAATGCCTCGATAACCTTGAACGAATGCTATCCCGATGTGAGGAAACTAACCTCGCCCTTAATTGGGAAAAATGCCATTTCATGGTAACGGAGGGAATAGTACTCGGTCACAAAATCTCAAGCGAAGGAATGGAGGTGGATCGAGCCAAAATAGATACCATTTCTAGATTACCACCTCCATCCTCCGTAAGAGCTATTAGAAGTTTCCTAGGGCATGCCGGATTTTATAGGCGGTTTATCAAAGACTTTTCAAAGATCTCAAGGTCTCTAACAAAATTACTTGAAAAAGATGCTCCTTTCATCTTTGACAAGGATTGCAATCAAGCATTTCTAACCCTAAAGGAAATGCTAGTCAATGCACCTATCATGATAGCACCTGATTGGAAATTCCCTTTCGAAATCATGTGTGATGCTAGTGACTTTGCAGTTGGAGCTGTCTTAGGACAGAGAAAAGAAAAGCATTTCCACCCAATATATTATGCTAGTAAAACACTTAACGATGCACAAGAAAATTACACAACAACTGAAAAAGAGTTACTAGCTGTGGTATTTGCTTTTGATAAATTTCGTTCTTATCTTGTTCTTTCTAAAACTATAGTCTATACAGACCATGCAGCCATTCGATATCTCTTTAAGAAGCAAGACGCAAAACCACGTTTGATTAGGTGGATTCTACTCCTCCAAGAATTTGACATTGAAATCAAGGACAAAAGAGGAGCAGAAAATACCGCAGCAGATCATCTTTCACGCTTAGAAGACCCAGCTTTGGAGGCAACCAGGGACGAGCAAATCAACGAAAAATTTCCAACTGAGTCCCTGGAAATGGTGGAATATAAGGAAGAACCATGGTACGCCGACTTTGCTAACTACCTAGCTAGCGGTATAGTCGCAAAAGGATGGCCACATCATCAAAGAAAAAAATTCTTTGCCAATGTGAAACACTACTTTTGGGAAGATCCATATCTTTTCAAAATGTGTGCCGACCAACTCGTCAGACGATGCGTACATGGTAGTGAAGCACGAAGAATTCTCCGCCATTGTCATGAAGGTCCATACGGAGGACATCATGGTGCTGCCAGTACCGCACGAAAGGTATTCGATTCAGGATTTTATTGGCCAACCATTTACAAAGATGCTCAAAATCTTGTAAAGACATGTGATGCTTGCCAAAGAACAGGTAATATTTCTTCCAAAAACGAAATGCCACAAAATGGCATTCTTGTTTGTGAAATTTTTGATGTATGGGGACTCGACTTTATGGGACCTTTCCCACCATCGAAAGGAAACAAATACATACTTGTGGCAGTAGATTACTTGTCTAAATGGGCCGAGGCCGAGGCACTTCCAACAAATGATGGAAGAGTAGTGGTAAGATTTCTGAAAAAATTATTCTCTCGTTTTGGCACACCTAAAGCTTTAATAAGTGATAGAGGGACCCATTTTTGCAACCATCAACTTGAATTTTTTTTAACAAGATATGGGGTCTATCACCGGGTTTCGACAGCATATCACCCTCAAACAAACGGACAAGCCGAAGTGACTAATAGAGGGTTAAAACGAATACTCGAAAAAACCGTAGGGTTAAATAGAAAGGAATGGGCTGATAAATTAGATGATGCTTTATGGGCTTTTCGAACTGCTTATAAAACAACGATAGGTACAACCCCATATAAGCTAGTCTATGGAAAAAGTTGTCATTTGCCAGTAGAAATTGCACACAAAGCCTACTGGGCGATCAAAAATGTAAACTTAGATCTAGAATTTGCTGGTAAAAATCGATTTTGTCAAATAAATGAATTAGACGAGCTTAGGAATTATGCATACTCAAACTCCGAGATTTATAAGGAAAGAATGAAAAATTTGCATGACAAACATATTAAACCTAATGAATTTCGGGTAGGAGATTTAGTTCTTTTGTTTAATTCACGACTTCGATTATTTCCTGGTAAATTAAAGTCTAGGTGGTCAGGACCTTTTTCCGTCACCCATATTTTTCCACACGGTGCAGTAGAAATTAAACCTCGAAATGGGCCACCATATAAAGTCAATGGCCAACGGCTGAAACTCTATCAAGGATTTATTGAGGATGAGGAAGAAGAGATCTCGCTTCAAACCGTGGAAGAATAAAAACAGCATGCCTGGTAAGTTACGAACGATTGAGACGACAAAATAAAGCGGTAAGTTTTCTAAACCATAGCTTATGGGAACAAGGGGCACTCACACGCGCACATCAAAAAAAAAAAAAAAAAAACTGCTCGGCACGAGGCCGTGTCCGCTGGACACGGGGCCGTGTTCGCGCTGCAGACGGGATAAAACCCTTTTTTCAAAACAGTTTCTTCATTCCACACGCCCCGTTTCCCCACAAAAGCTCTAGTTCCAGGCGATTTTTCGCGAAATTTCGACGTCTCTTACCGATCTAACAACGTCAAGGTATGATTCTATCACTCTTAGTAGTTAGATTAGTTACTTGCATGTAGTTAAAACACCACAAATTTGGGGAAAAATCTAGGGTTCTTGATGTTCATCCGGATCGAACCTAAAATTTTTGCCTAAATCTGTTTGCATTTAGTTAGATTAGTGTTAAGGGAAGTAAATACACTTAGATTGTTCATAGATTCACCGGATTTCGTACAAAAACCCCAGACCCTTGCTCTTGAACCGAAAAAGATAAAATTGATAAGGTAAACGGGGTATTTTGGGAAAAACGGTGTTTAGGGTTTCATTTTCGGGGGAAACCGCACCTATTGGATAAAAAATTTTCAAGTTTTCGAAACCGGGTCGAAAAATGAAGTTTTTGAATAACAGACCTCTAGACACGGGGCCGTGTCCGCTGGACACGGGGTCGTGTCCAGCCAGCTGTTTGCAGTTTTGTCCGAAAACGTTTCGGTTTCGTGCTAATCTTTGGTGTATTCTTTCAGATGGCAAAGTTCACAAGGTTCAATGCAAGTGAGCTTGATGCAAGGGCAAGGTATGAGGTTCTTCAAACAAGACCCGAAGAGTACCCCAGGAGAGCTTGCACGGATCTGTTAACCTTGGTAAACCAGCTGAACCGATTCAACAACATCATTACGGGACCACTAGCTGTGGCATTAAACACTAGGCTTCGGTCGGTGCATCAATGCACCATGGAGTTCTACAGTACCTTCAACTTCAATTCAAGGTGTGACCCATTCGACAGCGAAGGGGTTGAATTTAGGTGTGGAGGGACAATGTACTCGATCTCCATGGCACAGTTTGGAGCCATAATAGGTCTATACCAAGAAGAGGAATCGGGAAACGAAGAAAATACCGGGGGATTGCGAGACTTGGAGGGAAATGAAAGACAAGCCGCATGGGCTCAAATCGGTGAAGGAATCTACGACCCTCGTAGCACCAAGAGTACGAAGCTGAGGGATCCGCTCTATCGCTACATTCACAGGATCCTCACCTACTCTCTAAACCAACGTCACGACAGTAGTGGTGTTGTAGGGTTGAAAGATTTGGTTGTCCTCCACTGTATCCACAACCAAAAGCCCCTCGATGTTCCGTATCTCCTGTTAAGAAACATGCATCTCAACCGCCTTGCTCGAGCTCCAACGCCTATCTTCTTCGGAGGATGGGTGTACCGTCTTTTTAAGCATTACACGCAAATTCCAAGAGCCTTTGAAAGAAGCCCATGGTCGGGACGAGTTGACTACCACATTTGCCGAGCCATGAACTTACTCTATGAGGCGGAAGACGGAACAATGAGTTTCCAAAGAACGCAAGGCTATGCATGGAACCCACAGGAGGCCCTAGTTCTTCACGCACCACCTCCCCACCACCAGTATCCACCCCATGGTGATCCGGGTCAATCCTCCTCACAAGGAGGCGGTTTTCCTAATTTTCAAAGCTTACATGATCTTATGCAGGAAAACCTCATGTGTACCAAGAACGCCTACAACCTCGCCAACAACACATACCACCGGGTCGGAGCTATTGAACGCAACATCAACGATATACAAGACGATATCAGCAGCATCCGGGAGTACATGGCGGGGCATGGGGGTGGAGGTGATGAGAGCGATGAAGATATGGATTAGAGGGTTTGGAGGAGCAGGAGCGGGTTGATGGCGAGCCCACAGGTTTAAGTCCCTTTATCTATCGAACGATTGGTGGCCTGCGTGCCAGAAGTTGAACAATTTACTTTCCTTAAACACTTTTATTTTCCGTTTTTATTTTTCTTTTACTTTATGCTTGGAACAATTAACTGTGGTAATGTAGGATGTTTGTGTTGCTTGGTGTGGTATTAAGTGATGAAACAGGTACAAACCAAGGCTTGGGGTGCTAAGCCTCAGCACTTATAGGGCCAGGATGGAAAGACCGGAGGAAGAAACCTGTTTTTCAGGCTTTCAGACTGTCCACACGGGGACGTGTCCAGCCAACACGCCCCCGTGCTCACCTCCCAGACCTGCTGTTTGGCTTCTGTTCTGCAGAATTTTGTCAGACACGTGGCCGTGTCCAGTGGACACGGGGCCGTGTCCACCTTCTGTAAGTTCTTGTTACTGGCACCTGAACACGGGGTCGTGCCCACTCAACACGGGTCCGTGTTCAGTGCCCAGTAACACAAATTTTTGCTTTTTAAACACTATTTTACACATCTAATCAACCTAAAAATTTATTTTTTGGACACATTGAGGACAATGTGTAATTTAAGTGTGGGGGGGATGCTAAAACCTTGAATTTTGCAAGTCCTAAATACAAGCCTTACACAAAACTCTATTGGAACCGCTAATCACCCCAAATTTTTTTCAAAAATTTCATTTTTTTTTTACTTGTCTAGGTTTAACTCGGGAAATTCAAGTTCTCAAAAGGTTATATTTTTACGAATTTACAACCAATAGCGTAGTGATAAAAAGAACCAACATAAGAAAATTATGAAAAGGCATAGCAAACTTATTTAAAATTTGATTATATATACTTGATCACATAAAAACCCATTCCCACAAAAGTGAGTTTTGAGCCTTTATTGAGCACACAATTACATATCATTTGACTAAATGCTCATTTTTCGTTTCTTGTGTGAATAGCCGCTTGGTTCTTACGACTCTAGAACTTGCCATAACAATACATTCCCGGTCCTTATCAACTTAAACCCGAGTAAGTAAATGATGGAGGCATTAGGACTAACCCTTTTTATTTCTACACCATTTTTTTTTCTTTTTCTTTTACCACCTACCCAAAAAAAATCCCCCTAGTTAGCCCCTTTGAGCCTAAACCTTTTCGTTTCATCACCCAAACAAAAACCCTTTTACCCACCAAAACCTTTTTCATTTTAACCCTTTTATTTTAGTAACAAGTTCGGTTTTCCATAAAAAAAAAAGTGTGATAATGATGAAGCAAAAAGAAAATAAACAAACAAGTTAATAAAAAATAACTTGGTTTGAATAAAAGCTTCATCAAAATAAAAAGTTGCAAAAAAATACGAAAACCGACACTTGTTACGCTTTTAGCCCTTTTTCTTCTAACCCAACTACCTACCTTTAACCCTAGCCTAACCCTTAACCCACAAAGTCCTCTTGATATCTACAAAGGTATAAAAGTTAAAAAGGAGGAGGATTGATTTCTTGGCAAGCCTATGGTAGGAATAAGCTCCATGCCGCTCTCGAGTGATTCACTAAAAATACACCTTCGGCCGAGTGTGAGTGATTTCCCCGTGAGGTATGTGAACTTGTATATAAATAGAATTTTAAAAAGGCATGTTATGCCCAAATAAGTAATTTCTTTTATGAAAAGTTCTAAATAAATCATTACGAATAGGAGTGTAAATAAATAAAAATAAAACCCAAAAAGATCTTGGAAATCCCGACACTCTACGACAAGCCCAAAACCTTCTCTTCTACCTATTCCATTTGGGAGTGTAAGCCACATATTAAAGAGTTTTGCTTGAGGACAAGCAAAAATTCAAGTGTGGGGGTATTTGATGTATGTAAAATGCAACATATAAATTACATCAAATGAGGCATAAAACTAACCCTTTTTAAGTACTAATATTGGAAAAAAGAGTGTTTTTGTCTTCCTTTTGTATTTTCAGGATTAAATGAGCTCAAAAACGCAAAAGAAGCAAAAAGATAGCTAAATCCAACATAAATACAAGAAAAGGAATATTAGTGGACTGCCCGACCCCTCAACGGCACCTTCCAAAGCAAAGTAGAGAAATCAGAAGACTGAACACGCCCCGTGCTCAGCCAGCACGGGGCCGTGCCCAAGAAGCAGCAGAAAAGACAAACCTATAGAAGCTTCTATTGCCCACCACGGGGCCGTGCTCAGCGGACACGGGGGCGTGTCGAAAGTACAGCAGGCGCATTTATTGTAATTGCGAATTACAATTAATGAGGAGAGAGATTGTCAGACGGACACGGGGCCGTGCCCAGCGAACACGGGGCCGTGCCCAGCTCTCTGTTCAGCCTATAAATAGGAGTGCTTGGATTCATTTCATCTCATCCCTTGGCACACCACCTCTCTCACACTTTTAATCCACCACCCACCACCATCACAACACCATCATCCACCACCATCATCCATTGTCCATCGTAGAGTGTGTGAGTCGTCTCGGGATCCAAGATTGATCGTAAGAGTTCTTGACAATCAAGGCCATGTTTGCCTAAGTCTCTTACATCACTTGGTGAAGACAAAGTGTCTAGTATAATACTTTTTATTTTTAATCTTTTGCACTTTTTATTTGGTTTTGTATTAATGACTTTAATAACTAGTTACTTATGTTGAAGGTGATCTTTCCTTATCGTTTGTCCGTGGTGTCTTGGCATTATTTTACTGTCTATATAAAATAAAAGATTTTCACCATTCATATCTCCACGGTCTATATGGAGGTATGTTGGCTACCTGGTTGTCACACCCCGAATTTCCACGTGTCACCGGTGGGCCCGGTGGGGAGTATCGTGACGTGGTTGGCAACATCATAGTCAAACAACACAATATTATTATGCACAGCGGAAGCAAATTTAAAATATGATACAACCGAATTTAATATTGTTTATCAATGTAACAATATCCGGAAGTTTATCCACAGTAGGATCGATAATAAAATGGAAACAATAGTTCAACAGACTTTAGGCATCTAAGCTTGCGAGACTCTTTAATGATGCTAGGAGTAGCCAGCCGATTCCGATTAGTACCTGCACTTAGCCTTTTTGGAAAATACGTCAGTTTACACTGGTAAATACAATCAACCGACTCATTTTGAAAATGATTTAAAATTGGTTTGGATGCACATGGCATAAATGTTTTATAATTTGATTAAAATGCACAGAGGCAAAATTAACCTTTTATAACTTGGGATAATTATTTAAATATAATACTTGTAAGGATTTACATGTTCCTTATGCGTTCAGTAGCCCGGATCAAGCCGGGTTAAAGATCAATAGACACACCACAAGTATAGGCCCACTTGGAAGTGAGATACCGTTTCCCTTAAGCAACTGTCAGGTGTATGCCTACACCCCGTGCATAAGCCGTGGCCATTTTATAATACAATGATGTCAAGGATATCCGGGACATGGTCATTAACCCCCCAAAGGCTTTAAGCAAACAAAACAATATTAAACGAGGCATCTCAATACTTTCATTATCATACATTCAATCAAAGATTCAACGCCCCGACCAAGCGGTATTTTATATACCGTACCCCAAGCCCTTATAGGGAAAATAAGTTAAAAGTATTTACCTGAGCTAAATATAAATTCAATCCCAGCCGTATCAAATCAGCAAGTACAGATAGCTTTTACTGGGCTCCTAAATCTGGAACGAAGGTTTTTAAATAACCTATTAGAATCCTAACGGGTCTTTAGTTAAGCTTAAGCTTAGACCGGTTAGTTTCAAAGATACGGTTCGTATGCACGATTAAGCGATGACCGGATAGAATGTGATTTAGACCCTACAAGTTCAGAGACTTGTTTAATATGGGTATTTCATGCACACTCTGGATTTTGAGATAAAACCGATAAGGTTTGACCCGTTTCGGCTAATTTATGTAAATTAGTTACATAAACCGAACCGAACGCGCAAAAGGCGTGACGGGTAATCATAAGAGTCCTAACCAGGTTTCCTAAGTTAATATGCCTCAAATATGTTGTGACATCAGTAAGATGTCTTTTATTATGCCCGAAACGAATTTAATCGCAAACTATGCCCCGTAGGGGTAGTTTAGTAATTTCACATAAGCCGAGAAGCTCAAAACTGAAGTCTGAGTTTATCAACCTTTGCTTACTGTTAAAATATTATAATTTGCCTCAAATATCAGTAGGTATCACCCTTGGTATGTTTAAAATACTCTTAGTACATACTATGCGTTAAAAACGCTTATTTAGGCGATTAAAAGCCGTTTACGGGTTCGATACATAAAGCTGATATTTTTACCATTCCAGAAGGCTTAAAATAAATTATTTATCATTTAAGATCAGTAGCAAAAGGTTTGGAGTCGTTTAGATATGTAAAACTCATTTTATAGCCCGTAAGGGCAAAACCGACAATTACCGGATTAAGCCTACGACTATAAGTTATGCTCAGCCTAAAATTTATTAAAAATCTTTAAAAATCCCAAAATAATATATTACAACAGTGGGTAAAAGATTTGGTATCAAAAAGTAGGCTTAACTAGGCTATACGCTAATTACGCCGTTTTATTATCATAAGGCTTTTAAATTACGCTAACGAGCATAACTCTCAATCTACACCTCAAACTGATGTCAAACTTTGTATACAAGTTTATATATCAGTAATTAAGGTTTCTACTCTTTTACATTTTCAAAAAACACGTTTTAAGGTGAAAAGGGCATAATGGTCAACATATGAGCAATTAACGGAATCATGCGCAGAAATTGGTTAACTAATGAACCATGGTGTATAATCACAGAGGATTATACTAGCATGTAACCTGGTCCAAATAGAGCTCTAAGGTATTTCTAAATCATACCAGAACGGGTCAGAACTGAAGTCAAAGCAAAAGTCAAAGCTTTGCGACTTTCGGTTCCGAACCGGGTCTAAACAGGAAATTGTCGGGTTGAACATGTTTAGGCATGTTCTTACACTAATTACCAAGTTATATTAATGATCAAACAGGTTGTATGTGTTCTACATTGCTAATTATGCATAAATTAGAAATTAATTATCCTGTTGACTTTTTAATAACAAGTTTAACCCGACATTTGACCTAGTTAGAGTGGGAATCAGAGGGTGCCCTTTTAAGGGTTTAATGCCCACATAATATAACAAAATTTGCATCGATAAAATTTTACCGAGCCTCGTGTTGACTGCGTTGACCAGCAGTTGACCACGGTTGACCGATGTTGACCAGGTTTGACCGAACCCAAAACTGAACCGAGGCACTAACATGACCCAAAACTTCCCCTTGACCAGTTTTGACCACGTTTGACCTGTTGACCAAGTTGAACCGAGCCCGAGAGCGTCCCGAACTTAAATTTTTCACCCGAGTCGAAAGTGGTTCGATGGACTCTACGGGTCACTAGGAGCCCAAAAATATATTTTTCATCGAAAACTGATGGCTGGAACTCGCCAGAACCATGTCAGAAGTCGAGCCCGAGAGCGTCCCGAACTTAGATTTTTCACCCGAGTCGAAAGTGGTTCGATAGACTCTACAGGTCACTAGGAGTCCAAAAATATATTTTTCATCGAAAACTTATGGCTGGAAATCGCCAGAATCATGTCAGGAGTCGAGATTTCGCCGGAGAATAGAATTTCTTGAAACTTTGCAGGAATGCTCCTAAAGTCCCGATCGAAGCATCTGCAAAGTCAAAAGTTCAAAACGGACTCGCCGGAATTTGACCGGAATGTCGCCGGAGTTGCCATAGAGCTCTAACCGCTAAGAATTAGCTAAAACTAACCACACCACGCGATCCGGAACGTCGGATATAGTCGAAAAAGTGTACTCTTGGCCGGAAAACGGCCGCCGGAAAAGTCGCCGGAAAAGTTTCTAGAGAGAGAGAGAGTTTTTAGAGAGAGAATGAGTTGGTGAAATGATTTTTATTATTATTATTATTTTTTTTTTTATTTATATAGTGGAGGTTTTGTGGGCTTGGGCCCAAGGCCCACAAGCCCGTCTTCGCACCCGAACATCTTGGAAGCATCGTAGAGCATAATATTAATACTAAAATAAGCAAATTAGGATCGGTAGTCGATGTTTGCGTGTTCATTCGTCGGTTGCGTAAAAATCGCGAGAAATTAAATCGTTGACGTTTTTAACCCCTTGTATACGAATATTGTCATATATTTCTCATACCTTAACGAAACCTTGTGAAATTTTTATCACACATTCTCGTGAGTATAATTAATCATTACAAAGCTTCGCGTTTGCTAAAAGGTCACTCAGAGGTATACCTTTAAACATGTTGACACATTTAACCCCTGTAGTTTGTAATTCCTCACTTTCTTTCACAATTGGCTTCGTATGATCCATGATTTATTCGGTTGAGGTTATGAACATCATGTAGGGTTACTGTAAAGTATATTTATCCCTTGTTGACATTTTGAACCCTTATATTCACATACTTTCCATGTTTGTCAACTTTAGTCCCTCTAAATATAATTGCACACGTTCAAGCTTATGACACGTGTCAATACATTATAGGACGTGAATTTTCGAGGTGTTACATCCTCACCCCCTTAAAAGAAATCTCGACCTCGAGATTTGCTAAAATGATGGAAGTACTTTTTGTCGCATAATGGACGTAACTTCCATAACATATCTGGAGTCTTTCCAAGCTCCTAAAGTAACTCCTATGTTAGGTACATATATCCTTTTTGGAGCTTCTTAACCTGTCGATCCTTAATCGATACAGGATGCTCATCACATCATAAATTTGCATAGCATTATGTGATAGTGCTTCTTGACTTATTGGCGAAACACACCTTTCAGTCACTAGTGTGTAATGTATTGCGAGCTCCGCCAGGTTCCTTAAATAGGTTTTAGCTTATAAGCTACCTGATCTTGATACATTCGATTTCCTTCAAATGATTCTATATATATATTCAGAGCTTAACTAGCCTGATAATTTAACAGATTTGGCACACCCTTTCTGGGTGATATCTATTGTTGAACCTTATTCCTAAATCAAGAATTTAGGAGGTTTGCTATTTTCATTCATCCTTGATTTTCTGCCGAATTCTGGCATCTTACAGATGATTATGAATTTGCGTGATCTTATTTGTTGTTTCCAATGCAACTTTCAGATCCCGATAATTGGACTTACCAATCTATTGTCCTAACAATAGATGTTTAACAATCCATTTATACAAGGTCTCCAAAGGAGTAGCCTTGATACTTATACATCAACTATTATAGGAAAGCTTATCTTAAGGTGAGATGGTTATTCCAACCACTTCTTAATCAAATTTTTTTTTTTTTTTTTAAGGAATAGTCAATCCTTACAGCTAGTCGAACAAATCGACGATCCTGGGCAGTTGATGGCAAATTCTTAATTGTTGCCTAACTAGGGTTGCGGTAAAAATGCATAAGCAAAAAGAACCGTCTTTCATAATTAACTATACCGAATCCTCAGGATATTGAGTTAGGCTATATGAACCCTCTATTTTAAAACTTAGTTAATCAGGGTTTCGATTCTTCCAATGATGGTGCTAGCCGTCTTGGAGATTTCATAATAATACAGCCTTAAATGGGATATAAACCTTAACTCTACCTGCCCCTCAGGGGTAAACAGGGAAATCTTTGGAGAAGATAATTTAGGTACAAGGAGGTTACAGAGATTTTACAAATCTCAGGCTCCAATTTATCAATCATTGCTTGTGTCAATTAAGTGACACACTTATGTTACTAGTCCACGAATTCCTTAATCGGGAACATTTACTTGGATAATTCCATTCTGGATATCTTCTTTGAATACTACTAGTCGACTTTGGTACAATATGACCATTGGGATATCTCAGGGGTTCCATGCATTAAACCTCCATACTGATCAGGCATGGAAGCAATCTATGGGACACACTAGGATACGCCAATACTCATATGGCACTTTTATCAAACATAGTTTGGCATTCGCAGTCGATAGAAGACAATGAGAAAATAATAAAATAAAGTAATATATATTGTCGTACTCTATTCGAAGAAAGAGTACTCTTAGATTTTTCAGAAGGATCCCTTGCCGATACTTAGAAGAATCGGTTACTATGGTTTCCTTGGTAAGTTATACCTTGTGGATAATATAAAAGTTTGCTAAGCTTATGGTTTATGAAGGTTTATTATTGCCTGTATTAAATCAGGACACTTAGCAGAAATTATCATTGGTAAATGATAAGGAATGTACTTGATGACATCGTGAACTGCCTCTTGGCATTCATCAGGTGAGTTCAGGCGTTTCCTTTCTTAGCCTTTCCAGGCTTAGCTGCACCTTGTTTGGCAGCTTTATGGTATCTAGTTCTGATGCGGCCTTACTCACCACAGTCGTGACAGACTGCATTCTTTATGTCCCTCCATTCATGGGAAAATGATGACCCGTTCCTTTGCAGATGTCACACTGCTTTGGTCCTTCCAACTGCTGCGTCAACCACAGCTTGGAGATTAACTCCATTAATATTGAGATTTACGTTTGTAGCTTTATTAACTTTCGTCGCCTTAATAGTACTGCGACTGTCGTCTACCTCATTCAAGTTTTCCATACTTGAAACTTGGTACCAATCACCAAAATTTAACAATTATTAGTCATCATCCTGATGACCCGACTTAGATTAGCCACGGCATTCATAAACCGTATGGGCTATTCTGTTCTGAACATTCCTAGTGAATGTTATTTGAATGTATATCCATTATATTTAGCCTAGGTCACAAAAGGACCATCAATGGCATTCAAGGTTTGGAGTAAGTCCAATACCTGCTTGACAAGGGACCATAATGTCACAATTGTCTTTGTCACAAGGAGAATTATAAATAGCTCAAAGGCTAGCCTTACATGACTTTGGTTATATATATACATATATGGCGTAGAAGCCTGTCGCGAGGGACGTAGAAAGATATGGCATAAAGTCTAGTCATGAAGGTCATAAGTAATCATATGGCGCGAAGGCCTTGTCGTAATGACATTCAGATGCGGCACAAATGGCCTTGTCTCTAGGACGTTATAGGATATGGCACTAAGGCCTGTCACCAGCGATGTTAACATTTAGTATGTTAACTTGTTACGAACGACGAATTATAGCCCGGAGGCTTGTTATGGGTGACTTGAATATAACTTGTGGATTTGTCACAAGGACGTCAATTCATAGGCTGCAATCTTATTAGATCAGGAGTCTTAAGGCTTGAACATAGTTCTTCACCTTTGGACAGGGAGTCATAGACTACAATTGTCATCGTCTTGAAAGGCGATTCACTTAACAGAAAGGTAACCCAATTAACATCATTAATGGATGTCTATATATAATTATAGTATCTAATGATATTAGCCATGATCACCTCGATCATATTGACTATTAGGTTTGGGTATAATCCCACCATTTTGAATAGGGAATCATAAAGATCACCACTATTTTGTCTTATCGGCAATAGGGTAAAGTATAGCCCGTAGGCAATTTATCGCTAGGGATGTCAATATTATGATCATCTTACTGATGATATGGGTCAGGATCACAATGATCACATAGACTATGGGATTTGAGCGTAGCTCACCCCCCTTGGGCAAAGAATCACAAAAGATTACAATTACTTTGTCCTAATTGGACAATATAATATAGCCCTTAGGCAAAACATCATTGGGGATGTTTAAATTTTAATCATCGTACTGATGATTTTAGTCATGATCGCATTGATCATATAGACTATTAGGCTTGAGCACAGCTTGCTACCTTAAACAAGGAATCATAAAGATAACAATGTCAATGTCCCAAATGGACAATATATTATAGCCCGTAGGCAAAACATCACTAAAGGATGTTAAATAATATGATCATCGTATTAGATGATATTAGTCATGATCGCATTGATCATATAGACTATTATGTTTGGACATAGTCCAACATTTTATACAGGAGGTCAAAGACCACCACTGTCGTTGTCTTATCGGATAACAAGCTTAGCCCGTAGGCACTTCATCACTAACGGATGTTTATAATATGATCATCTTATAGGATGATATAAGCCATGATTCCTAAATCACTAGGCTAGATAAGGGAATTGGAAGAATCCAATATCAGGATGACTGTAGTGATTTTCTCGAATCACATTTGTCAAGAGTGCTAACACGTTCCTAAGTGTTAACAAGGATCTGAATCCCTTGAGTAGGTTTCACCATCTTGGCCGCGTAGGATAGGTTTCACCTTTAAGATTCTTTTTTTTTTTAAAATGCATACTGACAGGGAAGGAAGGATATTTATTTTATTCAGGATTTTTATCATAAATCCTAATTCATAAGTTAATATTAGCACAAATGGCCTAGTCGCGTAGACAAGTTAAATTTATAAGCCATGATTTCAGAGAATCGCGGCATTAAGGTTTGAATCAAAGTTTATTACCTTGCCCTGACAGGGAGCTGTAGGCTACCACTGTCTTTAGTCTCAGAGGACATTAACTATAGCCCGTAGGTACTTCCCTTCTAAGGGATGTTTATTACGGAATTGCCCCTTAGGGAAATTCATTAACCATGGTAAGCAGAGACCATATTTGGTTAATTTATTAATCATATTTATTCAGGATTTCTATTATAATTTATCCTAATTATAAAACATTAACAGTTTTATTAGTGGCACCCAATGGCCTGGTCACATGGACATTTATAAATTATAAGCTTATGATTTCAGAGAATCAGCATGAAAGTATGTTGGCACAATAGGCCTAGTCGCTAGGACAAATTATAAATTATATGCTAGGATTTCAGAGAATCAAAGCATGAAAGTATATTGGCACAATAGGCCTAGTCGCTAGGACAATTATAAATTATATGCTAGGATTTCAGAGAATCAAAGCATGAAGGTTTGAACATAGTTCATTACCTTTTTCGGACAGGGAGTCATCGCTACCACTGTCTTTTGGCTCATATAGAAATGAGCAAGGCCCGTAGGCACTATATTACCACGTATGGTTAAAATATGATCATCTTAATTGATGATTTAACCCATGATTCAGAGATCATTAAGTTGGGTTAGGGATCTTTTGAAGAATCCATATATAAGAATGACGTGGGTGATTTTAACGAATCACGGCTGCCAGGAGTGTTAACATGTTTTCAGATGTTAACTGGAATCTGAATCTTTTAAACAGGTCTTACCATCTTGGCCAGGTCTTTATAATGACACTCAGGCTAGGTTTCACTCTTAAGATTCTTAATTAATGGTTTGAATCTTTTTAACAGGTCTTACCATCTCGGCCTGGTCTTATAATTGACCCGAAGGCTAGTTTCACACTTAAGATTCTTAATTTAATTAACGCAGAACAATTTTAAATTGAGGTGTTAATATGGATCTGAATCTAATTATGGAACTACCATCTTGGCCCGGTCTTTAAATGACACGTGGCTAGGTCTTGTCCTTTTTAGATTTTGCCATTTTATTACAATGGTAGATCTTATAAAAGAAAATGTTATTTTCCATTCATTTAATATTCTTATTTAGAATGAAAGTTTAAACTTAATCATTCCACTATAAAAAAAAATAAAAGTATAAAGTTGCCCTAAGCGGGACTTGAAAGGAATAATGTTGTCCTCGTAGGGACTGAAAGATAATTATGTCCATATGAGGACTATTAAGGAAACGATCTTCAGTAAAAGGAGTTTCTTCTTCATTTTATTTCTGAATGTTTTCTCCTTGGTTGCACGTCTCATCTTGGTCGCTGTACGAAGCTCAGCATTTCAAGGCTCCGGGTGCGGAGAATCCCTAGTTCAGCTTCCTCGCTTGGCGACGTATTCAATAATAATAAAAATTGGAAGCGAAAATTTCCATATTAGGATTAAGATTATTCCTATGTTAAGTCTAGACTCAGAAGTTTAGATATGTGCAATTGTGTAACTGAGATTAAACACAAAAGGCTAGTGTTTAATTCACTCAGTGTTGGCTCTGATACCAACCTGTCACACCCCGAATTTCCACGTGTCACCGGTGGGCCCGGTGGGGAGTATCGTGACGTGGTTGGCAACATCATAGTCAAACAACACAATATTATTATGCACAGCGGAAGCAAATTTAAAATATGATACAACCGAATTTAATATTGTTTATCAATGTAACAATATCCGGAAGTTTATCCACAGTAGGATCGATAATAAAATGGAAACAATAGTTCAACAGACTTTAGGCATCTAAGCTTGCGAGACTCTTTAATGATGCTAGGAGTAGCCAGCCGATTCCGATTAGTACCTGCACTTAGCCTTTTTGGAAAATACGTCAGTTTACACTGGTAAATACAATCAACCGACTCATTTTGAAAATGATTTAAAATTGGTTTGGATGCACATGGCATAAATGTTTTATAATTTGATTAAAATGCACAGAGGCAAAATTAACCTTTTATAACTTGGGATAATTATTTAAATATAATACTTGTAAGGATTTACATGTTCCTTATGCGTTCAGTAGCCCGGATCAAGCCGGGTTAAAGATCAATAGACACACCACAAGTATAGGCCCACTTGGAAGTGAGATACCGTTTCCCTTAAGCAACTGTCAGGTGTATGCCTACACCCCGTGCATAAGCCGTGGCCATTTTATAATACAATGATGTCAAGGATATCCGGGACATGGTCATTAACCCCCCAAAGGCTTTAAGCAAACAAAACAATATTAAACGAGGCATCTCAATACTTTCATTATCATACATTCAATCAAAGATTCAACGCCCCGACCAAGCGGTATTTTATATACCGTACCCCAAGCCCTTATAGGGAAAATAAGTTAAAAGTATTTACCTGAGCTAAATATAAATTCAATCCCAGCCGTATCAAATCAGCAAGTACAGATAGCTTTTACTGGGCTCCTAAATCTGGAACGAAGGTTTTTAAATAACCTATTAGAATCCTAACGGGTCTTTAGTTAAGCTTAAGCTTAGACCGGTTAGTTTCAAAGATACGGTTCGTACGCACGATTAAGCGATGACCGGATAGAATGTGATTTAGACCCTACAAGTTCAGAGACTTGTTTAATATGGGTATTTCATGCACACTCTGGATTTTGAGATAAAACCGATAAGGTTTGACCCGTTTCGGCTAATTTATGTAAATTAGTTACATAAACCGAACCGAACGCGCAAAAGGCGTGACGGGTAATCATAAGAGTCCTAACCAGGTTTCCTAAGTTAATATGCCTCAAATATGTTGTGACATCAGTAAGATGTCTTTTATTATGCCCGAAACGAATTTAATCGCAAACTATGCCCCGTAGGGGTAGTTTAGTAATTTCACATAAGCCGAGAAGCTCAAAACTGAAGTCTGAGTTTATCAACCTTTGCTTACTGTTAAAATATTATAATTTTCCTCAAATATCAGTAGGTATCACCCTTGGTATGTTTAAAATACTCTTAGTACATACTATGCGTTAAAAACGCTTATTTAGGCGATTAAAAGCCGTTTACGGGTTCGATACATAAAGCTGATATTTTTACCATTCCAGAAGGCTTAAAATAAATTATTTATCATTTAAGATCAGTAGCAAAAGGTTTGGAGTCGTTTAGATATGTAAAACTCATTTTATAGCCCGTAAGGGCAAAACCGACAATTACCGGATTAAGCCTACGACTATAAGTTATGCTCAGCCTAAAATTTATTAAAAATCTTTAAAAATCCCAAAATAATATATTACAACAGTGGGTAAAATATTTGGTATCAAAAAGTAGGCTTAACTAGGCTATACGCTAATTACGCCGTTTTATTATCATAAGGCTTTTAAATTACGCTAACGAGCATAACTCTCAATCTACACCTCAAACTGATGTCAAACTTTGTATACAAGTTTATATATCAGTAATTAAGGTTTCTACTCTTTTACATTTTCAAAAAACACGTTTTAAGGTGAAAAGGGCATAATGGTCAACATATGAGCAATTAACGGAATCATGCGCAGAAATTGGTTAACTAATGAACCATGGTGTATAATCACAGAGGATTATACTAGCATGTAACCTGGTCCAAATAGAGCTCTAAGGTATTTCTAAATCATACCAGAACGGGTCAGAACTGAAGTCAAAGCAAAAGTCAAAGCTTTGCGACTTTCGGTTCCGAACCGGGTCTAAACAGGAAATTGTCGGGTTGAACATGTTTAGGCATGTTCTTACACTAATTACCAAGTTATATTAATGATCAAACAGGTTGTATGTGTTCTACATTGCTAATTATGCATAAATTAGAAATTAATTATCCTGTTGACTTTTTAATAACAAGTTTAACCCGACATTTGACCTAGTTAGAGTGGGAATCAGAGGGTGCCCTTTTAAGGGTTTAATGCCCACATAATATAACAAAATTTGCATCGATAAAATTTTACCGAGCCTCGTGTTGACTGCGTTGACCAGCAGTTGACCACGGTTGACCGATGTTGACCAGGTTTGACCGAACCCAAAACTGAACCGAGGCACTAACATGACCCAAAACTTCCCCTTGACCAGTTTTGACCACGTTTGACCTGTTGACCAAGTTGAACCGAGCCCGAGAGCGTCCCGAACTTAAATTTTTCACCCGAGTCGAAAGTGGTTCGATGGACTCTACGGGTCACTAGGAGCCCAAAAATATATTTTTCATCGAAAACTGATGGCTGGAACTCGCCAGAACCATGTCAGAAGTCGAGCCCGAGAGCGTCCCGAACTTAGATTTTTCACCCGAGTCGAAAGTGGTTCGATAGACTCTACAGGTCACTAGGAGTCCAAAAATATATTTTTCATCGAAAACTTATGGCTGGAAATCGCCAGAATCATGTCAGGAGTCGAGATTTCGCCGGAGAATAGAATTTCTTGAAACTTTGCAGGAATGCTCCTAAAGTCCCGATCGAAGCATCTGCAAAGTCAAAAGTTCAAAACGGACTCGCCGGAATTTGACCGGAATGTCGCCGGAGTTGCCATAGAGCTCTAACCGCTAAGAATTAGCTAAAACTAACCACACCACGCGATCCGGAACGTCGGATATAGTCGAAAAAGTGTACTCTTGGCCGGAAAACGGCCGCCGGAAAAGTTTCTAGAGAGAGAGAGAGTTTTTAGAGAGAGAATGAGTTGGTGAAATGATTTTTATTATTATTATTTTTTTTTTTTTTATTTATATAGTGGAGGTTTTGTGGGCTTGGGCCCAAGGCCCACAAGCCCGTCTTCGCACCCGAACATCTTGGAAGCATCGTAGAGCATAATATTAATACTAAAATAAGCAAATTAGGATCGGTAGTCGATGTTTGCGTGTTCATTCGTCGGTTGCGTAAAAATCGCGAGAAATTAAATCGTTGACGTTTTTAACCCCTTGTATACGAATATTGTCATATATTTCTCATACCTTAACGAAACCTTGTGAAATTTTTATCACACATTCTCGTGAGTATAATTAATCATTACAAAGCTTCGCGTTTGCTAAAAGGTCACTCAGAGGTATACCTTTAAACATGTTGACACATTTAACCCCTGTAGTTTGTAATTCCTCACTTTCTTTCACAATTGGCTTCGTATGATCCATGATTTATTCGGTTGAGGTTATGAACATCATGTAGGGTTACTGTAAAGTATATTTATCCCTTGTTGACATTTTGAACCCTTATATTCACATACTTTCCATGTTTGTCAACTTTAGTCCCTCTAAATATAATTGCACACGTTCAAGCTTATGACACGTGTCAATACATTATAGGACGTGAATTTTCGAGGTGTTACACTGGTAGGGGGTTAAAGGAACGGTTTGGTAAAGGTCTTGCCATTGTTCAGCGTTTAGAGGTCCTGCAATGGACCTGGGTCAAATTTAGTAGGACCTCCTTCAATACTTCACGGTATTGGATGGCGGGGGTCCAAACTCTTTGATCCCCTCATAAGTTAACTACTATTAATACTATAACCCGGCTATTTAGGATTGTATCCCTGCTGACTCAGACTACTTAGCCGAGGGTAACGTCACCGCCAAAAGCGGGGCCTACCACAATACTGCATTAATAACTTAATTCATTATCTTCCAATAATCCACCCTTTTAGGATTGTATCCCTGCTGACTCAAACTACTGGGGTGAGGGTAACGTCGCCTTCAAAAGAGGGGCCTACTACAATAACTAAGATAATCTCTTAATTATGTGCAAAAGTGCGGAAATAATCAAAGGTTATACTAGATACGAGTCGGAACCAAGTGATTCATCTTGTCTATCTGTTTTTTTTCTTTTATTTTTATTTTCAGCATTTTAGTTAGTTTTTAATTTTCTTAGTTTAAAACATTTTTCTAAACTTTTATTTTGGTTAGACGTTGAGGATAAACCGGTACTAAAAGCTCTTGTGTCCTTGGACGACCTCGGTATCTTACCAACGCTATACTACACTCAACGATGGGTGCACTTGCCCATATGTGTGTTTAGTGTTAGTAAAATATCGTGTTTTATAAATTTAAAACTTGGCTAAAATAAGTGTTAAAAAGGGCTTAAAATATACACCTAATATATATAACACTTCGCGCACATCAGTACACATGTGTACTCAGCATCGTACATATGTGTAATTAGCTACATAATACATACATAGAAACAATATCTGTAAAACTATTTTATATTTAACAAATTACAAGTTCCATAATGTTTTCCAAACCAAACAAAAAAACATATAATTACAAGTTCCAGTTTCGTAAAAAAAATAAACCCAACATAATCGGAAAAACAAAAAACATAATCTTTTACAACTATTCGCCACTTTGTATGCTGAATCATCCTTATCGACCTCATACGTGAATCATCCTTATCGACCTTCCATCTCCACTTTTCTCGTTAACGACATCTCCTATAATAGCACAAAAAAACTCAGCAACTAATACTTTGCATAATTCACAAGTGTACATCAACAACTTTACACATTCAATACACAAAAAATTATGAGATATCACAAAAGCAGACGCTATACACATGTGTACATTGGGTTAAAATTAGAGCAAAATCATAATACACATGTGTACATTGCATTAAAATCAGAGCAAAATCAGAATACACATGTGTACATCGCGTTAAAAACAGAGCAAAATCAAAGAATTGAACAAAAAAAAAACTCAGCAACTAATACTTTGCATAATTCACAAGTGTACATCAACAACTTTACACATTCAATACACAAAAAAAAACTGAGATATAAAAAAAAACAGACGCTATACAAATGTGTACATCGCATTAAAAAAAAACAAAATCAGAATACACATGTGTACATCGCATTAAAAACAGAGCAAAGTCAGAATACAGGATCCAAAAAACTAAAATCGGAACCCTAATAGTCCAGCAGATCAGTAAAACAAAAAAAAGTTACCGGTTGCAAAATTAACGGTAACCCATAAGGTATCAAAGCTAAAAGGGATTAAAACAAATGCTACAAATTACCGGTGTTTATGGAGACGGTGACGACGGCGATAAAACTATCTGTAAACGAAAAATAAAATTAATAATAAGAAATATGAGTGCAGATATACAATGTAACTTTATCAACCTTTAAGAATAGGTTGGGCCCCGGCACACATCTGATAAAAAAATTCTTGCGTGTTAAACTCCAGAAATTAGAATCAAAGATAGAACCCAGTATTACAAAAGCAAATACCTTTTCAAGAAGATCTGTGTGTTAAGTCACCGGTTTTGATTTTAGCATGAAAAGTTCAAATCAATAGCCAAACCCAGTATTACAAAAGCAAATACCTTTTCAAGAAGATACTCTTGGCTGCCGTTGATGTTGATTCTCACCGAACTGACGGCTTTGCCGTCAATCACCGCCGCTAGGGTTCCGGTAAAACATGAAGATGGTGGTGGTGGTGGCCGGCGGTGATGAAAATGAAGATGGAGGTGGCCGGCGGTGATGAAGATGGAAGTGGCCGGCTGTGATGGTTGCTGTTTTACGGCGGATCCTGATCTAGGGTTGAATATGTTGGTTTACGGCGGTGATGGTTGCTGGTTTACGGCGGTGATGGTTGCTGGTTTACAGCGGACCCTGAATATGTTCATCAAGCCGGGGGTGATGAAGATGAAGATAGAGAGAACGACTTCTTCCAGATCTAGGGTTGAATATGTTGATTACTTGATTTGAGAGAGAGAAACGGGATTTATGCAATCAATGCAAAATGGAAATTACACATATACCCTTTTTGTATTTAATTAAATGGAAAAAATTAACCAAATAATTACCATCATGCCACTCACTTTAATCTCAAGATCATAAAAATCAAGGGCCCAGATCAGTTCACGCAGTTCACTCTTGGGATTTTGTTCATGTTTGAACCTAATCCTATATATATATTTTATTACTATTCATTCGATACTATTCATTAAGTTCTGTTTTTAGTATATAGGTAAAGATACTATTCATTCAATTCTGTTTTTAATATATATATATATATATAGAGGGCGGTTATCGTATAAATGCGCTTATCGTACATTACATACGCTACAATCTCAGCCGTCCGATCATCTTCCCGCATTGAATTCGCATGTTGTTTTTTTGTAACAATTTCGCATGTTGGTTTTTTAACATGCGATTTCATCAAAATTACCACATGCGAAATTGTTACAAAAAATCAACATGTTATTTCATCAAAATTATCACATGCGAAATTGGTACAAAAAACATGCGAATTCATAAAAAATTATCACATGCGAAATTGTTATAAAAAACAATATGCTATTTCATCAAAATTATCACATGCCAAATTGGTACAAAAAAACAACACACGAATTCATCAAAAATTATCACATGCGAAATTGTTATAAAAAAAAACAACATGCGATTTTAAAATGCGGGAAGATGATCTGACGGCTGAGATTGAAGCGTACGTAATGTACGATAAGCAATATTGTACAGTACTCTTTACCTATATATATATATATATATATATATATATATAGGGTGGGAGTTGGCTACAAAGTCAATTTTTCCTACAAAGTGTAGGAAGTGTTCTAAGGGTGACATGTGGCATTTAGAGATTTTATATTAAAGGGCATAAAGGTAATTGAATAATTAACTTATTTATGGAAGATTTATTTCTTAAACAAATTAAGGAGATTTTTAAGGAAACAACATATCTTTTAAGAATTCAAAATTGTCAATTACTTATAATACAAAGAACGTATAAAGAACAAATTAACATGATATGCGATCACTCATGAACAAATTCTTGACGTTGTGTTTTAGAAGTTATTGGTTTATTCACGTTGTGTTTATTTCAGTTACAAGTGTAAACAATTTACATTTCTGTATGTATAACACACTGGTATAAATAGTTTAGATTCTGTATAATACACCAAGATAACTAACTTACATTCCGTATAACACACCAGTATAAACAACTTACATTCCATATAACACACCAGTATAAACAGCTTAGATTTCGTATAACACACCAGTATAAACAGCTTCGATCGCCAGTATAACACACTAGTATAAACAACTTAGATTCCGTATAACACACAAGTATAAACAATTTTGATCGCCAGTATAACACACTAGTATAAACAACTTAGATTTCGTATAACACACCAGTATAAACAACTTCGATCTCCAGTATAACACACCAATATAAACAACTTAGATTATGTATAACACACCATTATAAAATCTTGCATTCCGTATAACACACTAGTATAAACTGATTAGATCGCAAAAAAAAGCACGTATGAACATTTTTTTGGAATAGATTATAGTGTTATTGTTCTCCATTGTTTGAATGTTCTTGAATCATGTTGATGTCTAGATCCATGATTTTAGAGATTGATGGTTAATTAATGAAGAAATGGCTAGAATAAAGGAAGTGATGGCAGTTTCTTTATTTAAAACATGATTAATGACTACAATGCCCCTTGCCTATTAAATGAATCAATAATTAAAACAAAAATGTTACAAAAATGCCACCCAACTAATCTCAACCATTGATCAAACACATCCAATGGCACAAAATACTTCCTACACTTTGTAGAAAAAACACACTTTGTAGAGGAACCTCACCCTATATAGATATATATATATATATATATATTATTACTATTCATTCGATCAAAACTTTCAAAAACGAATTCATATCACTCTGAAGTCGAAATTTCATATATAATTAGCGAGGCGCTGCTCCGATACCGGGTATTAACTCGATCGCTGCTACGATTCAATGTCCGATCGATTAAACTATCCAATGGATGTTTAAGTGCTGCCCACATTAGGGTTTATGCTTTGTCATTCGTCGTTAATTCGATGGATGTTTAAGTACCGCACTTTGTCATTCGTTGTGAAGGTTTTAATCTCGTGAGTTATCGTAAATGCTGTATTAGTTACTAACCGAGTTCGTGTGCATGTTATTAAATTTAGGTTAAAAGGCTAATCAGTAGGCTAAGCTCTGCTCATATAAAATCTGCAATGTGAGTCATTCTCTTTTTATCAAATTTGATTTCAAAATCATGTTTATTTTCAAAGTTATAATTACAGGGATTAAGTCTTTGTAGTCACCAAATTACAGCCAGTATGTGGGGTTTTGTATACATTACTTGTTCCCGTCACCATTGGACAACGAGTTAGCCAATGGGTGATCTGACCATAGTCACAGAAACGAGTCAAGTGACAAATACTGTGGGTAGTTGGTTGATATCAGGAAACATTGTAATCGCTCTTAATACTGTAAATTATAACAAACGCGTCGTTTTAGTAAAAAGAAGGATTCACCAGTATTTCCCGTTGACAAAACCTTTTTCAAACATGTTTCGGGTGATCTGTTGTGATCCAGGAAAAGTGCCGTGAAGCACTACCAGCTTAAGGAAGTGGCTCAATATAAAAATAAAGAAACATGTTTTGTAAAATAAAGATTTCTTAGTGAAATCATATGATTGTAAATTACCAGGATTTTATTCCGAGTTGTGAAATAAAATAATCGAGAAAATTGCAGTTTTAAAAAGATCCTGAAGAAATCTTCCGCTGTTAAATAAATACCACGGGATTTTCTGTCCCGCGGCTCCTGAAACGGGTCAAACCGGGTCGAGGGCCGTGACAGAAAAAGGTGGTATCAGAGCCACTGATTTAAGGCAATTAAGTATTTAAAAATACTTAATTTTACTAATTGCCATTTTGTGATTATGTGTTTTATTATTTAAATATTTGTGTACAGTATGGATAAGCAAAAGCTTTCAAACATCTATCTTAAATTAGATAGGTCATCCAACGAGAAGGGAAGTTCATCCCAAACAAATTCCTCAAAACCCTATGTAAATCCTGAAGAAGGAATATTTGTCCGTAAGGCACAATATGAGGAACCACTTCTCCTAATAAAATAAGTTTGATTATTAGGAAAAGTCAAGAGAAACTAAAGAAATCCAAAGGGGGAAAATTAATCAGAAAACCCAAGAACTAGGCAGTAACCCTCCATGGGAGGACAAGTTAGATGAGAAATGGGCAGATCTTTATATGCTAGCCACTGTAGCAGTTAATGCAAATCTCTAAATACTCTGACTCAAGTTTTAGTACCCTTATCACCTACAATCTAGAAACCTTATCCAGTAAATAAATAAGTTTACAGTAAACCATAGTGTGTTTTAATTTTCAGTTGTTTTTGTATTAAATTAGGCACACGGTATGTCACACCCCAACCGATGGCGGAAACATCGGGATGAGACGAACAAATTGCTCAAAACATCATAACACTATGTGACAATATTTAATTGAATTCAAATTTCATTGCAAGAACTAAATTGTCATACAACATTTAAAATGGAAATAACAACATTGTTCAAATTCAAATCAACAAAAGATAAATAGATTAAAGGTGTGTATCTAGTCCACCCTAAACTTGTTTCATCATTCATCCATACTTCAATAATCAACCTGCAACATGTATTAAAATAGAGTTTCAATGCAAAGGCAATGAGCGAGTATACAAGTTTGTTTACATAGCAAAATAGAATAAAACTCAAATCCAACATGATTCATAATATGTGAATTACTAGTATGCAATTTTGGCGTACACTATGATCAAACCCAAGAATCCAACGCATAAAATAGCCTAATCCCAATTGATAGCGGGATGGTAAATGTTTAACTTAACAATACCCCAAGTTTAACGGGCGGTGCGTAAATCCTATAGCGCTATAATTGTTAAGGTGGGCTAGCAAAGTTAATGAGCATATACGTTCCAAATCGTTCAAATAGAGCATACAAGAATCATAAGTAAAGCACATTAGTTTCATGTTTGTACAAGGATTGAGTATGTTTAGTTTCTAGTTTCAAAGATTGTTTACATAATGTACATGTTGCATCCCAAAATAAAAAGGGGGAAAAGGGATCGAGTATACTCACAAAATTGCTAAGTCTTCCGATTATCCGAGTGCTGACGAGTGTACGAGATTAGGAGGATGGAACACCGAGGTCACCCGTAACGTGAAGTCGAGGCTGATGTTGACCGGAGTTTGACCAACCCGAACCTCGAATCTGAACCAAACTGAAACTGAACGATTGTGAACACGATTAGAATGACACTCGAACTTTGAAACTTAAATAAACATAACTCGAATCGGATGCTAACCTGTACAGATTGTTTTTCGCGACCCGAACCGGATTCGAATGTGAATCTGAACCGAGCCAAGACACCACGTTGACTCGCCCGTGATGGAACCAAAACCCGAGCCGGCCATGCCACGAAGACTGAACTGTACCGGAACATGACCCAAGTAGAAAACTGAACCGAACCAGGAGTTGAACCACATCAGAGCCGACATATGAACCGAATAGCAAAAAAAACCACAGTTACCCATCGGCCGGAGGTCATCTCCGCCGCCATCAGCCACCCTTCGGGCCACAACCACCACTGAAACGTCGCCATTTTGCTGAACCGTGACCCGCTGCTGAGACGCGACTACCACCGCTGGATCTGACGCAAACCACCACAGCGTCGCCGCCTGTGGTGGTCCTTCCGCCACCGCTTCTGTCCGCCCGTTCGTTTAAGAGAGAGACGAGTGAGAGTGGGGAGAGAGGTGTTTGTGTGGTTGGCCGGTTGAAGTCGAGAAGGAGAGCCGGCCGAAGATCCATTCGAGAGAGATGAAGGGAGGCGACTGCATTTTTTGAGTTAGGGTTTCTTGATAGATGTAGACACAAGGGAGAAGGTGCTGGCTGATGTTTTGAAATAGAAGGGTTTGGGGTATTTTATTACTTCAAGTAAATACACAATTAGTCCCTCAACTTAAATAAACCAACCTATGTCATGATGTTTTTTAAAAGGATCTAATTTTACAATTAACTAACTAGGTTAGTTTATATTACTAACTTGAAAAATTTAACAAGACTAACTAGATTATTACAAAAATATTTTTTTTTTTAAATTGTAAAATCAATTAATTTAATTAATTAAACAATAACAAAAAAAACTAACCATATTTATAACGAACTAAAAAAAAATAAAGATAAAAAGAATTTCGACATGCAACGGATTATAATTTTGAAAGAGGCAAGCTTCTAAAAATAGATTTTACGACTCGGTTTATAAATTAGGAAAGTTATGGAAACGCGGAGCGTTACACGGTATGCAATAATATTTAGAGGTTATTTATGAAATTTTGTTATAAAATTTTAACTTAGTAATTTTTGTATTTTGCATATGTGCTAAACAGCATGAGTGACTTGTCTGAAGCCCTTCAGAATTTAAATCTCTATCCGGTAAAAATAGAGGTTTCCAGAGATTTCAATAGGTATATACCAGATATAGAAGAACCTATAGAATTCAATGCTCCACCTCCGGAGAACCCCAAGCCCAAGAAAAGGAGAAGATTTGTGAGATGGAGGCGTGTGCGTAGGAGGAAACCCGCCACTAGAAAGATTCCTAAAATAGAAAATCCCTTAGACAAAGGGAAGGGGATTGAAGACGGGGAAGATTCTAGGCAGATGGAAATACAGTTTGGGGAATATTCTAAGAAGATGGAAATAGAGTATGGGGAAGGTTCTAGACAAAACAAGATGGAAATTGGAGAAAGCTCTAAGCAAACCCAGGAAATGACATTGCAGGAGGAACTAGATTTTATATTGGCAAGCTGTGATACTATTAAGCCTGTCAATGAAAATGTTTTTACTCATCCTATTGAAACTCAACTTCCAATGAATTTGGAACCAGCAATCCCAGAACCTATAATCCACACCCAGCCTCTAGGAATGGATGAATGGTGGACTAATGATTGGCAATTCCAAAACCTGCTCAACAGTCCTTATTCCTTTCTCCCTCAGTTCGACCCATAACCTATACCAAACCCACCTATGAGCAATGAGAATTTAGCTGAACTCTGCCACTTTGGCGAGGAGCTGGTGGATGCAGGAAATAGGATCAGGGAAGTAGGAGAACAAATTTCCTGGAAATACGACGAGAGGGAACGTCGTTACTGAAATATCAACTGACGAAGGATAGTGGGTTTGTGAAAATGTGGTTGTATAATAAATACTAAAATATAATCTTGTAAAATAACTACAAATAAAACTTTGTAAGATAATGGTGTGTATTGATGCATACTATAAAATATAAAAATGGGAATCGAGAAATCGATAGTTTTGGCTATATGTGTGTATTTGAAATTGGTATGATTGTTTTGGTGTATAATTATTATTTAATTGATACTAATAAATTATATATATTAATTATCAGATGGAAAACGCTAATAATGAACCAGTTAATGAGGTTAATCAATCTGAGCAACATCCGGAGGATCAATTTATGACTAGGCAGGATATAGAAAATATTGTTGCTCAAGGAATAGCCAATGCTATTCCAGCAATAATAGTTGCTGCCCAAAAACCTGCTGAACCTCAACAAATCATTCCTAGCAAACATATTTCTGAAGATAACTTCAGTAATAGCATAAACGGAGGCGGTAATCATCACGATGATGATTCACGGCAAGCTCCGCTCCGTAAGAAAATGAAAGCTGCAACGCCTGGTTGCACTTACAAAGAATTTCTTGCTTGTAAGCCCGCTGAATTTGCAGGCAACGAAGGAGCAACTGCAGCACTGCGTTGGTTAGAGAAAACCGAGGCAGTAATCACAATAAGTAAATGTGCCAATGACGACCAAGTCATGTACGCATCTAATCTTTTCAAAGAAGGAGCGTTAGAATGGTGGAATACAGTACTTCAAGCCAAAGGAAGAAGTAGGGCATATTCCATGAACTGGGAAGAATTTAAGAATCTTGTAGAAAGAAAATTCTGTCCCGAGTATGAAAAAGATCAAATGGCAAACAAGTTCCTAAATCATCGAATGATGGGTGTAGATTGTCGAGGGTATACTTAGACATTCTTTGAATATGCTAGAGTAGTACCAACACTGGCTTCGCCACCGGTACTCATTTCTCGCTATATTTGGGGACTGATTAGTGAAATTCGTAACATCGTTAAAGCTGCGAGACCTCGTACTATTGACGATGCGGTGGAATTAGCTAATACCCTAACTGACGAACTGGTACGCACAAGAGATGAAAACAGGAAGAAGGAACTGGCTCAGAAAATTTCCCAAGGATTTCGTACGGGTAATAATAGCAGCTTCAAGAGAAAAGGAACAGGGCAATATTCAACTTCTCCATTCTGCAAGAACTGCAGAAAGAAACATTATGGAAGATGTAATATAATCTGTAACTTTTGCAAAGCCATAGGACATCGCGAAGAAGACTGCAGAAAGAAAACAAGAGTCTGCTATAACTGTGGAGAAACAGGACATTTTAAGCCAGAATGCCCTAAATTAGTTAAACCAGCAGACAACAAAGCTAAACCAGCTGATGGAGCTACTAAGAAGAATGTTCGTGCTTTCCAATTAACTACTTAGGAGGCAGAACTAATTCCGGATGTGATAGCTGGTACGTTCTTAGTTCACAACATTTACGCAAAAGTATTATTTGACTCTGGTGCAAACCAAAGTTTTATAAATACTTTATTCTGTCAAGATCTTAACCTACCCTTAACCAACCTTAGGCAGATTTTTACCGTTGAAATGGCAGACGGAAATTTTATTAAAATAGATAAGGTTTTGCAGAAAGAAAATATAGAACTTTCAGGTCATAAATTTCATGCAAACCTATTGCCAATGAATTTAGCTGGATTCGATGTTGTGTTAGGAATGGATTGGTTAGTAGCCAACCATGCTCGAATCCTTTGTGATAAAAATTCTATAGAAATTCAGGCACCTACTGGGGAAGTAATTATGATTACAGGAGATAAACCAAGTAAATCCATGAAATTCATATCAGTAATGAAAGTTACTAGTTATGAACGAAAGCAAGGAATAGTATATATGATTTCAGTAATCATTAGTACTAAGGGTAAAGATCTTAAAGAGATTCCTGTAGTCTCAGAATACCCAGATGTATTCCCAGAAGATTTACCAGGATTACCACCAGATAGGGAGGTAGAATTTAGAATTCATCTAATTCCAGGAACTACACCGATAGCCAAGGCACCTTATCGGTTAGCACCCACAGAAATGTTAGAACTGAAAAAGCAATTAGATGAATTACTAAGTAAAGGTTTCATACAACCTAGTTCATCCCCGTGGGGAGCACCAGTGTTGTTTGTAAAAAAGAAGGATGGTTCGATGAGAATGTGTATTGATTATAGAGAATTGAATAAGGTTACAATTAAGAATCGATACCCATTACCTAGGATTGATGATCTGTTTGATCAACTTCAAGGAGCTATATATTTTTCTAAGATAGATTTACGCTCCGGATACCATCAATTGAAGGTACAAGAAGAAGACATACCTAAAACTGCTTTCAGAACTAGGTATGGTCATTACGAGTTTACAGTCATGCCCTTCGGGTTAACGAATGCACCTGCAGCATTCATGGACATGATGAATAGAATCTGTAAACCGTATTTGGATAAATTTGTAATTGTATTCATCGACAATATACTTATTTATTCCAAAAATTAGGAAGAACATTGTCAGCACTTACATGCACTCTTAACTTTGTTAAGAAAAGAAAAGCTTTATGCCAAATTATCGAAATGTGAATTTTGGCTGCAAGAAGTGCAATTCCTAGGACACATGGTGAATCACGAAGGTATTCACGTAGATCCTGCTAAGATAGAAGCAATTACCAAATGGAAGGTTCCGCAATGGAAATTAGAAGTTTTATAGGTTTAGCTGGATACTATAGACGGTTTATTAAGGATTTTTCCAAAATAGTTGTACCATTAACTAAGCTAACCTGTAAAGCAGTTAAGTTTGAATGGGGACCTAAACAAGAAGAAGCTTTTAAGATTCTAAAGCAAAAGTTAACAAATGCCCCAATCCTAGCCTTGCCAGAAGGAACTGAAGATTTTGAAGTTTACTGTGATGCTTCAAAATTAGGATTAGGATGTGTGCTTATGCAATGCAAGAAGGTAATTGCGTATGCATCAAGGCAATTGAAAAAGCACGAGGAGAACTATACGACTCATGACTTAGAATTAGGAGCCATAATTTTTGCCCTTAAGATTTGGAGACATTATCTGTACGGAAGTAAGTTTACTGTCTATACAGATCACAAAAGTTTAAGATATATATTTGGGCAAAAAGAGTTAAACATGAGGCAAAGAAGATGGATGGAAATCCTAAGTGATTACGACTGTGATATTCAGTATCACGAAGGAAAGGCAAATGTAGTTGCAGATGCTTTAAGTCGTAACTACCATGAAAAACAAAAGCGAGTTCGTGCTCTTAGATTTAATCTACAATTAGATTTAATGGAACAATTGAAGAATGTCCAAGAAACAGCAATCAAGGATGATGCTGAAGGAATGAAGGGACGAATAAAAGAATTAGAACAAGGAGTTGATGGAATTTGGAGATTTCACAAAAGCAGAATTTGGGTACCTAAGCAGGGAGAATTAAGAAATAAGATTTTAGAAGAAGCCCATAAATCTAGGTATACCATGCACCCTGGAAACAATAAAATGTACCAAGATTTAAGAAATAACTTTTGGTGGATAGGAATGAAAAAGGATATAGCTCGATATGTTTCTAAGTGTCTTACTTGTTCACAAGTTAAGGCAGAACACCAGAAACCTTCAGGCCTACTACAACAACTAGAAATGCCTGTATGGAAATGGGAACTCATAACAATGGATTTTGTTACTAAGTTACCCAAAACCAGAAAGGGTAATGATGCGATTTGGGTAATTGTGGATCGATTAACCAAATCAGCTCATTTTCTACCTATGAAAGAAATCTTTAGTATGGAAAGGTTGGCAAAGTTGTATGTAGATGAAGTAGTGTCCTTACATGGAGTTCCACTCTCCATTGTATCAGATCGAGATAGTCGTTTCACTTCCCATTTTTGGACAAGTTTCCAGGAAGCAATGGGAACTCGACTAAATCTGAGTACTGCATATCATCCACAAACAGATGGGCAAAGTGAAAGGACGATACAAACTCTAGAAGACATGCTCCGAGCATGTGTAATAGATTTTGGTGGAAACTGGGACGATCACTTACCTTTAATTGAATTCTCCTATAACAATAGTTATCATGCAAGCATTGAAACTGCCCCATTTGAAGCCTTGTATGGAAGAAAATGCAGAACTCCCGTTTGTTGGGCAGAAATAGGAGAAAGTCAATTATCAGGTCCGGAGATTGTGCAAGAAACTACCGACAAGATTACCCAAATCAAGGAAAGACTGAAGACGGCTCGAGATCGACAGAAGAGTTATGCAGACAATAGACGGAAGCCGTTGGAATTCCAAGTGGGAGACAAAGTATTATTGAAAGTTTCTCCTTGGAAAGGAGTAGTTCGATTTGGTAAGAAAGGAAAGCTAAGTCCAAGATACGTAGGACCATTTTCAGTAATCCAACGTATAGAACCAGTAGCTTATCGTTTACAACTACCAGAAGAGTTAGCTGGAGTACATGATGTATTTCATGTATCAAACCTCAAGAAATGTCTATCTGACGAGTCCCTGGTAGTACCTCTTCAAGATATAGAGGTAAATGAGAAATTGAAGTTTGTTGAAAAACCACTTCAAATCGAAGATCGAAAGATCAAGTTTCTCAAACACAAACGGTTAGTACTTGTCAAAGTCAAGTGGGATTCAAAGAGAGGACCCGAATACACTTGGGAGCTGGAATCAGAGATGAAGCGAAAATATCCTCACTTATTCCAATAAATCTCGAGGACGAGATTTTAAATAAGGTGGGGAGGATGTAAGGACTCTCAATTTGACCCATTAATGGAAACCCGGACCCCTGAAACCTTACCCTACATCAAAAATCAAGAAAAACAAAACTTATAGGTTTCAGGCGGGCCGCGTAAGAGACAAGCTTGTCTTACGCAGGCCGCGTCAACGTTGGGTTTGACCGGATAAGCGTAACCGTGCCACATGTCGCCCATTTGGTACACCTACGTATGACTAGTCAACCCTACTCGTAGACTGGGCGGCCACGCGGGCCGCGTAAGATATAAGGGATGGGTTATGCGGGCCGCGTAAGGTCTCAATTTCACCTATAAATAGCCCGTCACTTGCACAGTCTACTGGTGTGGATCAAAACTTTCAAAAACGAATTCATATCACTCTGAAGTCGAAATTTCATATATAATTAGCGAGGCGCTGCTCCGATACCGGGTATTAACTCGATCGCTGCTACGATTCAATGTCCGATCGATTAAACTATCCAATGGATGTTTAAGTGCTGCCCACTTTAGGGTTTATGCTTTGTCATTCGTCGTTAATTCGATGGATGTTTAAGTATCGCATTTTGTCATTCGTTGTGAAGGTTTTAATCTCGTGAGTTATCGTAAATGCTATATTAGTTACTAACCGAGTTCGTGTGCATGTTATTAAATTTAGGTTAAAAGGCTAATCAGTAGGCTAAGCTCTGCTCATATAAAATCTGCAATGTGAGTCATTCTCTTTTTATCAAATTTGATTTCAAAATCATGTTTATTTTCAAAGTTATAATTACAGGGATTAAGTCTTTGTAGTCACCAAATTACAGCCAGTATGTGGGGTTTTGTATACATTACTTGTTCCCGTCACCATTGGACAACGAGTTAGCCAATGGGTGATCTGACCATAGTCACAGAAACGAGTCAAGTGACAAATACTGTGGGTAGTTGGTTGATATCAGGAAACATTGTAATCGCTCTTAATACTGTAAATTATAACAAACGCGTCGTTTTAGTAAAAAGAATGATTCACCAGTATTTCCCGCTGACAAAACCTTTTTCAAACATGTTTCAGGTGATCTGTTGTGATCCAGGAAAAGTGCCGTGAAGCACTACCAGCTTAAGGAAGTGGCTCAATATAAAAATAAAGAAACATGTTTTGTAAAATAAAGATTTCTCAGTGAAATCATATGATTGTAAATTACCAGGATTTTATTCCGAGTTGTGAAATAAAATAATCGGGAAAATTGCAGTTTTAAAAAGATCCTGAAGAAATCTTCCGCTGTTAAATAAATACCACGGGATTTTCTGTCCCGCGGCTCCTGAAACGGGTCAAACCGGGTCGAGGGCCGTGACATTAGGCTATCCACATCGCACCTTCCGGTACGTGTAGTTTGGATTCCGGACGATAACAAAACGGACCAGCTGCGATAGAGCATTATGACGAGGCAGTCTAGATGGGGTGAGGTCCGCTCCAGTGGACTCGTCCGGTTTATGTGTGGGTGGGGTCCATGTGACCGTTAAACAAATAAGAAAAATCCTAACGGCTAGTTTTTTTAAATATTAAAATATTTAATTTTAAACTAGCCTACCCACTATATATATACACACATTTAAATTACACATCTCACACAAACAAACACTCTCAATCCCCACTTTCATTTTATCAATTTCAAATTCTATTTCAATCACAATAAGCTCGAGCGACGAAGAAACCATACAACATCCACCTACACGTAATATTTTTTTGCAACGGGTAGCTCCAGTAACGAAGAGCCCACGCAATCTCAACCGCTAGTACCTTTCCTGGTTTTCACACTATTTCATGGTTTTATTCAATAAACAAGGACCATTTCTTTCTCAGCAAACATATTTTTATTGTTTTAAAACGCTAACTCACAAACCTTCTAAACTTACTCCTATATATACACCAATTTTGATCATAGAATCAGTCCTGAACCATTTTAAAAAGAAACACATTTATTACATACTCGATATAACTAGACTAGAACCTTTTTAATCAACAAAGGAGATATTTAATATAATTCTCTCTCACACCAAGAAGTTAACACTGGTTGAGGCCAACCTTCTTTAAACCCCATATTCGGAGCATTAACTTTGGTTTGGTGTTCAAAGGGTGTGATAGCCTTAAAATTCTCAAATGCCCTAGCTAGGTGGTCTCAACTCTATCTTCTTATTTTTTTTAACGGCAAAAGAATCCTCCAAATGGGCAACTTCATTAATTTGAATTAAAAATCTTATATATGGCCTTCCCCACCAATGTAGCCGCCCCAACGACCACCGCTAACCCCGTCGGCCTCCCATGTAATCTAAAACGTGTAATTCAGGACAAAACGTATTGAGGATTACTTAGAAACGCGATTCTGGAAGCAAAACGATCATGAACGATCTCGTCTCCCTCACCTTGCTCTCTCTCCCGCCGGCACTCCCTAGGTCGATGTAATCGACCTAGGGTTTTTCGTTAGGTGATTTAAATCAATTTCACATGCCTTATTCCCAAGGCTTCGTAATTAAGCTTTAAATAATGACAATCGGGTCCTTGGGGATATCCTCTAAATCTTGTGGTTAACGCGTTACAACTCTTGCAGTCTCGTTTGATAAAACCCTGTCAAAACCTTTCATCTGAATATCTTAGCAATAGCTTCTAGGATGTTACAACCACTGATAGCAACGATTCTAGGAAACTTTGCAGCAAAATGCAAGACTGAAGACTCGCAACCAAATATAGTTGTACAAATAAAACTCCACAGTGATCTTTGCAAGATATACAATAGGAGGAGCTAGCCCATTAACTTAGGTGTATCCCAAATTTACAAGGTGATAACTTAGACCATGCGTAGTGGGCAAGATCCACCCTTGGGCGTTTTGCGCCATGTGGCAGCCCAGTCAGCAAGGGACTTTATTGGGCGTTTTTCTAAAATGGGTGTAGTAGGGATGTGGGGCATTATGTTAAAAGGGGTGTAAATAGAATTTAAATAAAAAAAACCATGAAAATTTGTTATTGGCCAAACAAAGAAAAGAAGCACACTCATTGGCTACCACCCTTCTTCTCCGGCGTGATGAAAACAACGCTGCCCAACTTTTTTTGCAAGAAAACGCTAGGGGGCGGGCTCGGGGCGATATCGGGCGTGTTTGGGCGATTTTTTTAAAACAAAACGCCCATTACGGGCGGTCTTAGAATGGAGTTGCGGTGGTATCGAGACGAGGGAACTGCAGCAATTTACAGTGATGACTAATGCATACAAGTACTCAGATAGTCAGATATGGATGATACATGGATATATTGTGTTTGAAAATCATAATAACCTATAACTTCAAATTTCATATGCATTAATGGATGCATGTACCTACCACAGAATTTCCTAGCAAAGACCAACAATCTGTACCACATCACATAACATAATCATTAAGAAGATCATAATATAATACACAAGAAAAAACAAGAAACACAGTAACCGACAGACAGCATTGATCAATCAGTAACTCTACTCCAAATTAGTGTGCCGAGATCGTATCTCATCTGGGGTTTGACCCAAAACCGAAACCAATTTAAAAACCACCATCTCAAACAACACAAACAACGCCCCTTCATACACACTCCCCATCGGAAGCAACGCTGCTCCTCCTTCCACCACACCATCATCATCCGCCATCGTCTGCGCCGCCACATACGACACCACATTCGCATACTTCACCGAAGATCCCAACTCCGGCTGTGCGGTCAGAACCAGCACACGACCACCGTTGGATTTCGCAACACCACAAATGGCATCAACGGTTGAGAAACCGCCTGGCCCAGCAGAAGCAATAAGGAGGTCGGAGGAGGAGATTGGTGGGGTGGTCATGTCGCCCACGCAATGGGCTGAAAGGCCTAGATGGGCCAGTCTCATGCATAGGGCTTTCATCATTAGACCTTCGCGGCCTACGCCGTAAACGAAGATTTTACCGCCGTGGGCGGCGGTGGAGGATATTTCGTCGACGGTGGTGTGTAGGGGAGATGGGGTGGATGTGGAGTTGGTGAATACGGAGTTGATTTGATTGCAGATTTTGGTTGCCAGGACTGACATTGAATCGTTGCTTGATTCTGCCATTGACGATTGATTGTTGTTTGTTGAGTTGACTTGAGATTCCTTTGCCACTCTTTAGCAGGAGTTCTTATCTGTTTGTGCACGTGCATGTCACGAGGAGTGGGGTAGCCTTGTTCAATCAGTCGTGTAAACACGATAGCAAAGGGATTTTTTTTGCAAAAATAAGTGGTTTAGACTTTAGAGAGAAAAAAAAGTGCCTTTAGGTGATTCAGGATTTTTGTTGCAAATCTAGGTAGGTCGTTATATGAAACAGCGATCTTCTACTCAATTTCTGTCAAAAACCTGCAAAAGCTGCAATCCCCTAGAAGATAGTTGTTTGAAACAGCAATGTTATATAAGGTCGCTGTTTGAAACAACAACCTTAAGAAGGTCGTTGTTTGGTTCCGAAATCTTACCAAAGATTGTTGTTTGAAAGAGAAATGTTATAAAAGATCGCTGTTTCATACTGCATTGTTAAATAAGGTTGCTGTTTGAAAGAGAAATCTTATATAAGGTCGCTGTATCATACTGCATTGTTAAATAAGGTTGCTGTTTGAAAGAGAAGTCTTTGTTTTTTGTTTTTTGTTTTTTGTTCATAACAGCTTGAAGTGGGTATTCGAACTAAGTTTGTATAAACAATAATACCCAAAAATTTCAATGAAGTTTTGAAGCCAACCAACTTAATATAGTTTTGGAGTTAAAAGAAAAGAAATATATTTGAGAATCACCACGTCAATTTGTAGATAATGATTCTGATTAGTCAATAATATACCCTCACCATAATTAAATTTCAACTTATATCGATTATTAATTGATATTACATGCTTTGATCAAATCATTTTACTACCTAATGTGCTAGTTAACGTTTTATTTTCTTTTTTCATCTTATTACTTTTAATAAATAAAAGTTGTTAATTATATTATAAAAGTATTTTAATATAATAATACTAATAAATTAGAAATAGAATGATGGAAAAACTAAAATATGAAATAAATTAAAAATATAAAATCAAACCTTTTTTTTTCTAAAAAAGTCTGAAACTTTTTTATTATTTAAAAATTATATTTTTTATTAATTTGTAATAATATTTAATAGAAATATAATAAAATACGAGTTAGAGAAAAAGTATTCAAAAACAATATTTGAATTGTATAAAGGGGTGAAATTTTACAATTTTTAAACTATATTTTTAGGAAGGGGTATGACTAGTAAAAAAAGGGGTGCATTTAGCCAACATTATGTACTAAAATACTTTTTTTGTCATTAAAATATTAAAAACATAATAAGACAAAAAGAATTTAATATTGTTTTTATAACAATGCAGCAACCTTATATAACATTTCTCTTTCAAACAACAACATTATTTAACAATGCAGTATGATACAGCGACCTTATATAAGATTTCTCTTTCAAACAGCAACCTTATTTAACAATGCAGTATGAAACAACGACCTTTTATAACATTTCTCTTTCAAACAGCAATCTTTGGTAAGATTTCGGAACCAAACAGCGACCTTCTTAAGGTTGCTGTTTCAAACAACGACCTTATATAACATTGCTGTTTCAAACAGCTATCTTCTAGGGGATTGCAGCTTTTGCAGGTTTTTGACAGAAATTGAGTAGAAGATCGCTGTTTCATATGGCGACCTACCTAGAGTTGCAACAAAAATCCTGGATCACCTAAAGACACTCTTTTTTTCTCTAAACCAGTTATTTATGCAAAAAATTCTAGCAAAGGTCACTTACGCCACAAATGTAGCATGTACCTGTTATGTCACTGTTACAAAGGAAATTCACTGACTGCAAAATCCACTATGGTAAAACTTGGACTCGACCTAAGACGAGACTCGAACCCTGATCTCTATTTTAGAAGGTCACGAGCTTGCCAATGCACCAGAAGGCTGTCGGCGAAAATTTAGACATGAATATCTATAATCTTACTAGCACATATGAAAGTCATTCACGATACGAAAAGATACTTTAACTTGATTTAGATACTTATTGTGTGTCTAGAGTTTTTTTTTTAATGGCAAATAGTTATTAGAGAAAAATATAAATAAATGATATGAGAATTTATATTAAAAAATCAAATGAGATAACAATGTATTATCTCTAGTCTAAGTGGTGAAATTAAAGTATAAAATATTATTAAAAATAAATAAATAAATAAATGGATTGGAAACGTACATTATTATTTATAGTATAAGATGTAAAATTAAAACTAAAAAAGGTGACCAGTTATAAGAAGTTACTATTAATGCGTCCTAAATTATTTTAAATATAAAATTTGCTAATTGTGGTTGAAAATGATAAACAAACATATAACATTGGGATTACATGATAGTATATACAACATTGCAGGATTGTCAAACAATGAAAAGAGAACGGGACATGTTTTTTTCTTGTAAATTTCTTAACATACATATCAAAGATTGAAGAGAATAGTCATCACAATGAATCTTGCAACTTCATACGTTTTAGTTGGTGGCATGATGTTTGTAATTAGCTTATACGGCGACATAGAGTGATTCCATCACCCACCAGGAGCTGACAAATCTCCACTGTTGGGTCAGCAGCTAAGGCCTTGTTAAGTTCTAACACGAAATCTCTATAATACCTAACATACTTTCTTAGTGGAGCATCCAAGATCCATTCCAAAGGGTGTCGTCGTAGCCAATCACTCCCCAAACTTTGACTAAATCTATTAACCTTTTATGGTAGTTAAGATAGTTGTCTTTATCAGTGTCCACGAAAATAAAGTCAAATGATCCATGACACTTTGCCTGTAAAACAAAATTATAAATTAGAATTGATTTTGTGTTTGAAAAATTATAAAAAAAAATAACCAAGAAAGCAAAATTTTTAAGTACTTGCATCTTTGGTCAAGAAGAGGAACCTCAGCAGTTTGCTTTTTTCTTCGGCCAGTAGTTTTTAAGGTAGTTGAAGTTGAACATCAATAATTTTGATTTTTAAAGCTTTATCTTGGTTTATCGTTTTTACCCGTGTGGGGGCAGTATGGTTTCCGGGCGAAGGTCAGCTTACGAGACGGCCGGGGCCCAATCGAACATCGCGTCCGGAGGGCGGAGCTGACGGTGGATTGTCTTTGACAAGAACCCGGTGACACTGAGTCACGTACATAGAAAGTCACCCTTCAAAAAAAAAAATGTGTCTAGTTGAATAAAATTGTATTCTTATATGATCTTAACTTATCTTGCAAGTTTTTTTGGTTTTGATTTACACTAATACCTACCACTAGGGTGTAAACAAGCCTAGAGGCTCGAGAGCTACTCGTGATCGGCTCGGTTAAAAGCTCGAACGAGCCGAGCCTTAACGAGCCTGAGCCCGAGCTCGAGCCTGAAATAGAGCTCGTTTTGTTATCGAGCCCGAGCTCGAGCCTGAAATACAAAGCTTGTTTAGGCTCGCGAGCCTAAACGAGCCCAAACAAAATTTTAATTTTTTTATATATAATATATTAATAATGATGATAACATTGATGAGCCAAGCTCGAGCCAAGCTTTGGCTTGTTTAAGCGATGTTGAAGTGAGCTCGAGCCGAGCTTTTAGCTCGTTTAAGGTTGTTTTCAAAATAGTTCGAGCCGAGCTCGAGCTCAAAGAAGTAGGCTCGAACCGAGCCGAGCTCGAGCTTCATAAAAACCTAACGAGCCGAGCTCGAGCCTGGTCGAGCTCGGGCTCGGCCCGGCTCGTTAGGTTTTTATGAAGCTCGAGCTCGGCTCGGTTCGAGCCTACTTCTTTGAGCTCGAGCTCGGGCTCGGCCCGGCTCATTTACACTCCTACCTACCACCAACTAATGGGATCACTTCAGCATTTTTTTGCTGGACCAGACAACCGAGCAGCCAGCAAGAGCTAACGGAACTCGCTGAATTAACTACGGCTGTTCAGTCGGTTTCGCTTGGCCAAGGGGGTGATAGATGGGTGTGGGGAAACGGCCCGTCTGGTCAATTTTCAGCTGCAGAAGGTCAACTTCAAGGATTTGGGATTAAATTTCGAGTGGAATAGTTGGGTCCCTATTAAGGTTAACTTTCTGACTTGGAGGTTGATCCTTACGCTGTGTTCCAGAGATCCACTTAACAGGGGGAGGGGAGGGAAAATGGGGTTTTTTTTTGCCTGAAAATAGTCTTTCCAATTTGGAAAGACATGGAGGGGAGGGGAGGGAAGGGGAGGGATTTTTAACTCGGGAACACACCGTTAATCGGGTCGCGACGCTGACCGCTTTGGCTCGCCGGAATGTAAACGTTGGTCTTACAATATGCAAAGTATGTAAGGAGGCTGACGAAACTGCAACTCACCTTTTTGTATCATGTCCCTTTGCACAATGGGTGTGGGAGTTTGTTTCAGGCTGGTGCAAATAAGATCATTTTATGTTTTAAGAGTTGAGAGAACTGGTACACATACATACCCAACTTAGGGGGTCTGCAAAATGGAGAAAAGCTGTGTTCACAACCTTCAAACAACGATTTGGTGCCCATGGAAGAACTGTAATAGCGTGATCTTTAATAAAAAATCGGCAAACCTTACAAGGATTAAAGAAGAGATGAAAACAATGCGGTACCTATGGTTTAGGAACCGAACTGCAGGACATGTGTACGTGGGATGAATGGTGCCACTTTGATTTACCTTGTTTTGGTGTGTGAATGATGTAAACCGTTGGCGGATGCACTGTACCGCCAACTGAGTGTTAGGTGAGGAAATAGAAGCCGCAAATTAAATGATATGTAATTAAATTACGCTCTTATCATCAAACATTATGCTTAACCAAACTTTTTTCTTTATATATTATACGACAGCTAATGTAAACGATCAATCAAAAAGAGCACACACAAAAACACTAACTTTACTTGCTCTTGAAATACAAGATGAACAAAACTGTATCGTCTAGCATAACAAATAAAAACCATGAACATAACACAAAGTACGGTTTACAACAGAAGTTTGGAACTTAAAACAGGAAGAAAATTTTACCAGCGAATTTAAAACTTAGGCAGAAGATGAAGATTTTTGAGGTTGAGGTTCAACAAGATCTTCGGTGTCAGTAATGTCGATATCTTCCACACCAACAGCCAATGATGACGGTGTATCACATTCCCCATTCAATTTCGCATTGTCATCGTTGCACGGTTCATCAAAGGACGCCTTTCGCCTGAGTTCTCTTACTTTATGGAATTCGTCATAGTGAGCCCGTCTCTGCTCCTTGAAACTTGAGCTCCTGCCTATTTAAGAACATAATCAATTTTCTATAAAGCTAGTCATTTTCAAGATAAAGTTTACAAAACTATAACCAAAGGTTTGGTGTAACTGAAGATACAACGTGACTAAATTTAAATGAAAACATGATGAGAGAAAAACCTTCACTGTCTTCATCCATAGCATCTGGCTCATCCTCTGATGATGTCCAGCCAGAGGGTTGCTGTGAGTTATTGGAAGAAACTATATCGTTGAACACAGACCGCACAGTTTCATCATCTCTTTCAGCGAAAGGACTCCGTACAGGAGATAAAGATCCTATATACAACAGTTCAGCTAATATGATTGCAACACTAATAACTAACAAAAAGTTCTTGCTATCACAAAGGTGACCCAAAGTATACTCAAGTGTTTAGGATCTACATATCAAATAAAATGCATCGTTATTTAAATAAGTAGTAATTTGATAGATTAACTAGTGGTATACTCCGCGCTTCGCTACGGGCTTTCAGTCGGTATCGGTTTGGTTCGTTACAGTATCGGTTTGATTCCGGCACTCGATATAGCAACCAAAAGAGAGATGCCCAATAAGATATCGACATATTAGGAAAACAAAAAAATGTTGGCACTCGCTATAGCTTACAGTACCAAAATAAAACTTTATTGTGATACGTAAGGAAAGCCATAAAAACAAATACTCTACCGATACCGATGTTCAGATGGTAGCGGTTCAGTTCGTCATGGTAAAGAACAAAAACACAACTACATAGACACGTTCGAATTAAACTTTTATTGAATTGTAGATAAAGAATAAGCACGTCGTAAAATTTTATGAGGAAAAAAACTTAAAAGTAATAAAAATAATAGTAATAATAATAAAATAAATAAATAAATTTAGCAACCACTGTTCATGCTTGTAGCATTTTGTTATAATTATCTACAAAAAAAAGTGGACAGAAACATACCAACCCTTTTGACCTGTCCCTTTTGCCTATGGTATATTCAAGACAAGATTTGCCACATCCAATATAATGCCTAAAAAAACTGAAATAACACAAGCATAAGTAAATTTGAATAGCAGAAAACACGTGCAGCATAAACTTACCATCAACATCAGTCATATGATGATATGGAGTCTTTGGTTCGGTAATTTTCTGTCTTACGGGTTTGTTTGCTTCAATTTCTGATAGTTTTGCCTCATCCCATTTGACAGATCTCCTACTGCTTCAAAACATAATAAATACAAGCATAAATCCACCCATGTCAAAAAACAAACTACAAAACTGATTTGTAGGGCCATGGCTTAGTAAGTTGTTTTCAGCCATTCAAGGTCCAGTACGATAAAAAAATGACAATTTTCTTTTGCCGTGTTTAAGTTTACATGCATTGGATTTATCTTGCTTATCAAGGGTTTCTTATTTGCTTAGATGCATAAGAGATACTAATCGTCATCTTAAGTTACATCTTAAATCCTCTGTAAAGGTATTACGCTATTACAGTATTACTTGTTTTCCTTGCAGTTAGAGGGCGTTTTTGATGAATTATAAAACAAAAATCTGTTTGTTTTGAGGGCCTGTTTTAGAATTTATACTAGAGTCACACACAGATCTCCCTAGTCAAACACTCATTAAGAAATTACAGAACACTATAACTGAATTTGGATGTAGGGTGGTTTAGTTTGCAATGAAACAGATTCCATTCATAGTTGTTAATGGCGAATAGCGACAAATAGCGAAAACGTACCTATGTGCTACATAGCAAATAGCAATAAATAGCGGGTGGCTATTTTATAAATAGTGATACACTAGAAAAAAAAAAACTTTAAATATTTTATATGTATATTATATCAAAATACCCTGGTATATATGCTGCTATTTTACATGTATATTTAACAAAAACCTAATATCCAACGATTTTATAGTTATATTAAATTGCTATTCATATTAGAAAAAAGAAAAAAAAACTGTCACTATTATCGCTACAACCCTAATAGCGAGCCTAGACCTAATACGCTACGTAGCGCGCTATAGTAATCGCTACACTCGCTATTGAAAACTATGATTCCATCGTCCATAGAAGGTCCTTTTATCCCAACAATCTTCAAGAATCAAGGGAGAAAAGAAAACCAACACCACTGCATTATAAAAAACGCTATCGCATCCAGATATAATAGAAAGTTACCTCGAGTCTCCCATTGTAGACATTCTGAATTCTAAGAAGCACAAGAAGCGGTTGAGTAGCCAATTTTCTGAGACAAAAAATATGCATGTCATACACTTTTCTTATATAACTACGATTTTCATGACAATGAAGACAAACAAACCACGAAACACAGGATCTGTTTAAAACTCTAGAATTGAAATGGTGCTTAACAATATATGCATGAACATATCACTGAAACATATATCCAATAATCATATACATGAACTTATTTGGTGGCGTTGATAGCCGAAAGACAAGGGGGTACATGCACCAATTGCGGTCTGCTCATATAATGTAATATATGTGTGGGCGCTCGGGGGGGCAAAAGCAAAAGTGCACTAATTTTTAACGTTATTTTACTAATTTCGTGAAAATAACGTTAAAAAGAGGGGATCGTTAATCAGGCATCATGTGGTGGCGTTGATAGCCGAAAGACAAGGGGGTACATGCACCAATTGGCGTTTGTCTCAATTGCTGAGTGTTATGTGCCTTATGTCCAAGGCTTGATGCAAAACCACAATCGAGCCGGGGGTCTCATTGGAAGCAGCCTCTCTATTCCTACGGGGTAGAGGTAAGGCTGTCTACATCCCACCCTCCTCAGACCCTACCTTAGCTTTGCTATAGGTGGGATATACTGAGTACGATGATGATGATATACATGAACTTATTTATTTTCTAAACCGATAACATATACTGTTATTAGTCAAACAAATTTCCAAAGACAATTTGGACTCAAGCTCACTGGCAACGAGAAATGAACAAGAACACAGACAATAAAATTCTATAAACTTTTCACAATCAAATGCAATAGCTATATATCATATCAACTGTCAGTAGCATTTGAATTAACCAATATAATAATACCAAATACGAAACCCTAAAAAATAACATAAACGATAAAACTAAAATTTAGAAAAATCGCTTCTTCCAGTCCACTCAGATTCGTACTCAAACAGAACAATCGGTTACATCTCATGTGACAGATTATTATTATTATTGTGAAATCAAAACCACCACCTGACAAACCGATCGTTATGTAGACACGATTTATCTGAAAAACAACAATAGCGGAAACTAAAAGGGGGTAATTTGTGGCCGATTAGGTCAAAACAAAAGGTTGAATGTAAATCTAGGAAAAGGAGTATCGCTTACCGTTGCTGCGAAGCGAAGCGATGCGACGATCTGTACGTCGGTTGTTGGCTTGACTTTACTTTTCTACCCTTTTGCCTCACTCGTTTTCAATCACGGAGAGAAAAATATCCCATGTTTGTTTACCAATTTAAAAAGGGAAAATATCAATGAAACGAGTACCAACCAAGTTTTAAAAATGTTCTTATTAGGTCACTCGTATCGGTTTTGTCCCAATTATATAATTTAACATTCAAATCGAGCCATGTCCTTTTTTCCATTTGTCAAGAAAAAAATGGCGCGTAAGATGATAGGGTCGGATTATTTTAATATATGAAATTATATTTATTAAAAATAAAAACACTTTAATTACATTAAAAATTAAAAAAACGAGTTACAATCCGTGGCATCACTCGACGTTAGCATCAAATAAAAGAGAAAAAAGAAACAAAAATCCGCATCACCACCGTTACCTATGAAATGGATGAAAAAACCATTCATGTCAATGAAAAATGAATGTTGAGTGACTTGATTAGAACACTTTTGAAACTTGAGTGACCTAATTGGAACATTTTTAAAACTTGGTTACTATTCTAAAAAGTCACCCCATTCAATGTGCAATATAATTAATTAAAGAAATGGTTTTTTTTAACAGCAAATCTGGATCACTGGCGGATTATTCGTGCCACCAGCAGAATCATCCGATCATATCTATCTTTACTAAACAATAATGCCTAAACACCAATCTATGAGGAAACCCAATAAATTTGGAAAAAAAACCCTTTTGAGAATCGAACTCAGGACCTAATGGTCTCTATCCCACCACTAGAATGTCACTAGACTGTAATGCCATGGCTAAAGAAAGAGTTTCTAGTCTACACTATCAAGTAACACGTGTCTTTTTATGAGGCTAAAAAGGTTTGTAAATTGAAAAGATATGATATCAAACCTGTCAAATTCAAGTCGAGTATAACCCTCTGGATTTAGATCTAGGGTTCCATATTGTGTGAGTAGTATTGTGAAATTCGGTTGGCAAGGGTCTTTTTTGGGTAAAGGTTTCACCCTGGTAAATTTCATTTCACAACAATCAAAAAAAACAAAGCACAAGTGGGTGGCGAAATTGCCAACCAGTTCATATTCCCGACATGCCAGGAATACGCACAGCCTTAAACACACAACCAAATCCCAACAAAAAAACAAATAATACCAACTAGCGCCTAGAAGCTTAATCTGTATTACTAGATACACTATCGCTATCAGCCGATTCCCTCATAAATGATAAGATCTTTAGGCAGCTTCCAAGCTCTAAGAATGTGATCCACTTGTCTCGTATTCTTAAACCTCAACGTAATAAGCTTCAATCGAACAACTCTAGTGATGTCATCCGCAACCTGCTTGGCCGACCTCTTCCTATCCGAAAACAATCTACAGTTCCTTTCCTTCCAAACATGATACACGGAAGCAGCTACTAGAAGTTTACCAATCACACTTTTCGCGGATTTAGATTTCGCTTTTGAGACTAGATAATCAAGAACGTTTTCCCACTCATCCGTTAACTGTTGCATATCTCCCGGTACCTTTACCCTTGACCAAACTTGAGTCGCAAATGCACATTCAAAAAATAGATGGGCATGTGAATCATTACCATGTTGACATAAAGAACAGCACATCAGACCAAGATTAGTCGCTCCACCAACATCCCATTGTTTCATCTTATCTTGCGTCTTCAAGTTGTTGCCAATAACTAACCACATAAAGAATGTATGCCTAGGGATACACTGTGGGAACCATATAACGTTATGCCATTCCACTCGAGATCCAGGGATACGGAGGGTATCCCACACCACCTTCGACGAGAATTGAACTTCTTTACATGCATTATCGATCCATTTGACGGTGTCTTGACTTTGCGGATTCAGACTAGGAGGCTGCAAATTGATAAGCACAGGGTAGAGATCCATCCAAGCTGTAGGCCAGATCCATTGGCCGTCGATGACTACATCAGCTACCTTCGATTGCAGCTGAAATCCAGCTTCCCGAATCATTCTGGGGGTGATAACATTCCCAATTAGCTCCCCGTTCGACCATTTGTCATACCATACTGACGTCATTTTCCCATCCCCTATCTTAGACCATATATGGTTTCGCAAGATTGGTCTCAGCTTCAGAATTTTTCGCCATCCCCAGCTATTACCTTGTTTTAACGGGACATCCCAAAAATTTCTTTGTTTCAGCTTATATGTGTGAATCCATTTCACCCATAGAGATTCTCTATTGGTAAGAATGCTCCAAACATGAAAGGTCATCAGGGAATTGTTTACATCCTCTATTCGTTTAATGCCCAATCCTCCTTCATATGTTGGCCTACAAACCGTTTTCCACGCAACTTTTGCTTTACCTTTACCCACCAAGCCGCCATTCCATAGAAAATCTCTCATTTTCTTTTCAAGATCCTTGATGAGACTCTTTGGCAAAATGAAAACGGAAGCCCAATAAAGATGCATAGACGAGAGAACCGACCTAATTAGTTGAAGCCTTCCTGCAAAGGATAAAAACTTATTGCCCCAGTAAGTGATTCTACTCTCCATCTTTTCAAGAAGCACCTTACAATCTTTATGTAATAGCCGCGTTGAAATAAGTGGGACGCCCAAGTATCTAACAGGGAGAGAGCCCTCTTTAAACGACAAAAGATCTAGAATATTCTGCTTCACTTGATCCCCAAAATTAGCAAAATACACAGTGCTCTTCGGGATGCTCGGGACTAGCCCAGACATCTTTTTGAAGCTATCAATCGCCTCTAAAATAGGTTTAACCGATTTTACCTCACCTCTAGCGAATAATAGAAGATCATCAGCAAAGCATATGCTAATAATTCTTTCTTTCTCACACCTATTATGGAACCGGAAATTTAGCGAAGACGCCACAATGTTATCCAAAAGCCGAGTCAGAACTTCCATGACGAGAGTAAACAGGTAAGGCGACAGTGGATCACCTTGTCTTAATCCCCTTTTACCTTTGAAAACCCCATTAAGGTTGCTGTTGATGCTTAGCGAGAAGGTAGTAGTCGTCACACACGTCATTATCCAATTCGTCATACGATGGTGAAACCCGAATCCTGAAAGGATATGCATTAGAAAATTCCAGTCCACAGTGTCATATGCTTTCTGGATATCAATTTAGAATAGAGATAGATGTGAAAATTGAATTGGTTAGGCCCTCAACGGATCCATATCCTTTTGAGAGTGATAGGTAATAATATATAGTATAAATACCGGGAAAATGACCAAAACAAATTTTGATCAAAGCCTTTTTACCAAAATAAACATTTGATACGACTAAGGTTATGTAACACATGAAACCCATTCCGTTTAGAACTTGATACGTGTCAAAAGTGTTTAAAAAATAGACTCTTAAATCATGTAAGCCCTACCATGACATTCAATAGGAAACATCTACGTGTCTAAAGAGTCTAGATAGACTTTATATATGTTATGCGTCTGAAAATTAGATTCTACAAATTATTTTAGATGAATAGCCTAAAGTTTTTACTGAAGAGGCTAGATTTAGATGCATCTTCTTATTTTATTTATTTATTTTTGGCTTGTGAGCCATTAAAGCCGCTAAGTCACTCAAGGGAGGCAACCATTTTTTTGAGGTATAGGCTAGCTTAGACTTTACATCTAAACATAGCCTCTTTAGTAAAAAGTTTAGCCTCTTTATCTAAAATAAATTGTAGTGTTTAAATTTTAGACGCATAACAGATATAGAGTCTATCAAGACTCTTTAGATATGTGGTTGTTTCTTATTGGATATCAGGGTGGGGCGTACATGATTTCAGATTCTACTTTTAGATGTTTCGGACACTTGTCAAGTTCTGAAATAAATAGATTTTCGTGTATTTCCTAACCTTAACCACATCAAATGTTTATTATGGGAAAAAGGCTTTGGTCAAAGTTCATTTTGGTCATTTTTCCATAAATACTACTGACTACATGTAACAACCCGCTTTTGGAAAGTCAAAGTACAAGTCAAAGTCAAAGGAAGAAAAGATTGCTAATTGCGATTTGTCACTCCTTGCTTAACTACTGAATTGTGCTTTTTGACTTGTAAACGAATTATCGTATTTATTTACTTTAGTTGTATTATGTGGAGTATCTATTAATAATCAAGTTTTAATCGCTAATCACTTATTCGCTAATCACATCGATATCGCATTCGCAAATTGTGTTACGTGTGTGTGTGCTTTTATGTGTTACTTGTGTGTGTGCTTTTATATTGAGGTGTTTAATCGCAATCGCAATTCTATCGCATCGCAAACTAATCGCAAACGCTAAACGCAAATTATTTATAGTGATTGTATGTTAGATATAGTAGTTAGGTTATTTGTGTAACTAATGGGTAATACTATCGCATCGCTCACTCGAATCGCATCGCAATGCTTAACTGTAAGTCCCGTATAACCGGATCTTTCAATGATATCAAACAATCACCAAGTTTGTGCGGAATCCAAACTTGGTGAGATTCAAGATAAACCGAAAAGCAATTGAAAAACGAAGAACACAATACCGAATCACTTTGAAACTTGCACACGATTCTATTACTATCAACTAGCAAAACCGTCTGGTACAAGTTCCTACACCACCAAAATCGCCTCTCTCTCTGTAACTCTAGAAGTTATGTAACTGAGGCTCTAAGAAGTTCAAACCCTAAAACAAGTTAGAAACTTGTTTATATACACAGACAAGCCCATCTCCCACATAGGCTCCCCTTGGGCCTGCTTGGCCCACATGGCCTAAAGCTTGGCCCAAGTGACCTATAAAGGTCCACAACCTAATATAAACTAACCCGGTAAGGCCTAGTTCGTAACCATAACCCGTTGTGTTAATTTGATGCGTCAGTCTCACACTTTAGGGCCTAACAATCTCCCCCTAGACTGATGCCATCAAATTATCTTCATAGCATGAATTCAGCAACGTCTTCAACGAAGTCTATGGTTGTCGCTATGCTGCAGATGTTGTGGAAGTTCTTGACTTCTGAACTCTCAGCACTGGGTCTCTTTTCTTCAGCTCTTGTGGTTAGCTTCATATCAGGATCTCGATCAGCTTTGCTTGAAAATCTTGTTAAAAAGAATGTGAGAGGAGGATTCTCAACAACTCTTTTCTTCTTCAATCTTTTTCTTTCAAGCAGGTTCACAGTACTTCTTCAAATGCACTTTCACTGTCAGACGGTGTCTCGTATCTGGTTCTTCTGACTCAGGTACATCTTGTTGTTGTGCTGCTTCAGGCTTCTTCAGCAACTAACAGCATTTCAGTCTTCATCAACCCCTGTTCTTGATTGAAATCAAATTCTGCACATGCTCACAAACTCATAAGCAAACATTTCTTATGCAACAGGGAGAGTACCATATGAACAATAGGTACAACCAAGTACTTATACTCAGATTTCACAATTTAAATTCTTTCAACTTTTGATGATCAGTCAAATCTTCAAGAACGGTTATATTTTTAATTTTTTAAGAAAACAAATAAACACTCTATTTTTGGATTTTTGGTTTTATAGAAAAGCAAGACACTATTTTTGTATTTTTGAATTTTTGAAATTTTTTTTTATTTTAAGAATTAAAACAAATAAAAACTCAAAAATATAAACAACTACCATAATATACAATTACAATTGCAATGGGATCAAAATTCATTCTCAGGCAGACTAAGGAACACTTTTCAGTACGAGCCTAATCAAACTGGTCTATGCGATTGCCAATATGTTTGTCCACTTAAACTTTAACGCTCAACTTTCAATTTTTTTAACTTCGTGATATGCTTTAGGTACTATTATACTATTATACCCGTGTGTCCCATTCCAAGGCATACCCCCGTGATCAAGGTAAGCACAACGATTCATCGTAGCAGGTGAGTATACTGATGTCATCCTTTAAGATGTCCTGACTGTGTCTAGGTCTGCATATAATCTGTTTTATCATGTTTTGATTTCTTAACAATGAACACCCAAATAAATACTAATCAAATCCTGGAAATATAAACAGCACACTCTATCATGCAAGTATCTTCCCTACCACATATTTCACAAGTCCAATCCAGATTTCTGAAATCTTAAATGGGAATAGATTGAGAAGAGAACAGAATAGATCTTTTGCAGAGATGGTATAATATACAGATCAAATGAGTTTTTCTCAGTTTGATATAGGTTTCTTGGGTTTCTTTTGGGCACTTGAGGGCCTCTTTCGGGTGTATTAGATCTATAGCGCGACAACGTACAGCTAGGTCAGCATGTATCTGGATGCAGCAGAAGCTGTCGTTGCCTAGCACCTCCAGGTCAGCATATATCTGGATGCAGCAGATGAGGTACACGACTTTTTTTAGAGAAGATTTCAGAAGTAGATCAAAATTGTGTGTATCGGGACAACATACAGACATTCAAATAGAAATGAGCTAATTCCAAGTGACTTTCTTTCCTGGGGTCATGTACAATTTTAGTTCTGAACAGAAGGACAGCCAAGATATCCCCGGATGATTCAACAATATAAAGACCCGAAACCTCAGATGTTGGCTATCTATCAACACAAGATTTAAGACCATAAAATCATACGCCGTTGGTATGTTACCCACATGGTACATAGTTCGTTATGTTTATAACACTTAGTATCTTTTATCATGTTGAGCGTCAAGCCTATCGACATATCGCAGTAGATCCTAGTCTTTTCAGCTATGGCACCTTACATGTGTTAGTCAAACCCTTTAACACAAACATTTATTTCACTTCTCATATCATGCAATCTTTCTTTTTGGCTTTTTCATTTTTCTAATGTTTTTGTATTTTTCTCATTTTCTCCCCCTAAAACAATACATATTTACAGCAAACTCTTTTTGTATTTTCTGAGTTTTCTCCTCTTAAACTCTATATCTATCTATATGTTCCTCTCCCCCCCTAAATTTGTGCATAAATCTTGTATTTTTGCGCAAATTTACCATTTACTAGAGAAAGGACACTTTATATACAAAGTATAAACTAAGAAAAAGAGAGAAAAATATTTTTGCTTAACCATTCTGTCATCAGATTGAAGACTAATCAAATTCAAATCAAAGTACTGAATTTAAACGGTACCTTTTGCTGATCATTTCTTATTTCTCCAATCTCCTCCAAAGGAAACATATCATCTGTAAAAAAAATTTGAACTTTTTGCAACAGTGAAATGTTACCCGTTTTGATCTCTGGAACAACCGCTATCAACATTCTAGAGATTGTCAACAGCTCCTCCTTAGTTGTTCCTGAAAATTAAGGAGATTAGTAAGACATGGGTACCCAGGCCATCGTGGTCCTGGGATTTCCTAAAGCATCAAAATAAGACACTTCTTTTAAACACAAGTCCCCTTTAATTTCAAGGATTGGAGACGTCACTGCTTTGGATTTGGGTTTCCAAATCTGTTTCGGTTTAACAAACGTGTTTGTTGCCTTCTGTTGAGCAACTTTAGCTGATTCAGGCTTGTTAGTTTTAGAAAAAACATTTTTGTTCTTGAACAGCCTTGCATTTGTTTTTAGCCGCGTTCCAATCCCCATCAGAAGGTTTAACCTTAGGATTCACATTCTTCATTGCCTTAGGTGAAGATACCTTCATTGGCTTGGAATGGTAGTTATCCTTTGATGTAACCCTCTGATTTTGCATGTAATAGGGTACATAGGGACGATGTGTGCAATTTCGAGCAATGTGACCAGCAATGCCGCAATTGAAGCATGTTTGTCTCTTCACGTAGAAAGCATTCTGATCAGTTGGATTTGCTCTTGTAGGCCCCGAAGGATGAACTGGTCCTTTCTGTGCTTGTTTTCCTTGCACATTTCTTGCAAACGAGGATGAATTTGGATGTTTGTACTTGTCGTTTGCTGGGGCCTTCTGTGGTGGAGATTTCTTTTGATTTTTCTTGATTTGTTTAGACTGTAAGTCTTGTTCTGAAATCTCACCAGTCTTTCCGAAAGCTTTGTTAGCACAGTCAAATGCATATTTCTCACACTTGCCATTAATGACTGGCTTAACAAAAGCATTTTTCACGTCACGGGTCTTTTGAGAACTATTGCTGCCCGTTGAGGACTGCGAAGAGCCTGATCATCTGTGATGTTTAGGCTTCTTATTTCCGCGTCCTTTACCTGCTCGCTTCGGCTCTTGTTGCTTGTTCTGAACCTTTTCATCACTAACAGAAGGCTCAGATTGTTCAACTTGCGTACTTGGAGCCTTGTTCACGTCAGTTTTCACTTCATCAGCTTTGGTAGGATCCGAGACTTCTGGTTTATCAGATGAAACACCAGAAACTTCAGCAAAAACTTCAGCTGAAACATTAGACAAATTTTCAGCACAAGACGGTTCTGCACATGACGCCTTTGAGCTGAATCCACTAGAATCAACTGATTCCAATTTCTCATAATCAGCTACTTCCGATGATTCACATTTGGAATCAGATGGTTCAGCTGGCTCATTTGTTTCGTTTTCCGATTCAGTCTCTGTTACGCAAGCATCAAGGTTTTCGCCCAAATCATCAGGCCTGAAATTAATCATAGAGCGAAAAACCTTAAAAAATCAAACGTCGAAATAGAGTCTGGATTAGGTTCATTTATTAAATTTTCAGAAGAATCAGACTCTGATGCTTGTTCATTCCCAACTACATTTTCAACTTTTACTTCAACTACTTCATCTGCAGGGGAAGACGAAGCATTAGGATCAAAAGTACCCTTTGAAACAAAATTTACCGAAGGACTCGCTCGTTTATCAAAAGGTCTGCTGTTGATTGATGACTTATCAGTTTTAGGACCGTAAGCCATCTTGTCCTCATTCATCAATTCCTCCTCAGTCTCGTTTATCAAAAGGTCTGCTCTGATACCAATTGTAAAAACCCGTTTAGGATCCTTCAACGATATCAGTCTCTAACTTGTGAAGGTGCGGAAAACAATCACAAGTCGATTCAAGAACAATATAATGAAACAATAATATGATCAAAACACAAACCGGTAATCTTGCATTCAATGATGACCAAAGACTGATACAAGATCCCTATGAAGTTCTCGGCTCCTTTCTTAGTCGCAACCCATTTTTCAATCAACATGAAATCTTTTATTGGAAGATCGCGAACTAGTTGACCTTTAGCCAGTCGATTCAGATTCTTCATGTTCACATGCCCAAGGCGACGATGCCACAGTAGACCATCATGTTCTGAAATCTTCGAGAATAGGCAAGTAATTTCTTCACACGGTTTCTTGTTCATATCAATCACATAAGCGTTTCCTCGTCTCTCTGCTGACATTAAGAACCAATCTTTTGGAATGACAATACCCGGTTTGAGTACATGACATCCTTTCTTTGTAAAGTGAACTGAATTTCCTCGATCACAAATCTGAGAAATGCTCAACAGATTGTGTTTCAGTTCTGGAACATAGTTAACATTCTCGAAGCTTAACACGCCGTTTCTTACAGTTCCTTTCAATGTAATCCTTCCTGATTCTCCTCCCGCAAATGAGACATATCCACCATTATATTCTTTGACATTCACCAGTTGGGATAAGTCTCCTGTCATGTGCCTGGAACAGCCACTATCCATGTACCAGAGGCGCACGGTAGTCCTCCACAGCTGTCCCTGCACGATTAGCGGGATTAGTTAGATTTAGGAACCCAGCCCATAGTGGATATGGGTTTTCCTTGTGCATCAATGTAAGTCACTCTCTGCCACACTAAATTGTCTTTATTTAAAAACTTCGAAGTGTTTCTAATGGCAGAATTTCGATAACATGTATGAGACGGATTGGATTGCGAGGCCTTAGCTTTAGGTTTCCAATGCTTGTTTGACCAGTTAGAATTGTGGTTACCAAAAGCATTAGGTTGATTTCTTCGAAAATCATTTTGTTGATTTTGATTTTTGCGTTTGGCTGCATTCCAATCTTGATCAGAAGGTTTAGTCTTGCGATAGTTGTTTTTCATTGTCTTAGTCTTTTCAGTCGTCATTGACTCTGAACAACGATATCGGTTAGACTTGACCTTCTGATCTTGCATAAACTTCCTCTTGTACGTTGCCCTTGGGAGTTGAACACAATTTCTGGCAATGTGACCCGCGATCCCACAGTTAAAACATGTTTGACGTTTCATTTTGTGAGTATTATGAAAATTGTGACCAGATTTGCTTGATTTTGAATAATTTGGCGTTTTAACTTTCTGAACATGTTTTGCTTGTGATTGTTCTGAGCATTTTGGTGACTGTTGATCTAATGACTCCTCATTTATCTCAATTCCCTTTTCTACATTTTTAAATTCAGGTTCATTATTTGAACTTGTAGAAGTCTCATCAATATGCGTTTCCTCAACACATTTATCATGTGAAACTAATTCAGGTTCAATTTCAACTACAGTTTCCAATGGGGTCCCACTAGATTCGACATTAGGGACATCCACTGAGACAATTTCAGAAGAAGAATCAGGATACTCTTGATTTTCTTGAGAAGTCGTTTCAGTGGTTTCACTGAATGCGTCCTGAGGGACCTCACCTGTAACACTTTCATCAACCAAAGGGTTAGAAGCATCAGATTCACAATCATTAACTGAAGAAAAACTATCATCAGACATATTGTTCAAAGGTTCAACACAAACATTATCAGTTTTGCCCAAAACATTAGGCTCACAAGACGAAACATAAGCAGAAAATGACGCAAATAAAGAACGACCAAAAGCAATAGCAGATTCAGTTTGTTCAAAACAATTTTCAGAAATATTAGTATGAACAACTGGTTCACTCCCAAGAACTTCTCCACATTTTACTTCAGATACTTTCTCTGCACATGAAGACGAAATGTTAGGATCAATTGTGCCTTTAGAAACAAAACTTATTGGATCAGACTTCTGTTTCCCAACTAATTTGCCATTGAATGATGACTTACAGTTTTTGGGACCATAAGTCATTCGACTTTCATTCATTATCTCCTCCTCAGTCATTGGTAAATAAGTATAATTATCATTATAAGGAGGAGGAGCCTTATTAAAACCCAAACCAAGACCTTTCTTTTCCTTGTATTCGAGCTGTTGATCACACAAGTTTTTGACTAATTTACTGGAAGAATCAAAATTTTTAATATTAAGCTCATTTATTTCATATCGGTCTCTGATATCTTCCAGTTCCTTAGTCACAGCACACAACTTCTCCTGAACATATAAGAGTTGAGATGATTTCACACTTACATCATCCTTGAGTTTGATGATGTCTTTTCGCTGAGCTTCAATTTTTTCTTTATAAAGTTTTTCGTTCTTAGATAATGTGAATTTTTTATTTTTTATATCTTGATAATCCTGAATTAGCTCAGCATTATGTATTCTGTAAGCTTCAACCCTTTCCCTACACTCAGGAGTACAGAAAACAGAAATTACCTCTTCTTTGGTGAGACCTTTAACTGGAGCTGAAAGAATCTGAGTCATAAAAGCTAGATTTTCAGCAGTAGTCTCCTCCTCAGGTGCTGGAGCCTCATTCTCAGAAACGGAAACTTGATCATTTGAAGTCATGAAAGCAATGTTATTTGAAGCAGCTTGATTTTCTGGAGCTGAAATGTTCAGTCGCTCAATTTCTGAATTCCAATCAAAATTGATGTTTGGCTGAACCACCAAGGCTTGAGCTAATCCCTGTGGTTGAGGACTTCCAGTAGCAGCATTAACAGTTAAACTTGATGTGGTCACAAGAGCTCTTTCACGATTAGGAGTTACAGGATGGGCAGGAGTCTGTTCTCTATTCATTGGAGGCTTTGTGCAATTTCGAGCATAGTGTCCTTCTTCGTGACAGTTGTAACAACGTAGTTTAAAAGGCACTGTAGACGCTCCTGTGAATGAAGCACCCCATCTATTTTTACCAGTTCTTTGCATAAACCTTGTTGCCCTGAATGCAGCCATAGCCATCTGCCAAGTGATATCCATTTCTTCAACATCATCAGGATAAATCTGATGTAAGTCATCGCCACACCATTTAGGAGGGTCAATTTTTCCTGCAACAAATGCATTCAGACAGTTGATAACGGAGGCTGCTATATCCAAATTTTCTTTAGACTGTTGTGTAAAGAAAGCAATCATCTCATTTTTCACAGTGGAAGTAGGAGCAGCAGAAGATGCATTCACAGCAGAAGCAGGAGCAGCAGTAGAGGGTGATGGAGCAGCTTGTGTAGAAGACCCTGAGTAATAGACATTTGCTGAAGTAGGAGCAGCCTTAGCAGATGCTGCACTGCTAAACATTTGAAATCCTCCTTGAGACAAGAGAGCTGCGTTGTTATCATTTGACGAAGTGGGAGCAACAGTGAATCCTGCAGCTAGCAAGCTGTTCTTATAATTGGTCTCTCTTTGTTTATCATCTAGTTCACATGCTTTGATATGAGAAATCATCTCTGACAAACTACACCTAGCAAGATCTTTTGTTTTCTTAATCATTGCAACATGATGATCCCAGTTTTTTGGTAATGCATTCAAAAGTTGTCTATTTGTCGAAGCATTTGATGTGTGAATTTCTTCCATCTGCATTTGAGTGACCAGTTTGACAAACCTCTGAAGTTGATTATCAACAGTTTCTCCATAGATATGGTTGAAATTGTTGAAATTCTGTCTTAGCAAGTTTCTTCGGCTCTCCTTCATATCCTCATTTCCTTCATAAACATCGATCAGAGATTCCCACAGTTCCTTGGCAGATTTCCAGGTACGAAAGCCAATAGCAATATCTGGACCCAATCCCATAGTCAAATAAGACAGTGCTCTTTCATCTTCTTCAATTATATTGAAATCCTCTTCAGTATATTCACTTTTGGCTTTCTTTACTTTTAAACCTGGTTCAGTAGGACTATCTGTCATAATCTCCCTTGGACCTCTCATAATACTTCTCCAAATTTTAGAGTCCTTGACCTTCACATGTTGTTCAAATCGCCATTTCCACTCCGGAAAATCATTAGCATCGGTCAACCTTGGAATGCGCGTAGTGGTTCCAACCTTTGAATCAAGTTCTTGTTGTTTGTTAAGGGCAGCCAAGTCAACATTATTTGCAGCCATAATTAATTAATCAATTAATTATTTTAAGTCCAAAAATTTTGTTAACTGTTCAAAGTCCAAATCCAGTTCACGTTGCCAAGTATCGTTGCGAGTCGAGATCAGAGTTGGTTGCGAGTCGAGACAATAACAAGATGACTCGAGATCTCAGTTGGTTGCGAGTCGAGAACAAAGGCAGACAAGTCGAGACCACAGACGGTTGCGAGTCGAGACCAAATGATGACAAGACGAGACCGTAGTTGATTGCGAGTCGAGACTGAAACCAGACAAGTCGAGACAGCTGATGGTTGCGAGTCGAGACCGGAACAGGACAAGTCGAGACAGCTGATGGTTGCGAGTCGAGACTGGAACAGGACAAGTCGAGACAGCTGATGGTTGCGAGTCGAGACCGGAACAGGACAAGTCGAGACAGCTGATGGTTGCGAGTCGAGACCGGAACAGGACAAGTCAAGACAGCTGTGATTGCGAGTCGAGACCTGCAAAACAAATATGAGATAAAACTGTTGACTTGTAATCCCTGATTTTCAGCACTTTTCAAAAAATTCAAAGATATCGTAATCTTTGAATTTTCTTTGATCACCAACTCCGAGAAATCAACTAACAATTTTTCTGAAATCACACAAACCAAAATCAGTGATATCTTTCAATAGTTTCGCCAAGAACAGTTTGAAGATTTAATAGTTTTCACTGCAAAACAAACACCAAAAACCATATCAGTAGTAAAAGATGTTCTTGAATCCGAGTGATATCAAAACCGAACCAAGATTGGTTTCTTGGCTCTGATACCAATTGTAAGTCCCGTATAACCGGATCTTTCAATGATATCAAACAATCACCAAGTTTGTGCGGAATCCAAACTTGGTGAGATTCAAGATAAACCGAAAAGCAATTGAAAAATGAAGAACACAATACCGAATCACTTTGAAACTTGCACACGATTCTATTACTATCAACTAGCAAAACCGTGTGGTACAAGTTCCTACACCACCAAAATCGCCTCTCTCTCTGTAACTCTAGAAGTTATGTAACTGAGGCTCTAAGAAGTTCAAACCCTAAAACAAGTTAGAAACTTGTTTATATACACAGACAAGCCCATCTCCCACATAGGCTCCCCTTGGGCCTGCTTGGCCCACATGGCCTAAAGCTTGGCCCAAGTGACCTATAAAGGTCCACAACCTAATATAAACTAACCCGGTAAGGCCCAGTTCGTAACCATAACCCGTTGTGTTAATTTGATGCGTCAGTCTCACACTTTAGGGCCTAACATTAACACGCAAAACGAAACGCCAAAACGCAACTCGTCGGAGCCACTCGATCGAATGGCCGTTCGATCGGATTGCCATCCGATCGAGGCACCATCCGATCGGTGCCATCCTATCCGACCCTTGCTCCCCCTTTCTATTTCTGGCAACCTATAAATACCCCTCCTGTCACATCACAAGCTCCTCCTCAGTCGACCAGCACACTCAAGCCTTCTTTCTCTCAATTTCTCGCAATCCTTGTAAGTTTCCAACTCAAATATTGTACTTCTATGATCTACACGCATTTTTTCATCATTTTCACCTTTGAATCTCAACTTTTAACCGTGAAATCAACGGATTTGAGGTGCTATAGGATTATGTCATCATGGAGTTCTTATGAACTTCAAGTTTTGGCCTCATTCCACCAAGAACAACTCAGATCTACAAGATTTTCACATGATTCGACACTGTTTTCATCTAGATCTAAACTTTTTCACAATAAAAGGGAGTGAAAGATGGTTTCTAACTTTCTTTCAACTCTTTTACACTCAATGCACTCAAAACCGATAGAATCGGAGCTCATTCAGGCCTTCTACTCTTCTCTAGTGATGTGTTGGTTTGAGATCCGAATCCTATCAACGAGACAAATGATTTCTGGTTAAACATGAAACCACCCGTCACGAAAAGTTGACTGATCAGATTGGGGTGATTCCTGTTCGATCGGATAGCCTGGATCTAATGGAGTTTCCGTTGTTTGACACGTTGTCATACTGTCTCGAGCAAACCGCAAAACTTAGCAAATTTCTCAAGTTTTAAGACGACCAGGTTGCGGGACGGATTGCCGTCCGATCGGATCGCCATCCGATCGAACCGCAATCCGATCGGATTGCACTTGGTATCCAACACTTAAACTTTCTACCAATTTTCAAAGATCATCAGTTTCTAACGGATTGCCATTCGATCGATAGACCATCTGATTGGATGATAATCCTGCTGTGAACTTGTTCTCTGAGAAATACCTCGCCGGACGGATCGCCAACCGATCGAACTGCCGTTCGATCGATCGACCTGAAGGGGTAGAGATACTTCTCTGTTTTCAAAATGCTACAACGAAAACTTCAAAGCCATCATACACAAACACATCCATCTAAAACGAGTGTCAATCCGACCGAATGGCCATCCAACCGGATGACCACTCGTTACCTTGCTTCACCTGCATCGTTTTACGTGACGCTTATCGCTTATGCTATCATTCTGATCAGGCTAACACTCTAGCGATCCCTTCAATCCATTACTTCCATCGTTGTGAGTATACTCGATCCCTTTTTTGCTGTAAGCACTTTTGGGTGTTACATACGTTACTTATTCTAAATCACATTGAACACACAACGCAAACACTATTTATATGCTGACCATTATTGCATGCTACTTGTTACTCGATGAATGCTTGTATGATATGTTAACACAGTGATTGTTGCCTGACGCCTTAGCAACGATAGTACTATTTGTTTCGACTCAGCACCTGTCGTGGACAGGGGTTGTTAAGGTTACCTCTTCACGTGTCACAGTGGTGATATGTGTTGCGCATTCTACAACTCGCAGTCTTGTCTGTGCATATTTCATTGTCGATAACTTACTAGCTTCGCACTATACATGTTACATGCTGGTTATGCGTAAACGCTTTCAAACTCTATTATTACTACTAAACTTGTATGCTCACCTTTACACTATGTGTATTGACCTCTATTTTAACGTATGTGACAGGTGCTTAGGATGTTGCTTGCTTTCGTGGAATTCAAGTAGGAGAGTCTAGAAACAAAGACAATTTATTTATTTGAATCTGAGTTGTCGGAACATGTTTTGTTTTGAGATATCTATGTTTGTAATAATTGGTTACTTGATGGGTTATGGTATGGGACATAATATTAACTATCCGGTAATTTAGTTGTTATGGAATTTCTCTTGACAATCTGTTTCGCTCAGTGCCATGCCCTGATGTTTCCGTCATCGGTTGGGGTGTGACAGATTGGTATCAGAGCCATAACTATAGGGAATTAGGCAAGACTCGACCTAGTCCGGGTCGATGTCTTAGAAACGACCTAGTCTATAGCTTAAGTACCAACAGACCGACTTGTGCATACCTGGTATGGATTATGTACGAGTCCAATTGCTATTCCTCACTCGAACTCACTGTACGCTACACACTTGCGCGAACACCGCATACTACAGTTCTGCGCAAGATCAGCCTTTCCTAAGGCTGGCTACACATGCAAACGAATGATCTGGTTAAGATTAGGTGTGAAAACCGCAAACTCTTTACCGGATCACTCATTCGATTTGCTATTATTACTATAAACACGAGAATTTGCGTTGGAACAGGAGTGAAATCCATACTACAACGTAAATTTTCCCCTCTACTTCATCAAAACAAGAAACTTAGTCATTAAGTTAGGGGTGAAACCCAAATCTTGATGACTTATTCCACCCTTTATTGTGGTTTTGCAAAACTCTCACCAAAGTCTCGACGAACTCCAACGACTAGAAGTCACACTTTAACTAGAAGGATGTGTGTCGATTGCCCGGATTGCGGCAAGAGCACAGTCCAGAAGGCCTTAGTGTGCACTTACGAGTCCTTGTGAATAGTCGAATCACTTTGGCTAGTCAATGTCTAATAGCCACAGACAGTCTATACTCGATTTTATGTGCTTCGATTCTTATAACAACCCTCCAAAATATTTCCGACACCCTGATAATATTTAAAATGTCCCTATATGTCCTAAATTATACCTCGTATGCGAAAACGGGCACCGAATACCTTTAATTTAATAAAATAAAAATAAAAACAAAATTTAAAAGTCTGTCGCGGGGCGCGTAGCCCTTGGCTACTTCTTACGTGGGCAGCGACAGTTGGTCACGAGGGCGACACCCTGAGTCGACACGTGTCACCCTTCGTGTCGACCCTATAGTGCTGACCCGGACAAGCTAGGCCCTACCACCCCTACTACGCGGGCCGCGAAGACCTTAGAGGACTTCTACGCGGACCGCGAGAAACTTGAAATCAGCTCCTATAAATTGGGAGCTCAGGCCTTCAGTCCCAGTCGCTCACAATCTTTTTTTTCTCTTGAATTTCTTTATAGTTAAAGTGATTTCCGGGTATAATACCCCCCCTAAATAACGAAGTTCTGCCCCATTGTAAGTGTCATAACCCCGGTTACATATTAGATACGCTGCCCGATTGATCCAGGGTTCCGTAATGGCTGTCGTGGTTCTGCCCGACGTAGTCATTGGAATGTCGTCTCGGGGAGGGTATTACTAATGTAAATATTGGGTTATTATACTAACACATGTACATTTGTGTAATTAATACATAATCACCAGGAAACCCTTAAAGGAAACCCTAAGACAGCAATGTGAGTAATCTCCTTTTTGTAAACTGTTTTACAAAACCTTAAATATTTTACAATATGATTAAGCAGTGATTGAGTCTTTGTAATTCTTCAATTACTGCCGGTATGTTGGGGTTTTGTATACAAAATGTGGAACACGTTACCATTGGACAAAGAGTTAGCCAATGGGTAATATGACCCACCAGTCAGGATTGACAATACTGAATAAGTATTGTGTAGATGTAAACATTGTAATCGCTCTCAATATTGTGAAAATTGATAAAACTCTTCTTGATTAAACTGGGATTCACTCACCAGTATTTCCCACTGACAAAATGTTTTTAAACGCGTTTCAGGTAACAAAATGTGAAAGCCAACTAGAAGCCAGCTGGACAGCACTGAAGGCTTGGAAAAAGTGGCTATAAAAGTTATCTAAATAAAAGAAGATGTTTTATTCAATAAAATAGGGATTTTCCCTATGAAAATGTTTGTAATAAAACTTGGGTTTTATCCCAATATCTTTATAAAGTGTGGTATTTACTCTGATAAAATATTTCCTAACTACGGTCCTAATGTAATTTCCGCTGCCAAAATGATAAACACCGATACCACCAAAACTGGTCTCGTGGCCGCCTGTTCCCGGGACAGATAGGGGACGGGGGTTGCGACAGAATGTGGTATCAGAGCTAAGCCACTGATTCAGCCACAGAAGTGTTCTGCTGACACCAGGATATTATTCAAATTGTTAGGAAATTAATTACGGAAATACGTGCATATCTGTATTTTATTGTTGCGTGTTATTTGACTATTTGTAAGTTTACAGTATGAGTGATCAAGGACCCCGACGTTTATCGTCAGTTGTTCGGCTCACCTAGAAGCGAAGGCACCTCTTCACAGCCTGCCCTCTCAGGGTATTTAGCTGACAATGAAGATGGGATATTCGTGTTTAAGGCTCAGTCTGAAGAGCCATTCCCTCAGAAAAAAAGAGGATGGTTCAGTAGGGGAGCACACGAGCGTAGGAAAATAATGAAAAAGTTACAATAGCAACGAGTGCTAGCAGCCGCTAAAAGAGAAACAGATGCCCACACCCAAGACATGCTCAATAGGGGTTTAGAAAACTTCCATATTTTAGCATCCACAGCTGCCGACCCAAACCTGGAACAACTAGTAGCCCCTCAACCATTACCCTTGTTTCCCACACAGCCAATGGAGATTGAAAACAACCCAGAAAACCAAATCCAAATGCATGATTTCAACCCAGAAGAGATACCTAGGGTACCAGCACCCAATCCCTTAGACCCAGACTACGATCCATGGTTCGATAACCATAGAGTTATGTACAACGCTACCACCTAACAGACGAACCCATGCCAAACCTAGCAGCTTACCCAGGTCTGGACCCTCTAGATCCCTACTACGATAATGATGAATACATTAGGGAAATTTTAGAGAATCCGTATCCTCAGGAAGAACCCATGCCACAGTACCCAGATCCACTACCAGCACCTGCACCCCCAATGAGTGCAGAAAATGTGCAAGAGCTCCGAAATTTCGGAGAAGAAATTTTAGAAAATAGCGAGAGGATGAGACAGGTTGGAGAACGACTCGTCTGGAAGTATGACGAGCGTAATATGGAGTTCTAGATGAACCCATATCAGTGAAGGTGATGGTGGAGATAGTAATATTAATAATATAATAATAATATATATAATATGTGTGTACGAAAAAAATAATTTTATAATAATAATAATAATAATATATCTATCGTAGTATAGACCACCTCGTGGTTAGTGATGCATAGTAGTATTGTAATTTTAAATTCCAATATCGGTTTGTATTAGATGCATACTATAAGAAAGAGTAAGTCGCAATGCTCGATGCTTTTGACCAATATGTGTGTTGTGTGAATGTTTGCCTTAAATATTATTTTTTGATATTAATATTTGGCAAATGTTTAAAATTCAGATGGACAACGAAGTGAGCCAGGAAAACCAGAATAATGATAACCAGAGTAACAATAACCCGGATAACGAAAACCCAAACAACAACAATAATGGAAACCAAGTGGATAACAGTGCCATGCAACACATAGTGGCACAAGGGATAATATATGCGATGCCATATATTATCAAAACGGTTAAGGAAGCAGAAAATAAAAGTAAACATGATAGTAAACGACCCACTGAACCTGAACCTAGCGTAAACAATGGACCCATACTTCAAGTGCTCATTCCCAAAAGAAGAAGAACCATATCTTATGGTTGTTCTTATAAAGAATTCTGGTCTTGTAAACCAATGGAATTCTTGGGTAATGAAGGGGCCGTTGCATCTCTACGCTGGATAGAAAAGACTGAGGCTGTCTTAAGAATAAGCAAATGCGCGGAAGATGATAAGATAATGTTTGCTTCCAATCTGTTTAAGAACTCATCCTTAGAATGGTGGAACACTATCCTTCGGTCTAGAGGAAGTGATAGAATTTACAATATGGAATGGGAGGAATTTAAAAACATGGTAGAAAGAAAATTCTGCCCTCTCAATGAAAAGGAACAGATAGCAAATAAGTTTCTAAACCTTAGGATGACTGGGGTAGATAGTAAGGGTTATACTACATTATTCTTTGAATATGCTCGAATAGTACCAAACCTTGCATCACCTGAACCAGTATTAATCTCCCGTTACATCTGGGGATTAATTAGGGAGATTAGGCATGTAGTCAAGGCAGCTAGACCCCAAACCATAGAAGAAGCTGTAGAACTAGCAAACACATTGACCGATGAATTAGTCCGTACACGAGAAGAGGATCAGATGAGGAACCTAACCCAGAAGCTTACCCAAGAATTTCGTTCTGGAAATTCTAACCGTGGGAAAAATGTAGGTTCTACTTCTGCACCCTATTGCAAGTATTGCAAAAGGAAGCGTTCTGGAAGATGCTCCATATACTGTAACTTCTGCAAAATATCTGGACACAAGGAGGAAGACTGCAGGAAGAAGTCTAACTACAGGATATGCTACAACTGTGGAGAACAAGGTCATATCAAGCCAAACTGTCCAAAACTAGCTCCAGCCACGAATACCAAGAATACTAAAAATGCTAGAGCATTTGTTCTGACTGCAGAAGAAGCAAAGATGATCCCGGATGTGATCGCCGGTACGTTTTTAGTTAATGATGTTTTTGATAAGCTATTATTTGACTCTGGTGCAAACGGAAGTTTTATTAATACTTCATTTTGCAAACTTCTCAATCAACCATTAACTAAACTCCCACAAGAATGTCTAGTAGAGACAGCAAATGGGGAAACCCTTAAGATTTCTGAAATCATGCAGGGAGCAAGAATAGAATTTCTAAATCAGAAATTTATTGCAAACCTTTACCCAATGAATCTGGCAGGATTTGATGTCGTGTTAGGAATGGATTGGTTAATAGCCAATAAAGCCAGTATTTTATGTGACCAAAAGTCAATCCAAGTAAATTCACCAAGGGGTGAAAAGATCATAATTAAAGGAAATAAACCCATTAGATCCACAAAATTCATCTCTGTAATGAAAACAACCAGTTATGTAAGAAAAGGATCATTAGTGTATTTGATTTCTATAATCATTAACACTAAAGGAAAAGAATTAAAGGATATTCCAGTAGTGTCCCAGTTTTCAGATGTATTTCCAGAAGAGTTACCAGGACAACCTCCAGACAGAGGAGTTGAATTTCGAATCCATCTACTACCCGGAACTGCACCAATTGCCAAAGCACCTTACCGTTTGGCACCCGCAAAAATGCAAGAACTGAAGAAACAACTAGATGAATTGTTGGAAAAAGGATTCATACAGCCAAGCTCATCGCCATGGGGAGCATCGATTTTATTTGTTAAAAAGAAGGACGGATCAATGCGTATATGTATTGACTACCGTGAATTGAACAAAGTCACGATTAAGAATCGGTATCCATTACCGAGAATTGATGATCTGTTCGATCAATTACAAGGAGCTCGATTTTTCTCGAAAATCGATTTACGACCAGGATATCATCAATTAAAGGTACAGGAAGAGGAAATTCCTAAGACCGCTTTCAGAACAAGGTATGGCCATTATGAATTTACTGTCATGCCATTTGGTTTAACCAATGCCCCAGCTGTATTTATGGACATGATGAACCGAATATGTAAGCCATATTTGGATAAATTCATAATTGTCTTTATAGATGATATTCTTATTTATTCTAAGAGTAAAGAGGAACATGCAGCGCATCTGTACGCACTTCTAAGTTTATTGAGAAAAGAAAAGCTTTATGCTAAGTTTTCGAAGTGTGAATTTTGGTTAGAACAGGTACAATTTCTTGGACATCTAGTTAATCATGAAGGAATTCATGTAGATCCCACAAAGATTGAGGCAATTACCAAATGGAAAACCCCTGAATCACCAACCGAGGTTAGAAGTTTCTTAGGATTGGCCGGTTATTATAGAAGATTTATTCGAGATTTTTCTAGAATAGTCATTCCCTTAACTAAGCTAACCTGTAAATCTGTTAAGTTTGAATGGGAACCAAAACAAGAAGAAGCCTTTAGAATTATTAAGCAAAGACTAACCAATGCACCCATACTAGCGTTACCAGAAGGAACTGAAGACTTTGTAGTCTATTGTGACGCTTCTAAGTTAGGTTATGGATGTGTCTTAATGCAACGTCAAAAGGTTATAGCTTACGCCTCTAGACAACTTAAGAATCATGAAGAAAATTATTCAACCCATGATCTAGAATTAGGAGCCATAATTTTTGCCCTTAAAATTTGGAGACATTACCTTTACGGTAGTAAGTTTACCATTTCCACCGACCATAAGAGTTTAAGGTATGTCTTCGGACAAAAGGAGTTGAATATGAGACAAAGATGCTGGATGGAAATACTTAGTGATTATGATTGTAATATCCAGTACCATGCAGGAAAGACAAATGTAGTTGCTGATGCTTTAAGTCGAAAGTATCATGAAAAGCCAAAAAGAGTACGTTCACTTAAATTAAATCTACAAGTAGATTTAAATGAACAGATTAAAAAGGCACAAGAATCAGTAATCAAGGATGATACTGAAAAATTAAAAGGAATGATTAAGGAATTAGAACAAGGAACAGATGGAATTTGGAGATTCCATAAGAAAAGAATGTGGATACCTAAATTAGGAAACCTACGCCACCGTATATTAGAAGAAGCCCATAAGTCTAAATATACGATGCATCCTGGAAGTGATAAGATGTATCAGGACTTAAGAAAGAATTTTTGGTGGATAAGGATGAAGAAAGATATAGCATCTTATGTTTCTAAGTGTTTAACCTGTTCACAAGTCAAAGCTGAACATCAGAAACCCTCAGGTTTGTTGCAACGGTTAGAAATGCCAGTTTGGAAATGAGAATTAATAACAATGGATTTTGTTACTAAATTACCCAAAACAAAAAAAGGTAATGATACAATCTGGGTGATTGTAGATAGGTTAACCAAGTCAGCTCATTTCCTACCAATGAAGGAAACCTTCAGTATGGAACAATTAGCTAAATTATATGTAAATGAAATAGTTTCATTACATGAAATTCCTCTATCAATTGTTTCTGACAGAGATAGTCGTTTTACCTCTCATTTTTGGACAAAATTCCAAAAAGCAATGGGAACCAAGTTGAATCTAAGCACCGTTTATCATCCTCAAACAGACGAACAAAGTGAAAGGATAATTCAGACACTGGAGGACATGCTTAGAGCTTGTGTAATTGATTTCGGAGGTAATTGGAACGATCACTTACCATTGATAGAATTTTCTTATAATAACAGTTATCACACAAGTATCAATGCTGCACCATTCGAAGCACTTTATGGACGAAAGTGCCGAACGCCAGTCTGTTGGGCAGAAATTGGAGAAAAGCAACTATCTGGACCTGAGATAGTACAAGATACAACAGACAAGATCATTCAAGTCAAGGAACGACTAAAAGCAGCACGTGATCGACAAAAGAGTTATGCAGATAACAGACGAAAGCCATTGGAATTTCAGGTAGGAATAAAGTGTTGTTGAAAGTCTCTCCTTGGAAAGGAATGATAAGATTCATTAAAAGGGGAAAGCTAAGCCCCAGGTATGTTGGACCTTTTGATATTATTTGAAGAATAGGACCTGTAGCCTATCAGCTACAACTGCCATAGGAAATGCCAGGAATACATGATGTATTTCATGTATCTAATCTCAAGAAATGCTAAGCTGATGAATCACTAGTAGTACCTCTTAAGGATATAGAGGTAAATGAGCAGTTAAAATTTGTAGAAAGGCCTCTACAGATCGAAGACAGGAAAGTCAAGAACCTCAAACACAAAAGATTAGTTCTGGTCAAAGTGAAATGGGACTCCAAAAGAGGACCAGAGTACACATGGGAACTTGAATCAGAAATGCAAAAGAAATACCCGCACCTGTTCCAGACTTCCAGTAGATCTCGAGGACGAGCTCTAAAACAAGGTGGGGAGGATATAACAACCCTCCAAAATATTTCCGACACCCTGATAATATTTAAAATGTCCCTATGTGTCCTAAATTATACTCCGTATGCGAAAACGGGCCCCGAATACCTTCAATTTAATAAAATAAAAATAAAAACAAAATTTAAAAGTCTTTCGCGGGGCGCGTAGCCCTTGGTTACTTCTTACACGGGCCGCGACAGTTGGTCACCAGGGCGACACCCTGAGTCGACACGTGTCATCGTTCGTGTCGACCCTATAGTGCTGACCCGGACAAGCTAGGCCCTACCACCCCTACTACGCGGGCCGCGAAGCCCTTAGAGGACTTCTACGCGGGCCGCGAGAAACTTGAATTCAGCTCCTATAAATTGGGAGCTCAGGCCTTCAGTCCCAGTCGCTCACAATCTTTTCTTTCTCTCGAATTTCTTTATAGTTGAAGTGATTTCCGGGTATAATACCCCCCCTAAATAACTGTAAGGACCTGCAAAAATGTCACAATTTGACCCGTAAGTGAGAACCCGGACCCTTGAAACCCAAATATGCATGAAAAACCAAGAAATCAAGAAAATTGGGTTTCACGCGGGCCGCGTAAACCATAAGAAAAGTCTACGCGGGTCGCGTCAACTTAAATTTGAATGGATAAGCTTCCCAGGCCACGTGTCGCACACGTGGCAGACCTAGGTGTGACACGCTAGCCCTAGTTGTAGACTAGGTGGCTCTCGCGGGCCGCGTAAGAGCCTGTTAAGGCTTACGCGGGCCGTGTAAAACTCAAAATGTTGCTATAAGTAGCCTGTGCATGGGACTCGCTTATGTGTTCGAAATCTCACTTTCAAAACGTCCCAATTCTGCTAAAAACGAGTTTTACGGTGTCACGACGCTGCTACGATACAGGGTATTAACTCGATCACTGCCACGATACAATGTCCGATCGATTGAAATCAATCCGATGGATGTTTAAGTGCTGCCCAAATCAGGGCTATAGTTTGTCATTCGTCGTGAGCGTTTTTATCTCGTGAGATTATCGTAAATGTTGTATTAAGTTACTTACCTAGTTTCGTGTGCATTGTTATTTAAACTAGGTTACAAGGCCAAATCAATAGGCTAAACTCTGCCCAACTAAACTTGCAATGTGAGTCATTCTCTTTTTATCAACAATGTTTTACAATACTCCAATTATTTTCAAAAGTTATAATTATAGGGATTAAGTCGTGGTTATCTTGAATCACTGGCTAGTGGGGTATTGTGCACATTACTAATTTCTCACGGTTAGGTTCCTCAACCTAACAGTGATAATCATCACTACTTGGGTGAAAGGACCCAATAGTGGTATGACCATCGTCACCAGGGTGTGACACGGCGCCAGATAAAAATAAGATAGTAGCCATTGTAATCGCTCTTATGTTGTAATTCATAGCTATATGTCGTTTTATCAATTTTGAGTGACTCGCCAGTATTTCCCCGCTGATAAAATATTTTTAAAACATGTTTTAGGTGACCTACTGTGAATCAAGGAAAAGTGCTACGGAGCACTAATAAAGCTTGAAGTGGTGGCTCAGTTAAATAAATAAACATGTTTTGTAATACAAGGAATTTCCTCGGGAAATTCCTCCATTGTAAACTACGGGGTTTGACCCAAATTATGAAATAAAATAATTGGGCAATTTCAAGTTTAAACGATCCTGTTAGACTTCCGCTGTCAACTCAAATAATAAATACCACAGGTTTCTGTCCCGCGGCTCCTGGACCGGGTCACCCCGGGACGGGGGCCGTGACAGAAAAAGGTGGTATCAGATGCACTGATTTAAGCCAATTAAGTATTTAGAAATACTTAATTTTTCTGATTGCCATTCTGTGATTCTGTGAAAATTTTAACCTAATCCATACCACAGATACGGATACTACCGGTACCTTCACTTGCTACCAGGCTGATACTGAAGAGCCAATGGTATTCCAAGCCCAACCTCAGGAGAAACCAAAACCGAAAAAGAGAAGAAGACTCGTAGGCTGGAGGCGTGTGCATAGGAAGAAACCAGCGGTACAGAAAGTTATAAAGACTGAGGATCCCAAGGATAAAGGCAAAGGAATAGAGATCGGGGAAAGTTCAGGACAAGCCCAGGAAATGCCACCCTGGGAGGAGCTGGACCGCCAACTGGCAAATAGTGACCTCGTCGGACCTGCCAATGAAAACCTCTTCTATTATCCAGCTGAAGCACAACTTCTAGTTAATCTGGAACCTGCTATCCCAGGTCCTATTATCCACCCCCGACCTAAACCAGGAGAGCTGGAAGAATGGTGGACAACTGACTGGCAATTTAAGAATCTCTTGAATAACTCTAATACCTTTTTCCCCCAATTTGACCCTGAGCCTCCACTACATCCACCTATGAGCACAGAAAACCTGGCTGAACTCCGCCACTATGGCGAGGAGCTGGTGGACGCAGGAAATAGAATCTGAGAAGTGGGGGAGAGAATATCATGGAAATACGACGAGAGGGAACGTCGTTTCTGAAGTGCCAGCTGACAGGGATCGTTTGTGGTTGTGGCTACATGTTTAATAATAATAATCATAATAATAAAAATATAATCATGTAAAATAACCTAAAATAAAACTTTTGTAATATAACGGGTGTGTAATGATGCATACTAATATATAAAAAGATGGAAGTCGCAAAGTCGACAATTTTGGCTATATGTGTTGACATGATTATGTGCGACTGTTTTATTATGTGATTGTTATTTATTTTGTGTTAATAACTTATATATATATACTATTAATTACCAGATGGAACACGCTGGTAATGAACCAGTTAACGAGGTTAACCAATCCGAGCAAAACCATGAAGATCAATTTCTGAATAGGCAAGATATAGAAAACATCCTTGCCCAGGGAATAGCAAATGCTATTCCAGCAATCCTTGTTGCTGCCCAAAATCCAGTTGAACCTCCACCACCTATTCCCAGCAAACGTACTCGTGATGACAATTTCAGTAATAGTGTAAATGGAGGCGGCAACAATAATAATAACGATGATGTGATACAAGCCCCATTTCTTAAAAGAATGAAAGCTGCAACGCTTGGTTGCACTTACAAGGAATTTCTTGCCTGTAAACCGGTGGAATTTGCAGTCAATGAAGGGGCAACGGCCGCACTGCGTTGGTTAGAGAAAACCGAAGCAGTAATTAAGATAGTTAAATGTGCCGAGGAAGATAAGGTCATGTACGCGTCGCATCTTTTTAAAGAAGGGCACTAGAATGGTGGAACACAGTATTACAAGCCAAAAGGAGTGATGTGGCTTATGCTATGAATTGGGAAGAATTTAAAAACCTGGTGGAAAGAAAATTTTGTCCCGAATATGAAAAGGAACAAATGACAAATAAGTTCCTGAACCACCGGATGATAGATGTAGACTGTCGAGGGTATACTTCGACATTCTACGAATATGCTAGAATTGTACCTACCCCGGCTTCGCCAGAACCGGTGCTTATTTCTCGCTACATCTGGGGTTTGATTGGCGAAATTCGTGACATTGTCAAAGCTGCAAGACCCTGCACTATTGACGATGCTGTGGAATTAGCCAACACCTTAACCGACGGGTTGGTAAGCACAAGAGAAGAAAATCGGAAAAAGGAAGTGGCCCAAAAGATTACCCAAGGATTCCGTGTGGGTAATAGTAGTAATTTCAAGAAAAAGGGAACTGGGCAATCTTCCACTGCTCCATTTTGCAGTACTTGTAAAAGAAAACATTTTGGAAGATGCAAAGGATATTGCAATTTCTGCAAAATTCTGGGGCATCAAGAAGAAGATTGCAGGTGGAAGAAATCAACAATTTGCTTCAACTGTGGAGAAGCTGGACATTTTAGACCAGACTACCCTAAATTAGTCAAACCAGCTGACAACAAAGCCAAACCTGCTGAAGGAACTAATAAAAAGAACGTAAGAGCCTTTCAGCTGACTACTCAAGAAGCAGAACTCATCCCAGACGTGATAGCTGGTACGTTCCTAGTTCATGACGTTTATGCAAAAGTATTATTTGACTCTGGTGCAAACCAAAGTTTTATAAATACTTCTTTCTGCCAAGCTCTTAACTTACCCTTAACCAACCTTAGACAAATTTTTACTGTCGAAACGGCAGATGGGAATTCTGTTAAAATAGATAAGGTTTTGCGAGAAGGAAGGATAGAACTCTTAGGCCATAAATTTTCTGCAAACCTATGACCTATGAATTTAGCTGGATTCGATGTGGTGTTAGGAATGGATTGGTTAGTAGCCAACCATGCTTGAATTCTCTGTGATAAGAATTCCATAGAAATGCATGCACCCACAGGAGAAATAGTGGTAATTACAGGAGATAAGCCACGTAAGCCACTGAAATTCATTTCAGTAATGAAAGTGGTCAGTTATTCAAGAAAACAAGAAATAGTGTATATGATTTCGGTAATCATTAACACTAAAGGTAAAGAACTTAAGGAAATTCCAGTAGTATCAGAATACCCGGATGTATTCCCAGAAGAACTACCTGGATTACCACCTGATAGGGAAGTAGAATTTAGAATTCATCTAATTCCTGGAACTACACCGATAGCCAAGGCACCTTATCGGTTAGCACCCACCGAAATGCTAGAATTGAAAAAACAGTTAGATGAATTGCTTACTAAAGGATTTATACAACATAGTTCATCCCCTTGGGGAGCGCCCGTGTTGTTTGTGAAAAAGAAAGATGGTTCGATGCGAATGTGTATCGATTATAGGGAATTGAATAAGGTTACAATTAAGAATCGATACCCATTACCTAGGATTGACGATCTTTTTGATCAGCTTTAAGGAGCTAGATATTTCTCTAAGATAGATTTGCGCTCTGGATACCATCAATTGAAGGTACAAGAAGAAGATATACCTAAAACCGCTTTTAGAACTAGGTATGGTCATTACGAGTTTACAGTCATGCCCTTTGGATTAACAAATGCTCCTGCAGCATTTATGGACATGATGAATAGGATCTGTAAACCGTACTTGGATAAATTTGTAGTTGTCTTCATCGACGATATACTTATTTACTCCAAAAGTCAGGATGAGCATTGTGAGCATTTGCATGCTCTCTTAACTTTGTTAAGAAGAGAAAAGCTTTATGACAAATTCTCGAAGTGTGAATTTTGGCTACAAGAGGTACAATTTTTAGGACACATGGTGAATCACGAAGGTATTCACGTAGATCCCTCCAAAATAGAAGCGATCACCAAATGGAAGGTCCCGCAATCAGCTATGGAAATTAGAAGTTTTCTGGGATTAGCCGGATACTATAGACGGTTTATTAATGATTTTTCCAAGATAGCTGTGCCATTAACTAAGCTAACCTGTAAAGCAGTAAAGTTTGAATGGGGATCTAGGCAAGAAGAGGCTTTTAAGATTTTAAAGCAAAGGTTAACTAACGCCCCAATTCTTGCCTTACCAGAAGGAACAGAAGATTTTGAAGTTTACTGTGATGCTTCTAAGCTAGGATTAGGATGTGTGCTAATGCAACGCAAGAAGGTAATTGCGTATGCATTAAGACAATTGAAGAAGCATGAAGAGAATTATACGACCCACGACTTAGAATTAGGAGCGATAATTTTTGCCCTTAAGATTTGGAGGCAGTATCTGTATGGAAGTAAGTTTACAGTCTATACAGATCATAAGAGTTTAAGATACATATTTGGGCAAAAAGAATTGAACATGAGGCAAAGAAGATGGATGAAAATTCTAAGTGACTACGCTTGTGATATTCAATATCACGAAGGAAAAGCAAACGTAGTTGCAGATGCCTTAAGTCGTAAGTATCATGAAAAGCAAAAGCGAATTCGTGCTCTTAGATTAAGTTTACAATTAGACTTAATGGAACAACTGAAGAATATTCAGGAGACAGCAATCAAGGATGATACTGAAGGAATGAAAGGAAGAATAAAAGACTTGGAGCAAGGGGCTGATGGAATTTGGAAATTCCATAAGAAAAGGATTTGGGTACTTAAGCAAGGAAACTTAAGAAATAAGATTTTAGAGGAAGCTCATAAATCTAGGTATTCCATGCATCCCGCTAATAATAAGATGTACCAAGATTTAAGAAATAACTTTTGGTGGATAGGAATGAAAAAGGACATAGCTAGATATGTTTCTAAGTGTCTAACATGTTCGCAAGTTAAAGCAGAACACCCAAAACCTTCAGGATTACTCCAACAATTAGAAATGCCTGTATGGAAATGGGAACTCATAACAATGGACTTTGTTACTAAGTTGCCCAAAACCAGAAAAGGTAATGACGCGATTTGGGTAATTGTGGATCGATTAACCAAATCAGCTCATTTTCTACCCATGAAAGAAACCTTTAGTATGGAAAGGTTGGCAAAGTTATATGTAGATGAAGTAGTATCCTTACATGGAGTCCCACTCTGCATTGTATCGGATAGAGATAGTCGCTTCACTTCACATTTCTGGACAAGTTTCCAAGAAGCCATGGGGACGCGGTTATATTTAAGTACAGCTTACCATCCCCAAACAGATGGATAGAGTGAAAGAACTATCCAAACCCTGGAGGACATGCTTAGAGCATGTGTTATAGATTTTGGAGGAAACTGGGATGACCACCTACCCTTAATTGAATTCTCCTATAACAATAATTATCATTCAAGCATCGAAGCTGCCCCGTTCGAAGCACTGTATGGACGAAAGTGTAGAACCCCAGTTTGTTGGGCAGAAAAAGGAGAAAGTCAATTATCAGGTCCCGAAATCGTACAAGAAACCACCGACAAGATAACTCAAATCAAGGAAAGACTAAAGACAGCTCAAGATCGCCAGAAGAGTTATGCAGACAATCGACGCAAGCCGTTAGAATTCTAGATTGGAGACAGAGTACTATTGAAAGTTTCTCCTTGGAAAGGAGTAGTTCGATTCGGTAAGAAAGGAAAGCTAAGTCCAAGGTACGTAGGACCATTCCCAGTAATCCAGCAAATAGGGCCGGTCGCGTATCGCTTACAACTACCAGAAGAGTTAGCCGAGGTACATGACGTATTTCATGTATCCAACCTTAAGAAATGTTTATCTGACGAATCCCTGGTAGTACCTCTTCAAGACATAGAGGTAAATGAAAAGCTAAAGTTTGTTGAGAAACCACTTCAGATAGAAGACAGAAAGATTAAATTCCTCAAGCATAAAAGATTAGTAATGGTCAAAGTCAAATGGGATTCCAAAAGAGGACCCGAATACACCTAGGAGCTGGAATCGGAGATGAAGCGAAAGTATCCTCACTTATTTCAGTAAATCTCGAGGACGAGATTTTAAATAAGGTGGGGAGGATGTAAGGACCTACAAAAATGTCCCAATTTGACCCGTAAGTGAGAACCCGGACCCCTTAAACCCTAATGTGCATGAAAAACCAAGAAATCAAGAAAATTGGGTTTCATGTGGGCCACGTAAACCATAAGGGAAGTCTACGCGGGCCACGTCAACTTAAATTTGACCGGATAAGCTTCCCAGGCCACCTGTCGCACACGTGGCAGACCTAGGTGTGACACGCTAGCCCTAGTTGTAGACTAGGTGGCTCTCGCGGGCCGCGTAAAACTCAAAATGTTGCTATAAGTAGCCTGTGCATGGGACTTGCTTCTGTGCTCGAAATCTCACTTTCAAAACGTCCCAATTCTGCTAAAAACGAGTTTTACGGTGTCACGACGCTGCTACGATACAGGGTATTAACTCGATCACTGCCACGATACAATGTCCGATCGATTGAAACCAATCCGATGGATGTTTAAGTGCTGCCCAAATCAGGGCTATACTTTGTCATTCGTCGTGAGGGTTTTTATCTCGTGAGCTTATCGTAAATGTTGTATTAAGTTACTTACCTAGTTTCGTGTGCATTGTTATTTAAACTAGGTTACAAGGCGAAATCAGTAGGCTAAACTCTGCCCAACTAAACTTGCAATGTGAGTCATTATCTTTTTATCAACATTGTTTTACAATACTCCAATTATTTTCAAAAGTTATAATTATAGGGATTAAGTCGTGGTTATCTTGAATCACTGGCTAGTGGGGTATTGTGCACATTACTAATTTCTCACGGTTAGGTTCCTCAACCTAACAGTGATAATCATCACTACTTGGGTGAAAGGACCCAATAGTGGTATGACCATCGTCACCAGGGTGTGACACGGCGCCAGATAAAAATAAGATAGTAGCCATTGTAATCGCTCTTATGCTGTAATTCATAGCTATGTGTCGTTTTATCAATTTTGAGTGACTCGCCAGTATTTCCCCGCTGATAAACTATTTTTAAAACATGTTTTAGGTGACCTACTGTGAATCAAGGAAAAGTGCTACGGAGCACTAATAAAGCTTGAAGTGGTGGCTCAGTTAAATAAATAAACATGTTTTGTAAAACAGGAAATTTCCTCTGGAAATTCCTCCATTGTAAACTACGGGGTTTGACCCAAATTATGAAATAAAATAATTGGGCATTTTCAAGTTTAAACGATCCTGTTAGACTTCCGCTGTCAACTCAAATAATAAATACCACGGGTTTCTGTCCCGCGGCTCCTGGACCAGGTCACCCCGGGACGGGGGCCGGTGACAATAACGAAGTTCTGCCCCGTTTTAAGTATCATAACCCCGGTTACATATTAGATACGCTACCCTATTGATCCAGGGTTCCGTAATGGCTGTCGTGGTTTTGCCCGACGTAGTCATTGGAATGTCGTCTCAGGGAGGGTATTACTAATGTAAATATTGGGTTATTATACTAACACATGTACATTTGTGTAATTAATATATAATCACCAGGAAACCCTTAAAGGAAACCCTAAGACAACAATATGAGTAATCTCCTTTTTGTAAACTGTTTTACAAAACCTTAAATATTTTACAATGTGATTAAGCAGTGATTGAGTCTTTGTAATTCTTCAATTACTGCCGGTATGTTGGGGTTTTGTATACAAAATGTGGAACACGTTACCATTGGACAAAGAGTTAGCCAATGTGTAATATGACCCACCAGTCAGGATTGACAATACTGAATGAGTAATTGTGTAGATGTAAACATTGTAATCGCTCTCAATACTGTGAAAATTGATAAAACTCTTCTTGATTAAACTGGGATTCCCTCACCAGTATTTCCCACTGACAAAATGTTTTTAAACGCGTTTCAGGTAACAAAATGTGAAAGCCAACTAGAAGCCAGCTGGACAGCACTGAAGGCTTGGAAAAAGTGGCTATAAAAGTTACCTAAATAAAAGAAGATGTTTTATTCAATAAAATAGGGATTTTCCCTATGAAAATGTTTGTAATAAAACTTGGGTTTTATCCCAATATCTTTATAAAGTGTGGTATTTACTCTGATAAAATATTTCCTAACTACGGTCTTGATGTAATTTCCGCTGCCAAAATAATAAACACCGATACCACCAAATCTGGTCTCGCGGCCGCCCGTTCCCGGGACAGATAGGGGACGGGGGTTGCGACAATTCTGGATTTCGCCGTCGCTAACTCTAAGAATTTATCAATTTTATGTGGATTTCATGTGTTTCATGTGGATTTACCTGGTTATGTGTTTCGCTTTTTGGTGATTTATTCGCTTTTCGCCTTGATCAACATGCACAACTCGCACTGCACTTCTACCTCAACACGCTAACAAATCGCTGGTCTTTATTCGCAATCGCTACTCGGTAACCGCAATCGTTGTACTTAATCGCTATACGCGGCTGTGAAGGATAGGTGAATATGTGCAGTATATGTAGGTGAATACGTGCAAAAATAGTTAAGGCATGGTTTCGGTGAGCTCTGCGTTTACATGGACTACGTGCTTATGTGTATACGTGCTTATGTGCCAACGTGCTTCTGTGGATTATGTGCCTACTTGATTACATGCCTATTTGATTTCGTGTTACGTGTTCCTGAGGGTTACATAGAGTAGCGCAAGGTGATACTATGGAATACGCTAGACTTAATCGAAAATGTGTTGAGCCCTGTGACGATGTTTGTTGCAGACAATGTCGTCATTCGGTACAACCCACTCCCGAGCTACTAGACGAAACCATGATGACAAACGAATCGCCGCTCTCATTGCTAAGTAAATGGCGAAAGTCATCCCACAAATCGTCAGTGAGCTAAATGAGAATGCTAGCAAGTCCTCGGAGGAGTCCAGGACCGACACTCCCAAAGCCGCTTTTAGCTTCAAGCAGTTCAAAGCCTGTGGACCGAAGGAATTTACCGGCGAAGATGGTCCTACAGCCATGTTTCAATGGTTTGATTCAATCGAAGTCACCCTGGGCCAGAGTGGCTGTCCAGAAAACCTACGCACTGTCAATGCTACCGGCGTCTTCCAATCCCGCACTCTTGATTGGTGGACGGCCGAGAGGAACAAACGAGGAAACGACGCAGCTTTCGGATTGTCATGGGACGAGTTGAAGAACATCATGATGCAAGAGTTCGGTCCTCCCCATGAACTCCAAAAGCTCGAGAATGAATTCTGGCACATAAAGCAGGATGGTGGAGATAACGCTGGTTTAACTGCTCGCTTCAAGCAGTTGAGTATCATCTGCCCTGGTCAAGTTACTACCCCTGAGATTACTATCAAGAAGTATATTCGTGCTCTTCCGGATTGCGTCGCAGATTTTATTCAGGCTGCAAAGACGACAACAATCGAGGAAACCTACCTGCTCGCCACTGAGATCAATGATAAGCGAGCCAGGGCTGGTTATTTCGACAAAGCCTCCAAGAATATGCATCAAGTCACAGCTGCTACACCCGCTGAAACCACCGCCGCACCGCAGCCTTCAAAGCTCTCACGCCGCAAGAGGAAAAACAACAGCAGTTCCAGCAACAAGAACTGTGCAGTTATTGCTGCCCCACTCCAAACAGTACCTACCCAACCGCAACCTCAACACCGCCAAGTAGCGGCGCCTGTGGCCAATGCACAGCCAACAAAGCGTGCATATACTGGCCCACACCCGCTCTGCCCTACTTGTACTTATCATCACCTGGTTGGTATCGCATGCCGGTTCTGTGTTTATTGTAACATGTACGGCCACTTCACCGCAAACTGCCGTACTGGTCCTCGACAAGCTCCAGCTCCAGCTCAAGGTCAAGCTCCTTCTCAACAAGCTCTACTTCCTGCCCCTCAAGGCCAACAAGCAGCTCCTACACCCGTGGCTCACGCTCGAGCTTGCTTTGAATGTGGTGATCCCAACCACTTCGTAAACATGTGCCGTAACAGAGTGGTGAAACAAGGGCCCCAGCAGCAGCCGCAACAACAACAGCAGCAGCAGCAGCAGCCAGCTCAATAAGTAGCCCGCGGGCGCGTCTTCAACATCAACGCCCGCCAGGCTCAGGCAAACAACAACGTGGTTAATGGCATGTTTCTCGTAAATGGTATATATGCTTCGTGTTTGTTTGATACTGGAGCCGATAACTGTTTTGTATCGTTCAAATTCGAAAGACTCCTAAATCGTAAACGCGTTAACCTCCATCGACCTTCGACGTAGAAGTTGCCACTGGAAGAATCATCACCGTCAGTTCCGTTCTACATGACTGTACTAACAATCTCAACGGTCATGTTTTCCCGATTAATCTCATTCCGATGCAACTCGGAAACTTTGATGTCATAGTAGGTATGGATTTCCTTCGGGAGAATCATGCTGAAGTTGTTTGCTTCGATAAGATGATTCGTTTCTCCCTCGCGAATGGTGATCAATTGTGTGTTTATGGTGAAGTAGCTCCGAAGAAGTTACAACTCATGTCATGTGTCCAAGCTAGCAAGTATCTCCGCAAGGAATACCAAGCTTTCTTGGCACACATAGTAGTGGCGGAGGAAAAGGAAGTTAAGGCAATAGACAAGGTGCCTGTTGTTCGTGATTTTCCTAACGTTTTTCATGACGATTTACCTGGTTTACCTCCCACTCGTGATATCGATTTCCGAATTGACCTCATTCCTGGAGCAAATCCTGTTGCTAAAGCGCCTTACCGTCTCGCTCCTTCTGAAATGCGCGAACTCTTGAGTCAGCTCCAGGAACTACTTGATAAAGGATTTTTTCTCCCTAGCACCTCTCCTTGGGGCGCACCTGTCCTTTTTGTCAAAAAGAAGGACGGATCGTTCCGGATGTGCATCGACTACAGGGAATTGAATAAGCTTACCATTAAGAATCGATATCCCTTGCCCTGAATCGATGATTTGTTTGATCAATTACAAGGTGCTACGTGTTTCTCGAAGATCGATCTACGCTCAGGCTATCACCAACTACGAATCCAGGAGGAAGATATACCCAAAACCGCTTTTCGAACCCGCTATGGTCATTACGAGTTTGTTGTCATGCCTTTTGGTTTGACCAACGCTCCCGCAGTTTTCATGGATTTAATGAATCGCGTGTGCAAACCCTTCCTTGACCGCTTCGTCATCGTGTTCATCGATGATATCCTGATCTATTCCAAGTCAAAAGCCGAACACTCGCAACATCTACGTTTGGTTTTTGAGTTACTCCAGGGAAACCACCTCTATGCCAAATTCTCCAAGTGCGAATTCTGGCTCGAGGAGGTCAAATTCTTGGGTCACATTGTCAAAAGTCAAGGTATTTACGTCCACCTCGCTAAGATCAAAGCTGTTAAGAGTTGGGTTACACCCAAGAACTCGTCTGAAGTCCGTTCTTTTCTCAGACTAGCGGGCTATTACCGCCGATTTATCGAAGGTTTCTCTACAATCGCTGTACCGCTTACCTCGTTTACACATAAGGACAAACCCTTTGTTTGGGGAACTAAACAAGAGGAGTCTTTTCAAACTCTCAAGGCTATGCTTTGTAATGCTCCCGTACTCTCACTACCCAACGGAAACGACGATTTCATAGTCTACTGCGATGCCTCTAACCTCGGTCTTGGTTGTGTTCTCATGCAACGAGACAAGGTTATCGCGTACGCCACTCGACAGCTCAAGATCCATGAGAAGAACTATACCACACACGACCTCGAGCTTGGCGCCGTTGTTTTTGCATTAAAGATTTGTCGACACTATCTTTACGGTACTAAGTGTACGATCTTCACCTATCATAGGAGCCTACAACACATCTTTGACCAGAAAGAACTGAACATGCGTCAACGCCGGTGGGTAGAACTCCTCAACGATTACGACTGTGAGATTCGTTACCACCCAGGAAAAGCAAACGTCGTTGCCGATGCTCTCAGTCGACGAAGCTATTTGCATAGCATTCGCAATATCCAAGCCCAGCATAATCTCAAAACTTTGATACGTGACGCTCAACATGCTTGTTTTACTGAACGAACTTTGAAGAAGGAAAGAATACTTAACGACGGCGCCCAGCTCAAGAATAAATCGAATGGTATCTTTCATTACTTAGACCGAATTTGGGTTCCCAAGCGTACCAATTTGCGACAAACTCTGATGAACGAAGCCCACAAATCCTGATATTTCATTCATCCCGGTGCTGACAAGATGTACCAGGACATGCGCTACAAGTACTGGTGGCCGGGCATGAAAAAGGATATCGCTATCTATGTTTCGAAGTGCCTGACTTGTTCCAAAGTCAAGGCCGAGCATCAAAGACCCTCTGGCTTACTCGTTCAACCCGAGATCCCTATGTGCAAATGGGAGAGTATAGCTATGGACTTCATAACGAAACTTCCGCGCACGCAATCAGGTCACGACAGCATCTGGGCTGTCGTTGACCGCTTGACTAAGTCAGCTCACTTTCTGCCGATACGAGAAGACTTTAAGGTAGAAAAATTAGCCCGAATCTACACCGATGAGATCATTTGTCGACACGGGACGCCTCGTGACATAATCTCTGACCGCGATGGTCGGTTTACCTCGCGTCTTTGGGAAACGTTTCAATCTGCTCTCGGTACTACGCTTAATCTAAGTACCACATTCCATCCCCAAACCGACGGTCAGACTGAAAGAACGATTCGTACTCTTGAAGAAATGCTTCGCTCGTGTGTCATAGATTTTGGTGGTAATTGGGACGCGCACCTACCTTTAGTCGAATTCTCGTACAATAACAGTTATCACTCTAGCATCCAAATGGCACCATTTGAGGCATTATACGGAAGAAAATGTCGATCGCCTATTGAATGGCACGAGATCGGAGACGCGTAAATTACCGGTCCTGAGCTATTGCAAGAAACGACTGACAAAATCCTCCAAATTCGAGACAATCTACTGAAAGCTCAGAGCCGACCGAAAAGTTACGCCGATAGACGCCACAATCCCCTTGAATTTGACGTTGGCGATCACGTACTCCTAAAGGTTGCACCTTGGAAGGGGGTGATCAGATTCGACAAGAAAGGAAAGCTCGCGTCTCGATATGTGGGACCCTTTAAAATCCTGGAAAGGATTGGGAAAGTGGCCTACAGACTCGAACTACCGGAGGAACTTAGTAATGTCCACCCGACTTTCCACGTTTCGATCCTCAGAAAGTGTCTAGCCGAACAGGAATTACACGTCCCTCTCGAGGATTTACAAGTGTACGGAACATTACACTTCGTGGAAAAGCCTGTCGAGATCATGGGTCGAGAAACCAAGGTACTTAGACGCTCACACATTCCCATTGTGAAGGTTCGCTAGGAAGGCAAACGCGGCGCCGAGTTTACCTGGGAACTTGAAAGTGACATGAAGGCGAAGTACCCGTAATTGTTTGTTACGCCTACTTATTAAATTTCGGGACGAAATTTCCTAAAGTAGGGGAGGCTGTAACAACCCGCTTTTGGAAAGTCAAAGTACAAGTCAAATTCAAAGTCAAAGGAAGAAAAGATTGCTAATTGTGATCTCTTACTCCTTGCTTAACTACTGAATTGTGCTTTTTGACTTGTAAACGAATTATCTTTTTGACTTTTAATCGCTAATCGACTTATTCGCTAATCGCATTCACAAATTGTGTTACGTGTGTGTGTGCTTTTATGTGTTACTTGTGCATGTTACGTTTATGTTGAGGTGTTTAATCGCAATCGCAATTCTATCGCATCGCAAACTAATCGCAAACGCTAAACGCAAATTATATATAGTGATTGTATGTTAGATATAGTAGTTAGGTTATTTGTGTAACTAATGGGTAATACTATCGCATCGCTCACTCGAATCGCATCGCAACGATTAACACGCAAAACGAAACACCAAAACGCAGCTCGTCGGAGCCACTCGATCGAATGGCCGTCCGATCAAATGGCCATCCGATCGGATTGCCATCCGATCGGATTGCCATCCGATCGGATTGCCATCCGATCGAGGCACCATCCGATTCGTGCCATCCTTGTCACGACCCCCGACCCACCCTGGACGGAATCGGAAGTCGCGAACAGCCCAGTGGTACCGGTGATTTATTTTAAAAACGTTGCAGCGGAAATTTCATCAGGACCGTGAGTTAGGAAAAATATCAGAGTTTAAAAACACCGGATTTTATTTATTAAATAGTTGGGATAAACCCATGTTTTACAATGGTAGCTTTAATAAAGATAAATTTTTAATACATAAAATAATATTTCTTAATTTGATTTAATTAATAAAATAAGCCACTTCTTGATGCCTTTCAGTGCCGTATCCATCTCTTAATCCAATTTACTGTAATTACCTGAAACATGTTTGAAAAAGGTTTTGTCAGCGGGAAATACTGAGTGAATCATTCTATTTATTAAAACATCCTGTTTGTTATAATGTACAGTATTAAGAGCGATTACAATTGCCTCATCTTTTAAATTAACTGATCCAGTTGTCACTTTACCGGACTGTGACTGTGGACATATCACTTGTAGGGTCCTTTCACCCCAAGTGATAAATAATTAGTAGCTATGTGCACATCCCCCCACATACTGGCAGTAATTTCAGATAACAATGACTTAATCCCTGTAACTATAATTTTGATAAAAATATGCTTTCGAAAAGTATTTTGATAAAAAAAAAAGAATGACTCACATTATAATCATGCCGATTTATACAACCAAAGTCTACAGATAAGCCTTGATGGATTGCAGATTTAATTTGAGCAGAGTCTAGCCTATTGATTATTCTTGTAACCTAATGCACACGAACTAGGTAATTAACTAATACAGCATTTACGATAATTCACGAGATAGAACCCTCACAACGAATGACAAAGTGCAATACTTAACAATTCAGCGGATTCACAACGAATGACAGAGTATAGTCCAAGTTTGAACAGCACTCAAACATTCAAGTCGAAATCACGATGAATAACAAAGTATAAACTCAATTTGAGTGGCACTTAATCATCCATTGGATAGTTTAATCAATCGGACATTGAATCGTAGCAGCGATTGAGTTAATACCCTGTATCGTAGCAGCATCCCCCTACTAATTAGTGATTTGAGACTTATTTCGACAATAATTCGACATACAGAGTGAATTTAAGCGTCGAATGAACAACAGAAATCGATTCCCACTGCCCTCTATTTATACCTAAATTTTGGTCAGCCCTACGCATCGTAGGCCTAGAACCCTTACGATGCGTAGGGGACTTTAACAAGCCTGCGCATCGTAGGCTTTAAACCCCTACGATGCGTATGGTGTGAAAATAGGCTATAGGGTAGCCACGGTTGGGAGTAGGCCCACTGAGTCAACAATTTATTGAAATTAAATTTAGACAACGAGTTATTTTAGGATAATCATCAAGTAGGGAATACCCCCTCTGAGTTTTAGGGGCCCTGATCCTGATTGTTATGAAAATTTTAGGGATTGTGCAGGATTACTTGGGTGTCTCAATTAGGGTTTCTTTTTAGACAAAATATAAATAATAATAATAAATAATAGTTTTGGTGAGAGTTGTTTATGGTTTGGGATATTTTTGAATATAATTATATTATAAAGAAAAAGGAAATAAAATAGTGAGAAAAGAAAATGGACTCACTTTGTAACTTTAGGGTTCAACTAGAAAACCTCCTAGTAAAATATTGGGTATAACTTTTGAGCTATTTAAAAATATATAATGCACTCGTGTTAAGTATAATACCCCTAATTCAACCTTGTCCCGATGTCCCGAGACCGAATCCCAACAACTTAGTCGGGCAGAGCCCTGACATAAGTTATGAGGCTCAGATCAATCGGAAAGGGTAGCGGTGATCGGGAGTTAAAATACTTAAAACGGGACAGAACCTTATTATTATTATTATTGAAGTAAGAAAATAAAAGAAGAAAAGCCTAAAGTGGCGAAAGACATAGCAAAAGAAAGAAAAGATGGCAGACACAAAATTGAGTTTGCTGCTTGTATTTATATTGGGAAAGTAGCTTGGAGGCTACTCAAATGATTCTTATCTTTTTATATGACGTATACTTACATCACTTTGTAATTTTTTTTAGATTTATTTTATTTCTTTCCATGATATGTCCATATCCCCAATTCTAATTTCAAATGTTACATTTTATTATTATTATATTTCATACAAAATGGTTTTGATTATTATATTATTTTTATTTCTTATGAAAACACGTTTACATTTAACAATTCAATTGAGATTGAATTGTGAATTTACTATTTTATTATTATATTAATATATATATATATATATATATATATATATATTATAATTAATTTAATTGCTTCACTTATTTGGCGTGTATAACTTATAAAATATAAAGTTTTATAAAATAATGAATATGTCATTAGAACGAGAATATTTTTGTCTACATTTGGGTCTAAGTTTTATTAAAATAAAGTAGGTTCAAAATACAATGTATTTTTATAATTTAATTATTATATGGTTCCTAGGTCCGTCTAGGAACTTCATATTTCTAATTTTCAACTTACCCATAATCTACCCGTCTAATAATATAAGATTTTAGATACTTTTATTTTATTTAGAAAAGGTCACCCATATATAGGCCAATATTATTTCAACCAACTATATAAAATAATGTTTAAAACTATTTTGGCTGAATAATTATATTAAAATAAATTATTTACTAGTTACTAGATGGTTAATAAATTTAACCAAACCTATGGTAAAAATAGGGATGTTACAATCCTATCCGACCCTTGCTCCCCCTTTCTATTTCTGGCAACCTATAAACACCCCTGCTGTCACATCACAAGCTCCTCCTCAGTCGACCAGCACACTCAAGCCTTCTTTCTCTCGATTTCTCGCAATCCTTGTAAGTTTCCAACTCAAATCTTGTACTTCTATGATCTACACGCATTTCTTCATCATTTTCACCTTTGAATCTCAACTTTTAACCGTGAAATCAACGGATTTGAGGTGTTATAGGATGATGTCATCATGGAGTTCTTATGAACTTCAAGTTTTGACCTCATTCCACCAAGAACAACTCAGATCTACAAGATCTCCACATGATTCGACACTGTTTTCATCTAGATCTAAACTTTTTCACAATAAAAGGGAGTGAAAGATGGTTTCTAACTTTCTTTCAACTCTTTTACACTCAATGCACTCAAAACCGATAGAATCGGAGCTCATTCAGGCCTTCTACTCTTCTCTAGTGATGTGTTGGTTTGAGATCCGAATCCTATCAACGAGACGAATGATTTCTTGTTAAACATGAAACCACCCGTCATGAACAGTTGACTGATCAGATTGGGGTGATTCCCGTTCGATCGAATAGCCTGGATCTGATGGAGTTTCCGTTGTTTGACACGTTGTCATACCGTCTCGAGCAAACCGCAAAACTTAGCAAATTTCTCAAGTTTCAAGACGACCAGGTTGTGGGACGGATCACCGTCCGATTGGATCGCCGTCCGATCAGATTGCACTTGGTATCCAACACTTAAACTTTTTACCAATTTTCATAGATCATCAGTTTCTAACGGATTGCCATCCGATCGATAGACCATCTGATTGGATGATAATCCTGCTGTGAACTTGTTCTATGAGAAATACCTCGCCGGACGGATCGCCAACCGATCGAACTGCCGTTCGATCGATCGACCTGAAGGGGTAGAGACACTACTCTGTTTTCAAAATGCTACAACGAAAACTTCAAAGCCATCATACACAAACACATCCATCTCAAACGAGCGTCAATCCGACCAGATGACCACTTGTTACCTTACTTCACCTGCATCGTTTTACGTGACGCTTATCGCTTATGCTATCATTCTGATCAGGCTAACACTCTAACGGTCCCTTCAATCCATTACTTCCATCGCTGTGAGTATACTCGATCCCTTTTTTGCTTTAAGCACTTTTGGGTGTTACATACGTTACTTATTCTAAATCACATCGAACACACAACGCAAACACTATTTATACGCTGACCATTATTGCATGCTACTTGTTACTCGATGAATGCTTGTATGTTATGTTAACACAGTAATTGTTGCCTGACGCCTTAGCAACGATAGTACTATTTGTTTGGACTCAGCACCTGTCGTGGACAGGGATTGTTAAGGTTACCTCTTCACGTGTCACAATGGTGATATGTGTTGCGCATTCTACAACTCGCAGTCTTGTCTGTGCATATTTCATTTCCAAGAAGAGAGCCTATTTTGAACCGTTTCTACCACCGGAGACCAATTATTAATCCTGTTCATATTTGCCCCGACCGAGATCCTGAGGTAATTAAACGGAAAAAAACCCCTCTTACAACCCAAAATTCTAGCCATACTTTCAGAATCTTCTTCACTGACCCCAATCCCGAATAGGTTAGATTTATGGAAATTAATTTGCAAACCTGAGCAAATGTGGAAAATCCTCAAGATTCTAGCAACCGTCTTGATGTTCTCCTCACTCCATTCCCCCATGATAAGAGCGTCATCTGCGTATAGGAAGTGCAACACCACCGGTCCTTCATTTGGAGTCTTAATCCCTTTAAAGAGCCCCAAGGAAGCTGCATTCGATATAAGACACGAGAGAACTTTCATATAAAAAACTAGATGACAAATAAAATGTCAAAAATACGTAAAAAAATTATTATACGTTTTCTTCATTTTGTAAAACAAAGAAACATCGAACCGTGGCATGTTTGGTTGCATTTTATGCACATAAAATTGTATTATGTAAATGATTTTCAATTATTTGATTACCTTAAATCTATAATACTATATAAAGCATCTTCCATGGACATAATGGTAATTTCAAGCACTTTTTTTAAGATGGCATATGAAAAGTGAGTTAAAATCTCTAATTTTTTTGTATTTTTCTTCCATTTTTGCCCCTCTCCCCTCACACACCGGCCTCCCTCTTTTCCCCCATAAAAACCTTTCACACATGCCTTCAGTTTTCAATTGCAAATGAAGCGTCTTGCCTTCCTACCATCCGGTGGTTTCCATCGCCCCCTCTACTCTCTATAATACCTGTACTGATAGGAGTTGGAGAGAGAGATGGAGCTACAAACGGAGAAAGAGAATATGATGGATCCGGTCGGTGGTTTCGATGACCGGTCTACGGTTGCATAGCCACCACCACGACAACATCAGCGACAGACAGAGTAGTCTTTCGTCATCACGCTTGGTTTTAAACCCTAATGATATTGGCCAAAGGTACGATTTTCTTCATTTATTTTTTAATCTTCTGAACAGGTTTATTTTTCACTGCTAAGGTTTGTTGAATTAATGATCTGAATCTGCAATGCGTTTACTTAACAACTGGCCGACAAGAGATCAATTCGTCTCCAATTTCTACAGGAAAGAGATCCAAGATATTTTAAAACTCATAAAATTAGGGTTTGAAATTTGTGAAATTGAAATTAGACTGATGTTGGTTACAGCGGCTGAGGTGGCGTCTTTGTCGACCACCAGTACGCCTGTAAAGCCAAATGGATTAGGAGATCAAGACGAATGATTATCGAAAACAACCAAAATTGGTTAATGGAATGGGAGGCTGTAGCGAAAGCATATCAAGGGCTTTTAGTGTATATGTGTTAGCAGAAACTTACCCCTAACTTGCCTTATGTGAAGTCTTTGTTTTAGGTTGGTTTAAGTGGTTGAAGAATGCAATTTTGCCCAAGCAGGATTTGTGCAGGGATGAGCGGATTAGAGAGGCGTATGCGCCGCAATTTGACCTGTTGCCTGTTGATATGATGACTGGTGGTGATCAATGTGGTGCCAAAGTGGTTCAGGCCGATCTCCATGTCGGTGAAGCCATTGAGCATGAGGTTAGTTGTTTCATATTTTTATCTTTTTGTTTATAATAGTTTGTTTATGATAGTTAGATGTAACAAAATGGGCTACAATACATTGTGTTTGGAAATGTTTCAGATGATTAACCATTGGTGAAATTTTGATTAAGCAATTGAGAACACTGGTCGTATTGGGTCTGCTTATGCTAGAATGATGGTAATTTTTTGTTGTTCATTATGCTTACACTATACTCTAAAGTCAAATGTTTGTAATTCCGTTGCAGTTCAAATGTTGTTAAAATATAGTTATAGTTTACTTAGAAACTATGCTGAGGTTGAAATAAGGAGAAATTTAAGTCTTTTTATTCCCAAGAGCAGAGAAAGCTTTGATGGGATTATACAGGTTAAAAGAATGGCTTAGGCGTTTCAAGGTTAGATGTCATTCTATATATCTAGGATTGGAATATTAGTGTTCAAAAATTACTTAAGAATCACAAATTATATATTTTACCATCAGTGGATCATTCATATATGAATAGTTAACGCCTATTAGTCATAAAAAAAAAAAAAAAAAAAAAAACTGACCCGACCGACCCGAAACCCGTTCTGACCCGGACCCGTTTTGACCCCAACCAAAACAACCTGTTTTTTTAATTGACCCGTTTTGACCCATGATAGAAGTTATAGAAGTAACAGTAGTGATGTTGTTTCTTTCACTTTCACAGCTCCAATTGCACGCCCGGTGATCTCTAACAATGGTTTTCTGCCCGATAATCAAAGTAAAAAACGCACCCAATTTGACCAGTAATGATTCAAACTCATCTTCTTTGACATGTAATGTTATTGGAGCTGATGCTTTAAGTGCTCTTTTGGAGCAAAAACTAATGAAATTAACCGTTAGCCCCGTTTCGGTTTCTCAAGATTCTTTGTTAGCAACGGAAACCGACGTTGGAGAGGATTCGAGTAACGGGTTTTCTTCATACAAGCAGAATGATGATTCAAGTTACGTCTAGCCTTATTCAGAAATCATGCTAAGCGGAACTTGTTTGCAGATCGAGTAAGTAGGGTTCTGTTATTTTGTATTTCAAACAATAAATAGATTCTATTTTGGATATAAGTTATATAACTCTTAACATTGTATGTATTTTCGCTAATTGTTTTAGAAATTTGTTTCCTGGTGCAACTTTTATTGTTGCTTGTGCAGATATTTGATGTTTTCGACGTGAATAGGAGCGGGCATATTGACTTTAGCAAGTTTGTTCGTTCGCTGGGTGTATTTCATCCAAAAGCTCCTCAAGCAGACAAAGTTCTGTGTAAGAAATGATGATAACATATACTTTTATTTGGTCATTTGTACAAGGAGTTTTCGTTACTTCTTATATCTAGAAGACACAATATAATAAGAATAATTATAATTAATCTGATAAAAAGAAAATCAATCTTGTTGCAGATGCTTTCAAATTATATGATTTAAGGCGGACGGGCTTCATTGAGCGCGAGGAGGTAATGTGGTTCTATTTCTTGATATTATTTATTTTTGGGGAAATGCATATTTCTTGTTTTTGTTTGTAATTTTAAAGCTCATTTTTCCCATATGGATTGTACATCCCAAATATTTTGAACACTGAATGCTGGAAACTTTTTTTCATGGTAGCAGTTGAAGGAGATGGTTTTGGCGCTTCTTCATGAATCTGATCTTGAACTATCGAACGACATAATCGAATCAATGGTAAATAAGGTAGGCATTGCTTCTTTGTTATTGGTACAGGTGGCAAAGTCAAGCCATTTACATGTAAATGGTTCAATTTGGGTTATGTTTTATCTCTAATGGGTTGAGCGTGTCAAACGGGTTGAAAGTCGCACAAAGCGAAAATTTAATGCATATAACATCCTAGGTCATATTATTTATACTAATTAGATGATCATGAGATCATATATTTTGGTAATCAAATTTGAGTATTTGATGTACGTACTAAATTACTAATAACTTATAGTAAAATTTAAAATGGATAAAAGGTGTTTCGGGTCAACCCAAAATGACCAAACCTGTTTCAGCCCTTACCATAAAATTTCCTATATTGACCCGTTACCAGACCCGGCCTCATACTTGAATTGTGATGATTGTACCTTTTGTTTATTATTTAGACGTTCACTGAAGCAGATAGTAAAGGTGATGGTAGGATCGACCAAGAAGAATGGAGATAATATGTAGACAAAAACCCGTCGTTATTGAAGAACATGACTCTTCCTCGTTTAATGTAAGCTCTAAAACTTCCGCTGATGCAGGCTTCCTTTGAGTTATATACATGAGCATAGATAATCATGCATGTTATTATGTTATATTATTGCTTTTGTCATACATTCTGATCATTTTACTCATTAACGGGTCGACTCCAATGATTATTATTTTTAATGGTCGTTTTTCAGGGACATAACTTTGAGGTTTCCAAGCTTTGTGATGAACAGACAAGGAGAGGAGACGTACACGACATGCTAAAACAGTCTTTTTCGTACATGATCAACATGTAAAAAAAATATCCAAGTGTGAAAGAGCCTGCCTTCCTTCCTTTTATAGGAGCAGTTAAGATAAAACTTGGTTCTGTTTCATTATTTTGGATGCTTCAGGTGCCTATTTCTACTTTGGTACTTGGGAGTTAAATGTTAGCCACTACATGACAGACAGAAACATGAATAAAAATGTTGATTTTGGAAACCTCTATAGATATAATATTGTATGTGTTTATTTTTTTTATTTGAACGGCATAATATACGTGTATGGATGGATGGATGCAAGGCCGTCATAAGAATTCGGGAAATTCAGGGGCCCTATGTGACTAGAGAAAAGGACCTCTAAAATATGAACTTATAATTAGAAAATGGGCCCTGTCAAAAAGATTTTGTTATTTGATTTGGGTTTAAAATTCTAAGTTTTCAATTTAGTTACTTAGGGTTAAATGAAAATTGCGTTTATATAGACTAAAATTAAATAGGTTAATGGGTATAAAAATCATATCGGGTTGTAAATATTAGTGGGTTTTTAATATTATAGGCTTTTGCTTACAATAACTATACACAAAAATTAAAATTTGGGCCCAGAAAAGTGGGCCTTGGGCCCACTCTTCTTTGCTAAGAGTCAACACCAATATCACCCCCCCCCCCCTTACACACACACCACACGTCTTAGTGAACCTTTGGTCAAACTGAATGACGTCATTGATAATTTAAATGTAAATATAGGCAATTAAAAACAAAATGCAATAACTGAGCGGGTCTAACTGTCAAAGGGGACCTTAATTTTATTTAAATAATTACAACCTTAAATTTATATTATACTATACAATATATCACAAGAAAATTTATATTGTACGTACGGGTAATCTTGATGTGTATCTTTTCTCCGTCACGTATCGTTGGCTCCGCCGCAACGCGCGGGTTTCTCACTAGTCCTTAATATATAGACTACAATAGTTAGTTGATCCCGTTATATAACGTCCCAAAACTATTTAGTGAAACGATGTATGTATGTTAATAAGAAATTAAAAATCTTTGGCCTAGTATAGTAACAAGTGTTTGAACTCCTCTAGCAGAGATTTTTTGTTCGAATTCAACATTTATCGATTTTCTTTCTTCAACCGTCTTGAGAGCCGCATGCATGATGCTAAGACCACCCAATTTGGACGTCCCCCCCCCCCCCCCCCCCAATCAACGGCCTTTCACGCCTACGCACCGTCCCCCGGGGCTTTTTTTTTTTGCATTTTTTTGTTGGGCGTTTTGATTAAAAACACCGGATTGTTCAAAGTTTGACCAATAACAAATTTCCAACTCATTTATTTGTTTTATTTTTCTAAAAAAGATAATAATTGGGTAATCATTGTTGGGGCATTATATGACATTACACCACTACACCTCCTTTTTAACAAATGCCCTTTTGCTGACCAGACGGTCACGTGTCGCTTCATGCCCAAGGATGTAGCATTTGTTTCACTCACCGCTACACATGGTCTAACTGCATTGTAGTTGATCCCGCAATTATTAGGGTTTTGGTGAGTTGTAAGTTTCAAGAACTAGTTCTCGCAATTTAATTTAATCATAGAATCAACAATTTTACGAGATATAACTTAGGGGCTGTTTGGCTAAGCTTTTTTTTTTTTTGACTTATTTACTTATTTGCTTATTTGAAAAGCAAATAAGTCATAATGGAATGACTTATTTACTTATTCCTCTCACATAACTTTTCAAAAAGCAAATAAGTCAAAAAAATAAGCTTAGCCAAACAGCCCCTTAGTCCTCTTTGGGTTCGCAAAATGCACCGGAATTATATATATATTAAAACACAACTTGGTTGCTACATTGCCAAAGGTTATTTTAGGTATTTTCTAGATTCATTCTTACTAATGCACATTAAAAGAAGACTTTGTTTAGTAGTGATTGTCATAGATGAATAAACTTTTACATTTTTTTTTCACTCGCCACTATTCTTTTGACACTTGTAATATGCCCGAATGTCATCCAACTTTTCTTTTCAAATGCATCCACGTATTTGTTTATTTATTTTTAATATTTTATAGAATATAGTTATAATTTATTTAAAAAACAAATATGCTTTTGTGTTTAGTTGTTTTTCTCGACGTTCTCGAATATGTGTGTGTATATATATATATATATATGAGTAAACTGCTATTTGGTCCCTGCGGTTTGGGCACTTTTGTCATTTTAGTCCAAATCTCAAACTTTTTAAATATGGATCCCTGTGGTTTCACTTTTATTGTCATTTTGGTCCAAATCTCAAATCATGTCAGATTTCTAAGAAAAAACCTGGTTTTTGTCCTTTTTCTCAGGGGTATTTTGGTCATTTCTTTTATTATTTTAACAAATCAGACATGTTTATTATAACATCCCCCAACCCAACATCATCTTCTCCAACCCTGATCTTCCCCAAATTAAAATCAGGACCTGTTCATCGTCATCATTCCGGCACCACGAGAAGAAAAACGATTGTCGGAGTCGTTGAGACAACCATTCATGACGCTGCATAACCCCACGACCCTGCAGCTACACCATAAACCTCTGTCGTACAAACCCCACAACCAAGAACCTGGCAACGAACACCCTCACCACCATCACCTCCATCACCACACCTCCATCGACGCTGCAAAACCCCCACGAACGCACCTCCAGCCCCGCCTGCAAAATCCCCACCACCGCACCTCCAACCCGCTACAAAAACCCCCATCACCGCACCTACTCCCCCATTGCAAAACCCCCGCTGATGACAGATGATGAAACCACAACCACCTCCAAGTCTCCAATTCCACCACCGCCACCGCCACCTCCTCCCCCCCTTCTCACCACAGCTGCCACCACCACCTCCTTCTCACCACAGGACCATCCCCTTCTTCTCACCATAACTACCGTTCCCCTCCTCAACATCACCTAATCACCATCATCATCCCCCTTTTCCCCCAAAATCAAATCCTAAATTCAACCCTCTATCAACCAAATCCAACCCAAAATCAAAACCCTAAATTCAACCCTCTAACAACTACAAATCACCACCGCGTCCAACTAGAACCGTCACTCTCTCTCTCTCTCTCTCTCCGATCACTCCCTCTCTCTCTATCTCTTTGAAGCCACAGCCACCCGTGGCTATGTGACGATGGAGGTGCGACGATGGAGGTGGAGGAACGATGATAGAGGTCGACGTTGAGGTGGAGGTGGATCTGATTGGAGAAGATCAGGGTTGGAGAAGATGATGTTGGGTTGGGGGATGATATCTGCTGTTGAGTTTCTTTTATAATTTTAGAATTAATTAATTTAATTATTTTAATTAATATTTGTTAAAATAATAAAAGAAATGACCAAATTAACCCCTGAGGAAAAAGGACAAAAACCAGGTTTTTTTAGAAATCTGACCTGATTTGAGATTTGGACAAAAATGACAATAAAAGAGAAACCACAGGGACACAGATTTAAAAGTTTAGATTTGGACTAAAATGACAAAAATGCCCAAACCACAGGGACCAATATGGCAGTTTACTCTCTCTCTCTCTCTCTATAATATATATAGGGTAAGGTTCATGCGAGAACCACCTTTATTGCGAGAACCGCGAGAACCAATGTGAACACAACAAAAAATAGCTAAAAAACCTACCCCCCCCCCCCCCAAAAAAAAAAAACCCCTCAAAAAAAAAAAAAAAAAAAACCCTAACCCCCCTCCCAAGCTAAATGCTAAAAACTAAACCCTCCCAATAAACCTACAAAAAAACTAACCCCCCATCCCCAAGCTAAAATGCTAGAAACTAAACCCCAAAAAAACCTAAAAAAAAAAAAAAATCAAAGAAACACACAATTAATATTTTTTTGCTACTAAAAGTAGTGATTTTTTGATAAAA